>OZ023328.1:10464492-10551992 GCA_964007535.1 Brachyptera risi | reverse complement strand
AATTTACCATCAATTTTATAGTACTCAACAATCATAGGAAAAAGAAAGAAAATAGACTATGAGCTAGTAATCAAAATCATCCCCCTCTCGGCGGCAGAAGGTTTGAGGATGGTTTCTTATAGATTTTTTGACGCTCTTTCCATTTCTGCTTGTTGGATGCTCGAAAACCGGTGGGTTTGGCTTCCAGGGGCGTCCAAACCTTGATCAAGTGTTTGATTCAGCGCAAGAATCATCAAATTAACCTTGTACAATTCAACAAACAATTTCAAGTGAAAATCAATGAGTTTCCATTAAAATTTGAGTTTGGAACAAAGTATATCGAAAAAAAATCGAAAATAGATTGACATTTCGACAAAACATCATAAGCAACGAATTTGGTGAAAATTTGTTTTAGATGCAATATTGGCCACCCTTTTCTGAGGGCAAAAGTTTGGAAGATATTTTCTGAGAGAATATTGTACACCCATTCTATTCATTTCTGTTGGATCATCGACATTCTGTGCGTTTGACTTCCAGGGGTGTCCAAACTTGGGTCAAATTTTCTAATTTGGTGAAAAATTAACATTCATCAGGAGTGTGAAGTCGAGTAATTTTGAGCATAAAACAAGATATTCCGATTTAAATTTTGATTCAAAAGCAATGGCCACTGAAAAAAAAAGAAAATTCGCCGACATTTTGATGAAAAACATATTATGGTCAATATTGGACACCCTTTTTTGAAGGCAGAAGTTATGGGAGTGTTTTCTGAGAGAATATTGTACACTCTGTTCATTCATACTTGTTGGAATATCGACGATACGTGGGTTTGACTTCTAGGGATGTCCAAACTCAGGTCAAAATTTTGAATTTGATAAAAAAAAATGAAGTCGAGTATATAGTTTGAAGTCAAGTTATTATTAGCACAGAACAACAAGGTCTGATTGAAAATTTGATTTAAAAGGAATTTGTATTCTAAAAACTTATAAATTCGCCGCCATTTTAAAAATACGTCAAAAGTAATGAATCTGGTGAAAATTTGTTTCAGAAGCAATATTGGCTACTCTTTTTGGGGGCGAAAGTTTTGAGAGTGTATTCTGAAAGAATATTGAGCATTCTGTTCATTTATGCCTGTTGGATTGACAAAATTTCGTGGGTCTAGATTCCAGGAGCGTTCAATTTTATAGGTGATTTCTCTTTTTTCTCATCTATTTTTCTGTTTTATCGTGTATTTTTCTGGTCATGCCCATTAAAATGCTACATATATAAATATTGAAATGTTCTTGATTATGATATCTCCATTGATGAAATACATCCAATTTAAAAAAAAAATGATAACACTTGCTAATTTTGAAAAATAAAATGCAAATATTTTAAGCATACAATAATCACCATCTATTTTCAGAGAATTGTTAAATTGAGGAAAATGAGAAACTCTCAAGAGAAAATGATAATTCTTGCTTATGCGAAAATGTTTCAACAATATGTCAGTGTGGCCCGAGGTCGATGTTGAATGTGTTGAATGTGTTGAACATGTTGAAGATGTTGAATATACCGCTGCCCCATGGAAATGGATGGAAATCAGTAAATGGTGAGCTCATAATGAAATGGACTGACTGTGATATATTACCAATTGAACAGGTGGACTTGTTGCACGAGTCGTTGATAACAGATGAGGAAGATGATGACGGAGACCTTGCAGAGGTAGATGATTCACTTATTGACGACGTATTTGAAGATGAGGAATTGTCCTTCTGACTATGATAACAATTATAACTTTTTGTGTTTCCCTCTAAATGAGATGGATCAATGCTGTTGCAATGATTGGTAGTTCATGAAGTCTCAGTTCGTTAGTGTGAAGGCCCATTCACATTTTACAACAAAAATTAGGAGTGAACTTGGCATTAACAGTAGTGCAATTATTTGGTAGTTATTCACAACTACAATTTGGCAGTAAGAAACAGCCAATGAAATGGCTTCTTTACATCAGCAGTTTATCTACTTTATCTTCCTTTGTGCAATTATGTGTAGTTTTTAGGTGAAGCTAAAGGTAGATGTGGTAGGCCCCGATATAATTCATTCCCTCGAAACTCAATTGTAATATCATGGATAAAATTCAAAGTGTGGCACAAAAAATGGCGAATTAAATGGGGATGTATTCAAGACAGCTGCCAGACATCGTCCGAACGACAGACGCATGCGGCGCCGAACGTTTACTCAAATCTGATTGGTTAGTGCGTATGTAAGAATCAAGAGCAAGATCTGAAGTTTGCAAATCTTGCTGTTCACTTCAATCGTTAGGGCTAATGCGTCGCATTGCGAAAGTGATGCATGAGGGTTCTAAGACAAATATTGCTGCTAATGCCAAGTTTACTCCTAATTTTGGTTGTGAATGGGTCTTTGGGGTTCAAAGACGGGTCGACAGCGAGTCATTTTGCGCCTGTGTACATGCCTGTGTATTTTGCCAAAGTTGAAGACGTTTGTGATAGTTTCAAGCATATGGAGGAGAAGGGGAAGGAAGAGAAAAGTAAGAGATGACGATATCAAATAAAATGAAAGAAAACGATAGATGAAGAGGAAAGTGACAAGAGAATGCAATCAGATAAAATACAAACCCAAGGCTCAGTACTCCCTTCATATACTTCGATACGTTCCGAACTTGGTCTGTACCCTCATCCCAGACCTTATCGCCTTGAATGACCATTTTAGGAGCGAATAAATTTCTCACGGCGTCAGCTCTGGAGCGACGCAAACCTCCACACCAAAATAATCAAGAGGTGCCGCTCCTGAACTGGCTCAATGATTCGACCTCTGCCGTAATTTAGCAACAATTATCGTATATGGAGTATTTTATAACAATAAATGATCATGAAATGTAAATTCTGTCATTGCTCATCTTCTCTGTAGCAATAATCACACAATATTATGATCATTGCTATTGATAATTTTATTGCCGTTTCAAAAATGTTGAGCAGATACATTTCATTATAAAGAAAGTTTGATTCAATGCAGTGATGTAGATAGGCCTAATGAAAACACAACTTGTGTACAGAAGTAATTTTCTTTGAGATATGAACATCATTCTGAAATGCATCCACCATTTCCGATTTGGAAGAGTAATTGGCAAGAATCGTATAATAAACTCCATAAGCATTCACTTTCAGAACTTTCGCGATGCGATTTTCTTATCCATAATTACTCCAAGTCCATCACTATTTATTTTTTTCAAAATGACGAATATCATTTTTTCAACCTGAATGTATTCGTCTGATAAAACTTCGGTGATAATGAAGACTATGAATCCCAATATCAAATATTCTCACAATGTTTCACGTTGAAACCACTAAATTTGAGAAAATGAAAATTGACATGCGTTTGGACACACCTGGAAGCCAAATCCACCAGCATAATTCAATCTAACAAGCAGAAATAGAAATATCATATCATATTCATCCAAAATTCACTTTCATAATTTTCTCCTCTGTAGGAGGAAAGGCAAGATTGTGTCAAAACCAATTCTTGTCAAATTCATGGCTTGTGGAGTATTTTCAAAATGGCTGCTAATTTTTCATTTTTTCTCACTGAATTATGTATATAATCAAAATGAATAATAATTCAGATGAAAAAACGCCTGAAATCACCTTTTTTCTCACTCCCAAAACCTTGTTCTGTTTTACAAAATCAATTTTTTCAGACAAGTTTGGACGCCCCTGAAAGTCAAACTCTCCGGCTTTCGAGCATACAACTAGCATGAAAATAAAGATCATACCATATTCTTTCAACATATACTTCTAAAATTTCCGCCCCTATCGAAGAAAAGGCTGGATTGAGTCAAAAACAAATTTCCGTTAAATTCAAGACTTGTGACGTATTTTCAAAATGGCTGCTAATTCTCTCTTTTTTTCTCTGAATTGGGTTCTTAATTAAAATTACTATGAATTTGAATGATTTTTTGTCTGATATCACTTTTTTCTCACTCCCAAAAAAATGTTTTGTTTTACAAAATCAAATTTTTCACCAAAACTTTGGACGCCCCTGGAAGCCAAACCCACCGGCTATCGAGCATCCAACAAGCAAAAATGGAAAGAGCGTAAAAAATCCTATTAGAAACTTTTCTCAAACCTTTCGCCGCCGAGGGGGGGAGGGGGGGTATATGTTGGCTCAAGGTCTAAAAGAAGCAAGAGTGAAAAAGAAGCATCAATTGCAACTGAACAATACATTTAATGAAAAATGAATAAATTGATGTTATACTGATCCAGTGTGATACATTCTTGACGTTATTTCATTTCATTTATTAGCTTTTTGTTCATACCATTATATACGAGTTATAATTAAAATCATCAACATAACAAGCAGGTCTTAAAAGTTGTCTAGATCAAAATAACAATAATAATAATGAGTAACTATGATTAATCAACAATATGTAAAATTGAATATTGAATTTGAGTATCCATAGGTGGAATTACTCATTTATCAACATCAAGAGGACGAATGCCACCATTCTCCGATTCATCATATGGGGTTATACGAGACCACGGTCTATAATGTGTATAGGTATTGAATCGGGCCATCTCGGTGAGCTGGAAGGCTGATACCGACAGGACTGCTAGTTCCACCAAAATCCGTGCAGAATGCCAGGTGTAGAGAGACCAGTCACGTTAACCAGTTGAATTTTGACAGTCGATTATCTGACGTCTTGCCGCCAACAATGACGTACATTTGGTGCGTGCATGCGTAGAGCGTGGCCCACTGGCCTCTTCACATCTAGCGTTCCGCACGCATTTTGGTGGAACTAGCAGCTGGTGGAACTGTTGGTATCAGCCGAAAGAGCTTCGATACAAGAACTATAGTTATAGACCGCGTATGAGACAGAACCTCAACTTGTGAGAAATCGTAATATTTATAACTTCAATATTATTGGTGGCCAATTGACGTCTAGTGATTGACCCGCCCACAAGCGTCACAAAACAGAACACCCAATCAAATGGGCTTTGTTATGTGGGAAATTTGACATTTACCCATCAGAGTATCTCTAAATGCCCACATGAAGTATAGATCAAGGTGGCCTAGCTGCCAATGAGCCACGCCTATCACTAGTGGCCAATCGATTTCAAAGTGATCCGTTACAGGGTTTCTATCTTTACCTAGTGAGTAGAAGTGAAGTAATTATCTTGTATTGTCATGCTATTCAGTAGAGCTGTGCGAGCAGAGCTTTTTAAATTCAAGCGAGTTTTGAGTGAAATTGACTTTTTTCAAGCGAGACTTGAGCGAGTTTGAACACAATTTCAGTTTGAGCAAGTTTGAGCACAAATTTCAGTGTAAGCAAGCTCAAGCACAATCTTGGTTCGAGCAAACCAGCTCAATCTTAGTTCGAGCAAACCAGCTCAAACCCTCAGTAATCCGAAATAGAAGAGACCCCCAAAAAACTATTTCGATTCATAAAAATTCGGATTAACCAAGCAGGTCCTTATCCACGAGAATCATCACTCTTCCTCGGTTAGGATCACAGCAATTTCATATTGCGTACGTTTGAATGCTATGCCTCCAGACGGAACTCTTGATAAGTTGATAGAAACATCATATGGCGCGTTTCCAGTGGCCCTTGGCCGTCCCGATTCGCTTGACAACAAGCGTGATGACGTTTCAACAGAGTTTGTATATCTACTGGAGAGGGGGAGGAACTGAGGAAGAGAGAGAGACGAGTGTGCGTGTCTGGTGATAACTACGACTCAGCAGAACTCACTCAAGAGTCAGTCCGGTGCCATTGACAGTGTGAGGTGGTGATGCGCGTTGTAATCATTCAGCAAGTTTATATTCAAAATCGAAAGGATAAATGATGAAACAAAATTTTTCACAACTATCACACACTGTATATTCAATACCAATCTGTTGAATGATGAAAAGATGACAAGTTTATCCTTCCACTCTCGCTTGCTCGCTCGAAATAGTTTGAGACCTGGAAGTATTTCAAGACTCGAAATTTCAATCTGGGAAAAAATCTTTCCGAGACTTGCACAGCCCTACTATTTAGCTCTTGAATGAATGAATATTAGAGTTTTAAGGCGCATCGACAGCGAGGTCATTTAGCGCCTGATTTAGCTCTTCTAGAGAACATTATCTGATCATAGTCCTGAGTCTCTTACAGCTAGCTGAGCCTAGGATGTTATTTCAAATGGCAATCCCGGTGAAGATCCACAAGAGTCTGTCCCCGCGAGTAAGTATGCACTAGTGATAACGTCGATTCTCAAAATCGGGCATAGATTCTCTAGGCTCTAGAATCAATTAGAATTATATTTTTCCGAAAATGTCATCCGCAAAAAAAGTAGTGCAATTTGAAAAAAAAAATCCCGTGACATTTTACGTGAAAAATAGCTGCTAGAGACTTCTTTGAACTCTACCATACCATTCAAGTGTTTCCGTCAACGTTCGACTGTCAGACGTAACCGAAGGAATAGCTTGTGCCGTTCTCCTCTCTTTCCCCTCACCACACTCCCATCTCACACGCATCACATTCCACACCTCCTCCCACAACCGCACAAATATATCGACACATCGAGACGAAAAAACTCCCGAGCGTTAGTGGGGTTAAATAGTAGATACGAAATAAAGACGATCGCTCGAGACACCTATAGCTGTCAGTATACTGCTCTCGTAAAATGCAATGCGGCTTGCAAGTTGCAGGTGGATTAGCACGTTTACATTGTACCTTCAATCATGCTGATTGTCAACAGATAGTGGAATCTCAGCAATACACAAAATAATTTAGACAACAAAATGAGCACATATTGTAACTTGAAGTAGTACAGCACTGACCAAAAAGAGCCATAGATTTGATTTTTCGATTTGAGAATCATTTTACATCAGAATCAATTCTAGATTATACGAAGTTATTGATGAGCGTAGCGAAGTCTCCATCCCACTCTTATAGAGCTTTCTTTGTCCGTGTGTTTTTTTGTTGTTTTTTTGCAAGCACTCCACAGGTCGCAAGGGTTGACTGATCATCATGAAACTTTTTTTGTACACGCAAACTCATCCAACTTAGAACTGTATAGTTTTTGGAATGAATCGTTCGGACCGATTTTGAGAAAAATCATCTCAAAGTTTCTAAAAACCCCATAAGATTTGGCTGGGCAGAAAATGTTGAAAAATAAAATCTCTCCAAATGGGATGAAATTTTCTCTAAATGTGTATACATAGATTTTACACATTTTCACGATTTTGTATGCAATTCCAATCAGCCGTTTTGAAGAAAAAAAATAAAATAACTGATAATATTCATCAAATATATCATAAAAATTGTGACAGAATCAAGTTGTCGAGATTCACTGCATTCTAGATTCAAGAGTTGACCAACAATAAATTATTTTTCATATGCATCAAGGTGTGTAGAATACCAGAGTCAATACAGTGGCAAGGGTAGAACTACTTCAAGGACTTTTATACCTTATTCAGATATCTCGCTAATCTTACAACGCATATTTCGCGTTTGACTAGTCACTGGTACGCACCTTGCCGGTGAAGCTCGGAGTCTCCGGCCGGGTCTTTGTCCTCGCTCTTGAGGATCTCGGAGATCAGGAGCCGACGTCTGGCCAGCTCCGCGTGGCTCGCCTTCAACGGAGCCAGCAGCGCATTGCAGATCTCGAGCGCAGCCCTGGCGGCAACGTAACCGTTAGAAACCCAATGCACGCTCAATGTCCATTACTCACACATCAATTGCCGCACTTTTGCACAATATTCAGAATGTTTTCCCCATTACTAATTGATGAGCGTAGCGAAGTCTCTATCCCACTCTTATAGGGCTTTGTCTGTGTGTTTTTTTTTTTGTAAGCACTCCACTTCCACAGGTTGCAAGGGTTGACTGATTTTTTTGTACACGCAAACTCATCCAACTTAGAACTGTATAGTTTTTGGAATGAATCGGTTGGACCGATTTTGAGAAAAATCATCTCAAAGTTTCTAAAAACCCCATAAAATTTGGCTGGGTGGAAAATGTTGAAAAATAAAATCTCTCCAAATGAGATTAATTTTTCTCCATATGTGTATACATAGATTGTACACATTTTCACGATTTTGTATGCAATTCCAATCAGCCGTTTTGAAGAAAAAAATAAATTGACCGATAATATTCATCAAATATATCATAAAAATTGTGACAGAATCAAGTTGTCGAGATTAACTGCTTTCTAGATTCAAGAGTTGACCAACAATGAAGTATTTTTTATATACATCAAGTTGTCGAGATTCACTGCTTTCTAGATTCAAGAGTTGACCAACAATGAAGTATTTTTTATATACATCAAGGTGTGTAGAATACCAGAGTCAATGAAGTGGCAAGAGTAGAACTACTTCAACGACTTTTATAGCTTATTCAGATATCAAGGTGTGTAGAATACCAGAGTCGATAAAGTAGCAAGGGTAGAACTACTTCAAGGACTTTTATACCTTATTCGGATATCTCTCTCATCTTACAACGCATGTTTCGCGTTTGACTAGTATTATTATATTCAGATGTACAGGCCTATGAAATTTCAATTTTTGCATCAGCTATAAGCGTAATATTATTAAGTCATCTGAAACCCTAATTTTGGGTGTTATCATCACTTCATATGCTGTGATGTTCACAACTATACAAGGTAAAGATATTTTTTCCTATTCACAGAGATTCATGCATGCCTTTCAAGAAAATAAATCGACATATACCCGACACTGTACGTGCTATTGTGAGAATATAATCATTTTTCCAAAAACATCAGTTACATACATTTTTATTTCAATCACATCAGATTTGAATCAGATTATTTTTATCTCAGCATCTTTACGTTTGTCCCAAGACTTTTTGATGCTCAATTTTCCATTCGATCAATACTGTAAAATGCTGTTTTTGAAACAGCTCATGCTAAGAAACAAAATGATCAATGCTATAATCACATGCCTCTGCTAATATTTTATATCAGATGCGACCAATTATTCAAAAGAATAGCACAGTTAGCCAAGGGAGTTGAACTTTTTATTGGTTGATTAATATTCAACGAAGAACTGAAACACTGATCATAAGTTGGTTAAAATCAAATAACCCAATTTGGCTGTTTGATGATGGAAAATTCTTCAACTTGAATGGAAATAACTACTATCCATTCCTAATCGATTATTGATAGCTCATAGAAATACGAAGTCAACTAAACTAGTCGAAACGTCCCAAAACGGCATGAAATAGTCCACGCTGCTCAACGATCCTACCAACAGCCAACTTATATGAGAGTACAAATGAGCAGGTATGATGCCAAAAGACATTCACGAGAACTCATTTCTACAATGAGACTCAAAGTGCCTCAACTTTTTCTGTCCGAGCCCAACGGGCAACAAACCCAGGTATTCTGAACGATGATTCAGTGCGCTATCCACTCAAAAATCCATCTCAATGAGCGTTTTGATTTGGATGAATATTCGTAATTTCATGAATAATCTCAAAAGTTATTATCAACATGAGAATTTTAGAAAAATCCAATATTCATTCGATTTACCTGTCTTGAAAATGAAATAATTAGTCTGAAATTGATGATTATTGACTAAACATAAGAGCAACCATAACAATATTGACCAACAGCAAAAAGGTAGATACAATATTATTCATTAGTTTGTAAAATTGATAACCGTCGGTCATACTTATCGCCCTTGTTTGTACCAAGCTCGGTCTCCAGCACGTCCACCTGTTGCATGATCTTGCGCAGCTTGTCGGCCATAACGGTGGAGTCAGCAGCGAGAGCGACGCGGCAATTGTCCGGCGCAGGGCTGCCAACAGACTCGGCTTCGCTCGGCAGACCGCCCTCGAGCCAGCTCAGGAATACGCTGTCGTCTGAAACATCGTGCAGGCACAGTCGACACAGATCAGTCTGAAGCTTGAAACAATTGAATCATTTGTTATTCCTCCGAATGACAAGCACCAACAAGTTTTAGAAACCTACAAATGAAATTGAAACTTTATCCAAACATAATTATTTTCTCCAGAGTGAATGACTCTAATATAGTAATATCGAGTTGATTATATTATCATTATATCAGAGCAAGAAGAAATAATTAGACAAGCTTTAGCGAGGATTCAATTTGACATACCGGTACTTGAAAAATTGGTGTTCGTTCTTATGTTTTTTCCGTTTGTTTGTTTGCTTTTTTCATGTTTTTTTGTCAGCTACAGCTATCAACTTCAAACTTTTTTCCATTATGGTTCCTCATCTAACGAAAGATCTGTAGAATTATGTGGCATCATTGGGTGGTAACTTTTTTTTATGAATTTTAGAAACTTAAAAAATACCCATTAGAACAACACAGCAGGAAAAAAATATTTTCATTTTCCAAAAGAATGAAATTTTGCGTGAAGTTGAATTAAATTTTGATACACATTTCTGGAAATTTTCAGCTTGATCGCGTCAGCCATTTTCAAAAAAACGTGCTAAATTGGTATCACTCGAAGCAGTATTTACCCATTTTTAACTTAAATGTCACCCAATTGACCATTGTAGATGGGCGTGACTTATACGAAGCAGGGGAAATTTTAGATACCTTGATTGGTTATTTCCCTATTTCCCCTGCTTCACTGTCCACTTGATTGGTTTTTATATTTTGTGACATCACGAGGCGGGCGGACGATCTACAATGGTCAATTGGCGAATGTAGGCAGTCTCGGACTGGCCAGGGCGGCTAGGCGGTGAATGCCGCCGGGGCCCCTGTTGAGTGGGGCCCCCAAAATATATAAATCCACAATGATACTTAACTCACGAAAATATTTTTCATCAAATAAAAAATACATGGCAAAATCTAATGAAATATTAATTGCCTAGATGTCTGGGCCCACCTGTTTGATACTTGCTGGCACACGGAGGCCCCTGAATCCTTCACGTTCTGCAAACCTTCGCGGTTATTAATAAACAAAATGCAACAATACAATTTTTGTGCTTTGTATATAATATCTTGATCCTCCATATTTTGCGCTCATTTCCAAGATTGCTGAAATATAGAATTCAATGGAAATGTTGTAGGGGGGCCCCCCTTATGCAAGTAAATTCAATCACTATACAATGTATTTTGTATAATTGCCAGTTGCTCTTTCGACTTCCGATGAGTTGTACTGTTTCATCGTTGAAGTTACACGTGCAGGCGCGTTTTCGTCCTTCTTTTGTTGTTCTTATACATAATATACTATTATCTACCATTAAATATTAATTTTACTCGACAATTATTTTTAGTGAAATCTCCAAAAAAATGGTATATATGTGCCCCTCCAATATATTATCCTTCTATAAAAATATATTATGTCGACCTATGAATAAACACAATAAAATATTATTACTTGATGATATGAATTTTATCAGTATACACTCTACTACTTCACACTTCCTCTTTCCTTTTCGATAATGATTCGATTATTAGATTCCAAAATTGCTCTTGAATTGCAAAAATCACTTGAAAAATGACCATATTTTTAAAAAGTCACTGCTGGGAATTTTGCTGGGAGAAATCGCAAAAACAACTTCGGTAATGTCCAAAGTGATTCAATCATTGGACTTCAAAACTGCTTGTAAATATCAAGGAATCACTTGAAGAATGACGTGGGCTTATTTAAAAAAATTACCTGCGGGGCTTTGCTGGAAGAAATCGCAAAAGTATATCTTCGAAAATGTCCATGATGATTCAATCATAAGACTTCGAAACTACTTGTGAATCGCAAAAATTACTTGAAAAATGTCCATGTACTTCAATGTAAAGAATATACTATATATCTCGGAATAATATATATATACATATCTCAAACCCAGATAACCAATTAAATTGGGCCAGGGGGTGTTTCCACCAGTTTTTCTAGGGCAGACTTCTCATATCAATCGGTTCCTGCCAGTTCCGACTTCTTCCTCCTCTTCTTCACTACTGCTAGGCCTATCCTCTATTTCTTCTTCTCTTCCTACAAGTTCCCTCCATCGTTCTCTATTCTCCCACCATCTCTCGTCTTCCACTTCTTCCCATTTTTCTCCTCGGTTGACTACCCCAAACTTGACGCCCTCTTGCCACCTTTCTCTTGGTCTTCCAACTCTTCTCTTAGCTCCATTGTTCTCAAAAATTCTCTGCGGGGCTCTGCTGGGGGACTTCCATCCCCCAGACCCCCTTTTCGCGAGGAGCTGGTTTCCAGCTGGGCGGTCATTTTATTTATGTAAGTTATAACCTGTGCGCTTCCCCAATACACAAATCCTAATGGCGTCACTGCATAAAATATAGTTATAGGTACCACGTATGATGTTCAAGTTCATTGTATATATGCAAGATTCTTTTAATGCTATCCAATTTATATTTTAATAGTGCTTACTTTTTCCAATGAATGAGAAAAATGCAGCATATCACATACCAATCGCTCTGATTGTAACTTTTTCACACAGATATTAAATCATTGATAGAAGTACCTAGTTGTAGCTTATGAGGAACATTATTTGTCTCAAATAGATTATGTGAATATTCTACTGTGATACAATAGTTATAATTTTATCACTTGAATTATGAATATTAGAAAAAAATCACCTCCGGCACCTGGGATTACGCCTACGACTCCGTTGTTGCTCGGGCTTCGCCCTCGCTGTGAGAGGCCCTTCAGAATGTCGTTGCTGCCGGGGCCTTTTGGACCCAGTCCGACACTGAATGTAGGCAAAAGTTTGGAAATCATGAAGATTTAATAACGAACTGGGAAAAGCATATTTATTACATGGACTTCGTTGATAGGAGCGAAATATAAGCTATGAAAACAAAAATAACCTTTTCTTAAGATTTCCTTCAAAACGTGTGAGCTGTATTTCGTATTTTTCATAAATGTCGGTAAAATGATCAGTGAATGATGAATGAGATGAATGAAATGAGATGAACATGAGATTGAGGTATTTTCAAGTATTTATGATAATGTATAGGAAGCGGTCGTGGCCTATTTATTGGGAACCATCCCGATATTTATCTATGCTACAGAGGGAAACCACGAAAATCCTCTGTGAAGTTGTTTGATATACCAGTTATCGAACCCTCACCTCCCAGATCACAAGGACAGTTTTTATTTTTTTTTATATTGATGTTAAATTATTATTATATTAATATTAGATAGTAATATTTGATATTTATTTTCATATCAAGTTTAAATGAACCATATGTGACGGTATTGTTCCAATAATACACTATTTCCCTGAACTTAAAAGTTGTCTTCTAAAATAATGAAACTGTATGTATATAAGTTATGATGAGTAAGAATTTAACTTGGCCTTTTGCTTTATTGTTTTGAGACCTGCTTGTTTGAAAAATAATTCTTTGCTTCGATAGCAAATCAATACATTTCCTTCAATTTAATTGCAGCAATTAAAAAAGTTGACATACTATTACTATCTGCTCGTCTTACAACGCATGACATTTTCCTAGTACCGGTTATAAACATTCACAATATGTTACGTATCTTTTGTGTATCGGTACTCGATGAGTGAAAAATTGTGGTCAGAATAATGAGTGTTATTGTTACAAACAAATGATCCTTACACTTTTGTTATTATGAAATTCAACTCATCAGCGTTTCCGACAAATATTATCTGCATCAGCCGATGAATAGATCATTTTCATTATTCAATGTGCAGGCGAGTCCCGCCTCCTAGCAGCCGAGATCGCTGGTATTGCATTCTGGGAGTTTAAGTACTGTTCAAAAAGTCTGCCCTCTATACACAGAGTTAAGGGCCCAAAACATTAAGATATATAACTTACATTATCTCTCATCTTACTCACTCTGACAGTGCGTAAATCTCTCAGTATATAGTAAACATATAAATTATGAAACTACTATCATATTATAACTAGGGGTGGGCATTGAATCGATTTAATTGATTCGATTAATCGATCACGCAAAATATTCAATTAATCGATATTGGTATCGAATAATCAATATCTGCGATCTGTACCATATTTTGAAAATGCCGCTTTTCAAATTGCCTCACGTGCGCACGCAGGTTAGTAGGCCTGCTGGTTAACGAGGTATTGATACTGGCCTAAAAAACAGAAGTTTGAGGCCATCACCAAAGCGATTCAACTAGTTGCTGAAGATGGCAACTACATCTAGGAGTGGGAAGAAAACGCTGTTTACGCCTCCGAATTTGAGAAGTGATGTGTGGTTGAATTTTGAGTTTTGTGCTGATAATCAAGATTCAACTTCACCTCAAATCTTGACTGAAGATTTTGTGTACTGCTACCACTGAACGAGAGATAACATACTGTTCTAATACATCTAACCTCAAACAACATATTACGCGATGCATAACGAGAACTTTCAACAACCAATGAGAAGAAAGAATACAAATTTAAAATCGTGAAATAAGCGGCAAACTACAGAAATACGAAAAACCAACTTTTTCGAGACTTGATGGTTTTAATCGATTATTTAATCGATTTGACCATATAAAAAAAAATCAATAATCGATTTCGATTTTTTAATCGATGCCCATCCCTAATTATAACTTAATACGTTCACTGTAACGCACAATAATTAGATGAGCGTAGCGAAGTCTCTATCCCACTCTTATAGGGTTTTGTCTGTTTCTTTTTTTTTTTTTTTGTAAGCACTCCACAGGTTGCAGGGTTCAACTGATCGACATGAAACTTTTTTTGTGCACGAAAACTTATCCAACTTAGAAATGTATAGTTTCTGGGATGAATCGGTCGGACCGATTTTGAGAAATATCATCTCAAAGTTTCTAAAAACCCCATAAGATTTGGCTGGGCGGAAAATGTTGAAAAATAAAATCTCTCCAAATGGGATTAATTTTTCTCCAAATGCGTATACATGGATTTTACACATTATTACGATTTTGTAAGCAATTCTGATCAGCCGTTTTGAAGAAAAAAAAAACTGATAACATTCATAAAGTATATCATAAAAATTGTGACAGAATCAAGTTGTCGAGATTCGCTGCTTTCTAGATTCAAGAGTTGACCAGCAATGAAGTATTTTTTATATGCGTCAAGGTGTGTAGAATACCAGAGTCAATAAAGTGGCAAGAGTAGAACTACTTGATAAAAAAAAAAAAATAACGACTTTTATAGCTTATTCAGATATCAAGGTGTGTAGAATACCAGAGTCAATAAAGTAGCAAGGGTAGAACTACTTCAAGGACTTTTATACCTTATTCAGATATCTCGCTCATCTTGCAACGCATCTTTCGCGTTTGACTAGTATAAATCAAACGTGCTAGATAGCATTGGCAGCATAGGACTTTCAAACTCGGGTAATAACATCCCGTTCTAGTTCAAACGATCGCCGCTAGATGGCTCATTCATTTCGGAAATGGTCTATTGATTATTAATTTTGTATCTTGCACGGTTCTAGTAGTTATGTGATCATTTATATCACTGAAATCACCCTGGCAGGAACTTTTAGCCCCAAGGAAGCTGGGGATATCCTGACCTGGGGTTAGGATGTAGAAATAGGGGGAGAATAAGAGAGGGGAGATGGTAGGAATACTAGAGTCCATCTGAGATGATGTTAGACTTGGGAGGCAGGATTTGGAAATACGGAGAAAGGAGGATCGTCTGTGTAATTCCTCCAGAGTAATGAATGGAGAGGGTGTGGGGGGTGAGGGGAGCTGCATGAGTTGATAGAAAGAAATGAGTCAGGGTATGGAGGTAGGCAAAGTCATGATAGAGCAGTAGTTGTAAAGGAGGCTAGATAAGATGTGGGTTAATTCTATTTCTTGAACAGGACAGGTAAGGACTGGAATGGGCTAAGTAGAAGTGTTATTGAGGGGGATGAAAAGGGGGTTGAAGTTTTCATTCATGTGCAATTGTAAGAGTTAAATGTTAATAGTAATAATAATCGTATGACAATGACGAATAAAACTGTAAGGTCCTAGAACCCAGGCTTACCACTAGAAAGCAGTTGAGTGAGCAGATCGGAAGATTGAAGCAGCGATCCGTCACCAAAGTTAGCCACTAACTCCAAGCCGACGATGTTGACCAGTGATTGCAGCGCCACTATGCCACGGTGGCCGACGATTGCGTCAATGTCGGTGAAACATTCGTTGATACGATGGCGCAGTGCCATCATGTTCTTCCGTAGTCCATCACCTTGCTTGCGCATCTTCTTGTTGGCAACACTGAGAGGAGGAAACGATGTTAGGTCTTATTATTGGCAACTCTGAGAAAAGGAAACGAGATAAGTCTCTACAGCTGGGGTTTAGAATACTTAATAGGATCTGTAGGCCCTCATATTTTCTATACTCAATGTTCATCCTCCATTAATTGTATTAGTTCAATGAAATTCAGTATGTACTGATAATAATTAGATGAGCATAGCGAAGATTCCATCCCACTCTTATGGAGCTTTGTCTGTGTTTTTTTTTTTTTCTTTTTGTAAGCACTGCACAGGTCACATGGTTCGACTGATCAACATGAAACTTTTTTTGTACGGGCCAACTTTTACAACTCAGAACTGTATAGTTTTTGGAATGAATCGGTTGGATAGATTTTGAGAAATATATCAAAGTTTTTAAAAACGCTTTTTACACGATCAATTTTAGTTACATGAAATTGCAAGAATTGCACGGAATTGCAAGAAAATTTCAATGGTGTAAAGGCGCCCGCAACTTCTGATGCAAAATTTTCATACTAATAGCGAAACCGGTGGCAACATCAGCAAATTAGGATCGATCGACTTTCGACTTTAATGCGCGCTTCCAGTGTCAATTTACCCCAACTAGCAATCGAATTCAACCCGTTTCGCTTGATTAGGCCTACATGCCATCCTTGTTAAATTATTCCAGACCTTTGTAGTTAGTTTTGGACTAAAATGACATTCGAACAATAACAATAACATAATCTGAAACGCTTATGTCAAATTGGCGACACACATAGTCACGTTGTCCAAACGTATACAGTCTCCTTCTTTTTTTTTTTGTATGTTCAATGGTGAATGACGATGTACGGTTTGTAGATCATACGGAGTCAACGGAAATGCACGTGACCAAAGGCTCCTCGCTCATTGGTCAGCCGGTGAAAGATTGCAGTAAAAGTTGAACGTATTTTAACTTCGTGAAATTCTTGCATGTAAGTGCAAGATTTCCTTGCTCATGTGTAGGCAACATAAGAAACGTGGGTATTCTACTTTTCTGAAATTAATTTCAGAAATCAATTTCAGGAAAAATTGATCGTCTAAAGTGGCTTAAAGCCCCCATAAGATTAGGCTGAGTAAGAAAATTTGAAAAAATGAAATTTCTCCAAAAAAAAATGAAATTTTCTCCGAGTGTTTAAACATGGATGATACACATAACCATCATTTTGTAAGCAATTCGAACCAGCCGTTTTGGAGAAAAAAATTCATATGACCATTTTATTCATCAAATATAGTCGGTAAGCATGCGGTATCCTGTGGGCTCCTTCGTGATGGAAGCAAGCGGTTTTCGGAATTCGATTTATATACCCCTAAACATGTAAACTTCAATTGCAGGCCATCTCTGACCCCGTGCAGGAATTCAAGATGGCGGATCAAAGATGACGCTTGAATTTCCACATTTTGTTTTTAAAAATCATGGAAAATAGACATGATCATATTCAAATGACAGGTAATGACAAGGAGAAGAACATTTCATCATATGTGGATGAATCCAAGATGGTGGAAACATAATGGAGGTCGTTTTTGGGTCTTGAATATTATTTTCTAGAATCACGCCATATGGTCGTATTTGTATTCAAATGGAAGGTAATGATGAGGAGACTATGAAGTTGATGTATTTTTTAAAATTAAAGATGGAGGATTTAAAATGGCGCTCAAAAACTATTTTTTGGGGTTCTAAAATCATGCAAAATGGTCGTAATTATATTCAAATGAAAGCTAATGATGAGGAGAATATGAATTTGATGTGTCTCAATGAACTCAAGATGGCGGATAGAAAATGGCGCTCAAAAACTATTCCATTTTGTTCCAAAACCATGCCAGATAGTCGTCATTATATACAAATGGAAGCTCATGATGAGGAAAACATAAATTCATTGTATCTGGATCAATCCAAAATGTTCGATCGAAAATCTTTCCATGTTTCGAAAACCATTCGAAATTTTCCTAATTTTTCATTTCGTTTATATACGTATACGTCATCAGTATAAATCCAACAACTAGCGGAATGATAGTTCAACTCACGTACCTCAATACACGAGATACAGATGGAAAATGATGTATGAAAATGATGAATATAACATTTCAGGCTCAATGTTATGATGATGTCTCATGAAATATAACATTATATGAGTAGAATAGTTAAGAACGTGAGATCATCGTGCTCATTTTCCCAAGCACAACCTGCGTCAACATTATCACATGTGTCTTCTTTGCCTTCGCAGATGTACATTTCAGTGCATCAAGCCATTAGTATTGCACTTGCATGGCGGTGAACACCTTCCTAGAACGCAAGAGCACTTGCATGAGGAGTTCTATCATTGATAACGGTATACACAGGGTATATGGTCGACACAATATGTACAACCTGGTTGTTTTCTAGTTTCCATCCGTAATGTGTGTCAGCAGGGATGTTTGGATGTTGCTGATTGTCACGGTACCATTCCATTGCTTTGTCTGTGGAAGGTGTTCACCGCCATGCAAGTGCAATACTAATGGCTTGATGCACTGAAATGTACATCTGCGAAGGCAAAGAAGACACATGTGATAATGTTGACGCAGGTTGTGCTTGGGAAAATGAGCACGATGATCTCACGTTCTTAACTATTCTACTCATATAATGTTATATTTCATGAGACATCATCATAACATTGAGCCTGAAATGTTATATTCATCATTTTCATACATCATTTTCCATCTGTATCTCGTGTATTGAGGTACGTGAGTTGAACTATCATTCCGCTAGTTGTTGGATTTATACTGATGACGTATACGTATATAAACGAAATGAAAAATTAGGAAAATTTCGAATGGTTTTCAAAACACGGAAAGATTTTCGATCGAACATTTTGGATTGATCCAGATACAATGAATTTATGTTTTCCTTATCATTAGCTTCCATTTGAATATAATGACGACTATCTGGCATGGTTTTAGAACAAAATGGAATAGTTTTTGGGCGCCATTTTCTATCCGCCATCTTGAGTTCATTGAGACACATCATATTCATATTCTCCTCATCATTAGCTTTCATTTGAATATAATTACGACCATTTTGCATGATTTAAGAACCCCAAAAAAATAGTTTTTGAGCGCCATTTTGAATCCTCCATCTTTAATTTTAAAAAATACATCAAATTCATAGTCTCCTCATCATTACCTTTCATTTGAATACAAATACGTGATGGCGAATTTCGTGATGGCGTGATTCTAGAAAAAAATATCCAAAACCCAAAAACGACCTCCATTTTGTTTCCACCATCTTGGATCCATCCACATGATCCCTGACCCTGATGGTTCTCCCTGTCATTACCTATCATTTGAATATGATCATGTCTATTTCCCATGATTTTTAAAAACAAAATGTGGAAATTCAAGCGCCATCTTTGATCCGCCATTTTGAATTCTTTCACGGGGTCAGAGATAGCCTACAATTGGCGTTTACATGCTTAGGGGTACATAAATCGAATTCCGAAAACCGCTTGCTTCCACCACGTAGGAGCCCACGGGATATGAATATCATACCACAAGCTTACGGACTAATATATAGAAATGATTGAATTGGGTTGCCAAGATTCACTGCTTTCTAGATTCGATATTTGCCCAAGAATGAACTTTTCTTTATATTCGTCAAGGTGTGTAGAATACCAGAGAAGATAAAGTAGCAATTGAATGTAAGACAAAGTGTGTAGAGTACCAGAGTCGATAAAGTAGCAAATGTGGGACTCTTATTATACCTTATCCAGATATCTCGCTCATCTTACAACGCATATTTCGCGTTTGACTAGTATATTATTTATATCTTCTTCCAATTAATTCCATTCCCGCGTCGTTCTTTGGATGAATCCATATTTCCCTACTTCTCTATCCACTCTTTCCACTTCTATTCTTACCCATCCTCTTGTACTTCTTTGTAACCCCTTTCCAATTCTGTTCCTCAATTCCTCACATCCTGCAATTTATTCTTGACTCTTAACAAAATTGCACTTTTTTTCTAATTGTCTTCGTTTTGCCAAATTTTCCCATCCCATTTCCTCCATCATTTTACTAGGTCTTTCTATAACTTTTTTCGCCACATCCTTATCATCTAGCTCATCCATCAACGAGGAAACACATAACGCGTTTTCCTAGTAATAATGATAATACAGTGAAATTTCTATGCATTGTTCCCGGATCCATCGTTTTCCTGCTTGTATCAATCATTTTTTCTCAACCCTTTTCCATATAATCAATGTTTAATTTTCCTGGATGGATAGTTTTCCTGCATGTATGGTTTTATTTTTCTGGTCCCTTGAAAAACGATGGATGGAGGTTTCACTGTAATATGTTTTTTGTCCTCAAATTGATCACTCACATGATATTCAGACAGTCAACAATGAAAAATTCAATAACCAAAAGTTCTATAACAATAATAACAATCTATAACAATCATGAGTGGTTTAAAAATTCATCAATGGTATAAAAAGAATTAGTCGTCAGGAAAGTCTTGAGTGATCTGGTGAAAGAGCTATTGATATTATTATCATTATTATTATTATTGAGATAGTTCAGCAGCTAATAGGGCAGCAAAGTAGGCTGTGGCGCCGAAGGATAGGGTTCTAATTTAGGTTCATTCTTATGGGTAATAGCACGTACATGATTTTAAAACTGTCATAACTTCTAAACTATTAATACTACGGCTGAACTAGTTAGCCTACAATGTTCAGTAAACTGTTATCTTCACGATGAGACACATACATTGTATCAAACGCCTGGTAAATTTAAACAATTGGATGATGAAAAACATGTTGTAATTGCAACGTCGAAAACTAACGATAGCCGTGCGAGTAGGAGAACACCCGTATGACGGTCTAAGTTTGATGTTGCAACATCCGTTTTGCGATGATGCCAAGCGATACCTAGCAAGCAGCTAGCAAGTTTCTTGAGAACACGGCCACTGTGAGAATTCCGATTCAACTATCTCTCTCTTTCATTCGCTTGGCGACATCGCAATTACAGCATGTTTTTCATCATCCAATTGTTTAAATTTACCAGGCGTTTGATACAATGTATGTGTATCATCGTAAAGATATCAGTTTACTGAACATTGTAGGCTAACTGGTTTAGCCGTAGTATTAATAGTTTGGAAGTTATGACAGTTTTAAAATCATGTACGTGCTATTACCCATAAGAATGAACCTACATTAGAACCCTATCCTTCCGCGCCACAGCCTACTTTGCTGCCCTATGTAAACTAGTAGTTGCTAGTTCATGCTAAATATTGCTTTTTTCTACATGTTGCCAATTGTTAATCACTAGCTCAGCTCCAGAAATAGTCCCTCATTATTTTCACTGTAATATTATAATTGAAAGTAACTCAATTATCTATTTTTCCTTTCATTCAATACTACACCATTTCACACTATTCAATATACTGCCATTCACCTAATATATATACCAGTATCTGATAACTGAGAAAATACAGCATCCATTGTCAGATGACCAATAGAGGTCCATTTATGTGAAATGTGATTGTAAGCTAGAGGCACACCTTGATTTCAAAACCATTATTGAAAAGCCTTCCTGTTCTACTAGTTGCTAATTCTTTACATCTTTCAACAATTCAATTAATTTCACCTACTGATTTTCTTATTAACTCTTCAATTGATCAAAACAACTACATATATTTATATAATCAATTTCTACAGAATGGCACAGCCGATTTGTGTGAAATTTTGAATAGTGCGAATCATTCTTATGTTGGAAATCCGTGGCAATTTGAATTCATTCAATCAACAATTTCTCAAAATTTTCTCCTCTGGGTTATTCTCGACTTATACAAATTTTGAAATTTTCTCGAAAGAGGTGCATCCTATTGCGTCTAAACACTCCAAGGTATCGAATCTGAAGTTAACACAAGTGTATAGGCCTACTGTACCAAGTTTCAACAGAATTTGTGCTTTTGTTTGTCCTGCAGAGTGCTAACCTGTGCAGTTTGTTTTCTCCAAATACGTTGAAATTAAGTCTTCGTTACACACATCCGAATTGATATATTATTGATGGTATAATTTCATACTTCAAATTTGGGTTTAACGACCCATACTGTGATGGATAGGCCAACTTGAATATATTTGTACCGATGATTGATGAATGAGAGAATGGGTAGATAAGATAAAAAGTTAGGTATTTTATTATAATAACTCCCGTCTCGAAGTCATAAAACAACCAGAAGGTGCAGCATTTAAATGATTTCATTAATTCATCATTAGCCTTATTTGTAAAACAATGATTGCCTATCAAGAGCTAGATGTCAATAAAAAGAGGTGACAATAGAGTGAAGACTGTATAGTCTTGTACAGATTGTACGGCATTGTACAGTCAGCGATGATATTGAATGGAAAGAAATGATAATGAAATGAAGACAAAAGATGAAATGTGAGAGCCACTGACTTGTAATGATGTCGGTTGGACGCCAGGAGATACTTGCGCAGAGATTCGCTCTTTGACTGACCTCCGGCCCGTATAACGTTAGGGTTGACCTTGACAATCCCCTCAAGGAACTGGTCGAGTGCGTGATTGGTCGCGCAGACTACGACGATCGGCGGCACGTTTCCAGACTTGGTGCCTTCATTGGTCATGTTCTCGATCAGCACTAGTGCCACCTTTGTGCCTGCACGCGACGGACAGAGCAACAGTAGCGCCAACATGAGTGAGTGAGACGTTTCAATACAAAACTTACACGAGATATGATTGATTGTTTGCTCAACAACCCCACCAACAGTTAGGTTATATGGGGATACGAATGAGCAGGGGATAATAAAACTATGAAGAGATAATTCAAGTTGAAGGACGTTTACAAAAACCTATCCCTTCAGGCAGGACTCGAACAAAGGCCAAACAGTGACTTCATTTTCTGAAGCTGTGCCTTAGATGACTGAGCAATGGAGAGAGGCTTGAAATATTATTATTTTGATTTCATATGATAGCTGGCAAATGAAATTCAACGAATCCGTTCTTTTTTTTATTTTTCAATGACAACTAATTTCACAAGAAATGAAAAGATATACTCCATTTTAAAAATGGTCTTGGCTTGGTTTTGCATAGAATCGTTACTATTTAATGATTCTTCGTGAGGCAGGAGCGACCCCCTGCCTAATCTTATGGGCCGTGACAGCTGCTATCAATAAAGATCCAGCAGATCTGAAAAGCACATGTTTAAAAAAATAATAATCAGGTTCTGAATTATTTATGCAATCTCAATAGGGCCTACCATTGTTATTTTCCAATACATTTTGGTTGCCATGTTATTGAATCTGTTAAAATTAATCAAATTATCATTCCTTTAAGGGTCGTTTAGCGCGGCCATTTTTTTTTCTTACGGTACTTCGGGTCTTTTAGGCTCAGTCAAGTTTCGACCGTCTTAGAGAGTGGTCATGCTACATTTTGCTCCTGACTGAAATATTTACGTTATTCGGGTATAACTCTGGCCAAGGGGTAGGGTCGGGGAGAAGAATGGGGTAGTGTAGGCAACAGACAATACCCCTAACCCATCTCCAGACCTGAGTAAGCGTGAACAAAGGATCGACTGCATAGGGCCTACCTGTTATTAGAAAACAAAGACCATCAGAAATCACATAAAAAAGGACGGCATTTTTTTTTGGTAATGGGTATTAAAACACTGAGAGTGCTTTGAGATTGTTTATGTGACAGCAAAACTACTTTGTTTTAGAAAATTGGAGCACTTTTCACTGAATTAGAGAAATTGATACATGAAGAATCTCCACACAGTGGGCCTAATCTATGATAAGCACTGTTACCGGAAGAAATATTTCAGAAGTTTAATAACTAATCATTCAAATAGTATATCTTGTAATCATTCCATTATTTTGTATTCTGTCATTGAATTCAATTGAATTCGAAGTTGAATTTAGGCCCACTCTACTTGAAAAAGCAAAATGTTCTTGTTTTCTGTCGCGCTCGACAGGTCAAATGAAAACACACATTTGATCAAACTTCACATGCACATGTACCATTATTAAACTTGGTATTGTATAGTTCCGAGTCACAATCGGTTCGACCCCACCGAGAGAGAACGAGGAATTTTGAAAATCCCCGTGGAAATATCAAGACAGTACCCTTGGCACTCCATTTTAATAATATCAAAATTTTGTTGACGCCAAACATTATGTGCTATTCTCAGTAATTCTGTTCCGGATTGAATTTAAAGAAAGAGGGTGCTAAGGGTACGCCAGCACCCATATATATATATATATATATATATATATATATATATATATATATATATATATATATATATATATATATATATATATATATATATATATATATATATATATATATATATATATATATATATATATATATATATATATATATATATATATATATATATATATATATATATATATATATATATATATATATATATATATATATATATATATATATATATATATATATATATATATATATATATATATATATATATATATATATATATATATATATATATATATATATATATATATATATATATATATATATATATATATATATATATATATATATATATATATATATATATATATATATATATATATATATATATATATATATATATATATATATATATATATATATATATATATATATATATATATATATATATATATATATATATATATATATATAGTATATATATATATATATATATATATATATATATATATATATATATATATATATATATATATATATATATATATATATATATATATATATATATATATATATATATATATATATATATATATATATATATATATATATATATATATATATATATATATATATATATATATATATATATATATATATATATATATATATATATATATATATATATATATATATATATATATATATATATATATATATATATATATATATATATATATATATATATATATATATATATATATATATATATATATATATATATATATATATATATATATATATATATATATATATATATATATATATATATATATATATATATATATATATATATATATATATATATATATATATATATATATATATATATATATATATATATATATATATATATATATATATATATATATATATATATATATATATATATATATATATATATATATATATATATATATATATATATATATATATATATATATATATATATATATATATATATATATATATATATATATATATATATATATATATATATATATATATATATATATATATATATATATATATATATATATATATATATATATATATATATATATATATATATATATATATATATATATATATATATATATATATATATATATATATATATATATATATATATATATATATATATATATATATATATATATATATATATATATATATAAATAATATATAATATATAATATATAATATAATATATAATATAAGGCCGGCATTGGACACACACTAGTGTGCTTCCAAGCGGGTCTTTGGACACACACCAATGTGCTTCCAGGCGTGTCATTGGACACACACCAGTGTGCTTCCAAGCATATCTTTGGACACACACTAGTGTGCTTCCAAGTGGATCTTTGGACACACACCAATGTGCTTCCAAGCGTGTCATTAGACACACACCAGTGTGCTTCCAAGCATATCTTTGGACACACACCTTGTGTGTTTCTAGTCAGACCTTTGGACACACACCAGTATATTTCTACGGATAGGCTTCCCACCAGTATATTTCTACGAATAGGCTTAAAACCACACTTCATTTCAATTTAAATTATTTGATTTTAATAGAATAGTATTTCTTTCATTGGTTTGTTTACTTACAATTATACACTTTAGGCCTACTTGATACAAGTTGGTCAGAGGCAAATAACTATACTTCTAGGCTTGTGTATTTATTATGCATGTTATTAGGGGTAAATTAGTTTGAGTAAGCTAATCTCTGGAAGGTCACCAGTGTGAATATAATAGGCATGTTATTAGAGGCAACTAAGTGTGCTCCTAAGCTTTTCTTAAGAAGCACACTAGTCTGGATTTGATAGGCATGTAACTAGAGGCATTGAATTTGTAGTGGTTAAAGAAGGGACATCCTGTGTTAAAATTGTCGGCGAGCCACCGAGACCGGTTTGCTCAGAGCTTCCAAAAAGCAGTCCCGAAAAATATAGAGGGCCAACGAGCTGAGCGAGCTTCCGAAAAACAGGCGAGAAATTTATAGAGGGCCAGGTTACTGACCATAGCGCTTCGAAACGCAGCGGATATTTTGTAGTACTAGTCATTCTAAACCGAGAGCGGTCCGCACAACATCGCTGCTGTGAGCGCCTATCGTTCTGCGTGGGCTAGTTACTGTCTATTGACAATAGCCAGAAACCTGTCAGTCGAAGAGTCGACACTTCTAACCGTCAGTATCAGAAACGAACGGTCGTGTCTACTTCTAACCATTTGTGCTTTCAACATGAGTAACTTGAATCTTATTATATTTTTAAACTCCACGCTAGACAGACAAGTGTCGACAGTTTAATTTCATTATGGTATAAGTTATTTCAACTATTATAATATAATAACTATTTCAAACGTATTTTGAACATAGAAACATTACGAGAAATGAATATTTGAAGTAGGCCTACAAAATATTTACCAGATTGGAAAATTTTTTAAAAATACTCAGTGTCTTTTCCGTACAAAGACTCACATGATGAAATTAACCCATCTACATTCCATTCTGAATAATTGTAATTAATTGTATCATATTTGTAGCAAGTGTTTCAACTATAGGATCTGGGATTTTTTCTTTTCCTGTAAGATTGAAAAGTACATCAGATAGGCCTACTCAGGTATATAATAAACCAATTGACGCCAACCGTTCTCAATTGCATATTAAACTCGAAAACCAAGAGAAAAAAACATGAAACCGAAAACTAAATAGGCCTACAGTTTTATCATCCATTCGTAGTTGAACCCACTCCAAAAAATTATGAATTTGATGGGTGTCTTCGCTATCCTAAAACAATGTTATATAGGTCTACTCCTGTGCAATACCCTTTTTTTGTATAACATCGAAACTTGATACAAAACCATTGTTCCCCAATTAAGGCTATGGATGAAAGATAGGATCGTTAAATGTCCTAATTGATGTCACTCGTTGTCAATAGCTGTAGGTGAGATGACAGTGCATTGAAAACTATAATAGAGGCAAGACAATTGACAAATAATATGGATGTTTATCGTTTGAGAGATGAGTTGTTTTCCAACTTGGCAACCCTTCAATCAAACGATTAAAGCGAACCTTCATACAGTCTAATTACTATATTTACCAATTACTATTTGTATTTAGTATTACCGGTACCATAGACTGAAGAACAAACGGAATTTGTGTTCTTTAGTTTATGGTATTACACTTTTAAGCCACCGATTACCATTATTTTAAAATAGTTGACGTTAAAAAAATGCATCAAGGCCTCAAATTCAAGGCCAAATAATTAGTAGTCAAATTGAATCAAATTTTTTCAAAAAAGGTAATATTTTTCAATATTACTCGATTTCATTATTAACATTGTTTATAATATCACTTTTATATTTGTATCAGCGTATTCATCGTTATTTATTGAAGTGGCCCACATCGACATGGAATTATATAAGTTTTAGGTGAACAAAGAAAAGGCACAAAGCTTATCTGTAGACCTACTCGAGATTATTATAGGCATTACTCTAATCTGAAAAACGTTCCTCATTTCTATTGTCGAAAATACATAAGTCAATATTCCTCATAATGGTCTGCTTTCAACAAGTATAGCAAGCGATGGTACAAGAAGATTAAGGATTAGGGGCCGTTGGACAGGGGAGGGGGGAATGGGCAGGGGAGGAGGAGAGGCTTCAGGGGTGTGGGCTTGTAAGTTGTACGCCAACCATCTCACCAGCTCATCTTGAATACGGAACTATTTAATTCATATTTTTATCCATCCTGACTTGGTTTTCCGTGGTTTCCCACAGTCCTCGAAACAAATGCTTGGATAAAGTGCTAATTGGCCACGACCTTTAATTAGTAGAGTAATTATAACATAACATATAACATTTCACTCATTTTATTTTCTATTTTGTATTATCATTATGATGAACTTTACATCTGCTGTTAATGGAAAGAGGTGATCATTGCCCGAGAGACTTATTTCAAAGTGGAAGATATCAACATTTGTGTGTTTTGTTTGCTCTTAATACCAATGCCGGTAATGTCCAGATATATTTAACAAAAACCGGTTTTTAATTATAATGTGTTCCGGACTTTCGGAAACTGAAGGACTTTTATCTGCGGCGGAAAAATATGGTCACAGACAGCGCAGTCCTGGTGTTGAAGTTCATTGGTTTTAAATAATTGAATGAGCGAAGCGAAGACTCAATCTTACCATACTCGAAAAAAAGCCTTTTTTCGCGCTCCACATGTCAAACGGAAATTCAAAATAAGTTGAAACTTAGCATACACAAGTGTCCTTATCTAATTCGATACTGTATAGTTTTAAGGGGGGAGGGGGGGGGGGGAGGGTAAGGTGCAAAACTTGATTCTCACCATTGGTCCGTCTCATGATGTTATGACACTAGGCAAACGCGTTATGTGTTTCCGCGTTGATGGATGAGCTGGAACGTATCAACTTATCTTTGAATTGGTTATTGGATGAGCGAAGCGAAGACTCAATTACACTATACCGAAAAAAAAAGTGCCTGTTTTTTTTTTTTTTTTTTTTTTTTTTTTTTGTTCGCGCTCCACAGGTCAGACAAAAATTCAAAATCAGTTGAAACTTGGCACACACATGAACCCCTATCTGACTTGATGCTGTATAGTTTTGAGGCACGATCGGTTAAACAACTTCTGAGAAAACTCATTCCAAAGTTTTCAAAAATCCCATTAGAATAAGCCAGAGGAAAACATTCGTGAAAAATATTTCATCTGAGAGGATTCAAATTCTCAGAGAATTTCAATCTGATAATGATACACATTATTCCGAACTTTTACTCAAATCGGATCAGCCGTTTCGATGTAAAAAAATATATAATGTTATTTGTGTCAATTATTCAAAGCTATATTAAGATACCTATTAAATCAAAGCAACAAGTGTCACCACTTGATTGTAAACGATTAAAACAAAGCCTTCTTTATTATTATATAAATTATTAATGGAAAATAAGATGGCAGTGATGTAATGGTTTGGATCTCAAGGTGTATATATATATAATAACCAATCCAAAGATAAGTTGATATGTTCCAGCTCATCCATCAACGCGGAAACACATAACGCGTTTGCCTAGTTATATATATATACACCTTGAGATCCAAACCATTACATCACTGCCATCTTATTTTCCATTAATAATTTATATGATAATAAAGAAGGCTTTGTTTTAATCGTTTACAATCAAGTGGTGACACTTGTTGCTTTGATTTAATAGGTATCTTAATAGCTTTGAATAATTACCACAAATAACATTATATATTTTTTTTACATCGAAACGGCTGATCCGATTTGAGTGAAAGTTTGGAATAATGTGTATCATTATTAGATTGAAATTTCCTGAGAATTTGAATCCTCTCAGATGAAATATTTTTCACGAATGTTTTCCTCTGCGTTATTCTAATGAGATTTTTGAAAAATTTGAAATGAGTTTTCTCAGAAGTGGTTCAACCGATCGCGCCTCAAAACTATACAGCATCAAGTCAGATAGGGGTTCATGTGTGTGCCAAGTTTCAACTGATTTTGAATTTTCGTCTGACCTGTGGAGCGCGAACAAAAAAAAAAAAAAAAAACAGGCACTTTTTTTTCGGTATAGTGAAATTGAGTCTTCGCTTCGCTCATCCAATAAAACGCCCTTGCAAAAATTCTTACCCCATTTGACATGAAAGAAAAAAACATGGAAAGTCCATAATTTTCGACCGGGCCTATTGAATATCTCTCTTATGGGGAATAACATGTAACGCTTTTTTGAGCTAGGAACGTAGAAGAACTAAGATAGGTAGAGAAAAAGTGTTCCCACAAAATATCTGCGCTCGAATGTCATCTTTCGTCTGATATGTATAACATAGCTATATTCATAGCTTATTTTCGCCATATGATTTCAATTGATCAACTCGCATGGCGTGTGGCTTTATTGTTGCAGATTTTCTAGTTTTAGTACAAGGGCTCACATTATAAAATAAACCCGCCTACATTCCACTCTGAATGATTGCATTTTAGAATATGAGTATCTGTGTTAAAAACAGGTAATAAATTCTCCCGTTAGGTATGTTCAGCATAATGAATAGGCAAGGGTCGAAACATGATTTGCTTGACTGATGACAGAGACTATCCTCTACAGGGAGGGAGAGAGTTGAGTATGACGTCAGAACCTTTTCCCCCGCCACGTTAGATTAGGCACTTCGCTGGGGGTGAGGTTGGAAGCTCTTGACGGGATGGTAGCCGAAAGGGTCTATTACCTGCGTCGGAAGGAACAATATAAGTCGAATTGTCATTATAGAAATAAATTAAAATCGCCGTCGAAGAATCAAGATGATTATATACGGAAGATATGCATTGAAAATGAAAATCTAAACAATTTACTTTTTTATTGGAAAAAATCCACTCATATGCGACCGAAATACGTCGAAATGTATTGTATACGAAACGTCCCTCAAACATATCGACGTATTTCGGTCGCATATGAGTGAATTTTTTACAATAAAAAAGTAAATTGCTTAGATTTTCATTTCCAATGCGTATCTTCGGTATATAACAATCTTGATTCTTCGACGACGATTTTAATTTATTTCTATAATGGTTATTCAACTTCTATTGTTCCTTCCGGCGCAGGTAATAGACCCTTTCGGCTACGATACGGTCAAGAGCTTCGAACCTCACCCCCAGCGAAGTGCTTAGTGTAGGACCACGTTGCGGGAAAAAAAGCTCCGACGACTGACGTCAGTCTCAACTCTATTCACTGACACTTAGGACACTTAGGCGATAAAAGTTGTTTAATTTATAAATTATGTCACTTTGGGGCAATTGTGAAAATGAATTATGACTTTAAAAGATGATTCACATACTAAAAATATAAATCCGCTATTTTAAAGCGTTTTTTGTGTCCACACATTTTTCATCCGATTTCACCAAAGTGTCCCCCCGTCTCGCCAAAGTGTCTGTCCCGTAGGCCTATGTTAAAAGCATATACTTGCCCATCATGAAGATGTCGATATATATATATATATATATATATATATATATATATATATATATATATATATATATATATATATATGATATCCAATTCAATATGATTGTGAGCAATTTAATTGCATGTTTTTTATTTTGGAGGAATGAAATGCTCAAAGAATGGATTGTTGAAAACATTGTTCTTGTGTCAAGTTTTGAAGTTTCTACCCTGAAATTTGAAAGAATCAAAATAGATTGAATTGAATTGGAATATCTGATAATTTGGCGGATGACTATTCAAAAACATTAAAAACATTAAATTAAATTGGAAATATAAAACATATTATTGAGTTAGAAATTTTAATCAAGGATGCCCTTCATCTTTCTACTGATTCCCTATTCTATGGGTACCATAGATAATAGTATAGTACCATGGTAATTAAAATTGCAAGTTCTACACCTCAGAGAATTGTGTTTATATAATGATGTTGCAATTAGGACAGTTATCAATATTTACGTAACATTTCTTCGTGGGGAAAATTAATTGTGTTGGTTAAATGCAGGTCTTTGCTCTAGTTTTTGAGAATTTGAATTCAATAATTATTAATGTTTACAAAATTGCAAAAGCAGAAATGTTACGAAACTTAAAATTGAAATATTGAAAATTGATAGAGAAATGAAAAATAACAAATAATAATCTGATGGTTTCAATACAGAACATTTTCCCAACATGACCTGTAATTTAATTTGAATCTGTGGAGTTTCAAGTTTTTTAATAATTATATTGTGTCTCTTTCCATTTCATGTATAGGCATAAGCACTCCATATACTACTGGTATAACCTTCTATGGCGTTTTTTCCTTTCCCATTTATGGCGTTTTGTCCTTTGAACCCGTGTCAATCAATGCTAACTAGGAAAACGCTATAAGTACGCGTTGATGGACGAGCGATGTTGAAAAAAGTGTTAAAAGGGTCACTTTTCATTTTTTCTCTTTAAAATGGCTGAGCTGGAAAAATTGAAAATTTCTAAAATGTTAGACAATTGCGTTCTACATATCCAGTACAATTTTTTTTAATTTCTTTCTTTCTTCTCTAATAAGCCTTTGACCATGTAAAATTGGCCGTCGCCCATGTGTCCGTCGCCTAAATGTCCAATGATCAAAGTGGATTAAAGTAGATCGCCCAAGTGTCCGTCGCCTAAACGTCTCTCGCCTAAGTGTCCGTATACCCTCCCTGACATGGACATTAGTCTCGATTAGTCTATAGCTGAATTTAAATAATAACATAGTAAGAATAGTAGGCCTAACCATAATAATCATAATAATATAATGAGTAATAACAGATATAATCTGAGAAATACATGTTTTAAGACTTCAAGGCGATACTAATGCAATCATTTCTTCTGCAGACAAGAACCGAAAGGGTCGCTTCCCTCTCTATGCTTCAATCGATTGATTGATGGGTTGATAAGTTGTAAAACAACATATTTCTCGAACCAGATTGTATGAAGGTTCGCATCTTGCGAAGCGAGTTTGTGGTTTATCTAATTATTGTTAATTTGTTATTACTTTATAACTTTCAAAATCCAAGCATTACATACACAGAATATTATTTACAATTATACGAGGATAATATTAAGATTTTATTTGGGGCTTATTCACTGTAAAATAGTAAGTATTCGAATATGAACACTTGATTATTCGCCGTGTAATAATAATAATAATACCGTGATTACTGCATTTGTCATTTGTGTAAATATAGGTCTACAGTTGGAATACTGCTCAAGTGTTGTTATACTAATTAATGACTACTAGCACTAATCAGCGCCAAGTTAGGGTCAATAGGGTCATTGCGTGCTAGAAGGAGAGGCTGGCTAATATCAAATATCAATCGCAGTTTATTTTTATTGCGCGCCAAACACGGCTAGCAGATTGCTCGCAGCGGCGATGTCTCGCAGCGGCGATGTGCTACGGTCCGCTGCCAGTCGAGAGTGAGTAGTTTTAGGAGAAAACCGCTCGCTTCGGAGGGCGCTACCAGCTAGTCTGTCGACCCAAGAATCGACACTAGCTCTACCTATAAATTTCTCGACTAGATGGGCCGAACCCTCAAACTGGCTTGGCGCACAGGCTCCCATATACGTGTCCTATCTTTAACCTTACAAAATCAATGCTAGAGGTAAACTGAGACGAGTGGTCGCGTGACTATAGCGCACCGAAGTCATTTTAGGAGACCGTGGTTAGATTCCTGCTGTGGTCGAACACCCTGACAGAGTTTCTTCGTGGTTTCCCTCTGTCGTTCAGGTCAATACTGGGATGGTTCCTTATCAGGTCACAACCGTCTAATTCTCACTATCCAAAAACACCTTATAGAAAAACCTTCCTTCTCATATATCATTCAATGATGCCACTAGATTGTACTCATCGGCAGGCCTACTGTAATTGATTTTGGTACTGAGCGTCGTTAAACACAGTATGAAAAAACTAGCATGCTTCTAAGCTCGTCTTTAAAAATCACTTGTGTGGATTGATCTGTATTAAAGGTTCATGTGCTGGACACCAAAGTAGTTATAATTCAAGTCATCACTTAATTGTTGGTGATTACAGAAATTATTGAATTCAAAATCTATGAAAAATGAATGTGAAATTGAAAGACTACTTTTTTACAGCATTAAAAGCTACCTGTGACTATCTGGGATTGTCATCCCAGCATATCAATCACCATAAATTTACTCCTAGGTTTTTCACGTCTAATGAAAGAAAATAAGAGAACACAATATTTTTTAAAGTCACTTTTATTTATTCAACAACAAAACACAACAAAGAATGAAACATTTCCTACTTACAAAAATTATAGCAATAAGATCCGGTTTTACCAACCGATTGTAAGTGGATTAAGCGATAATTAGCTCAACTGTTATCATCATTGCCCGTGGTCAGACATGCTAGTTTCGTACCATACATAATAATTAGTGGATTAGTACTTCACCAAGATTAGTAAAACCAGCCCTAAAAGCAATAAAAATCGTAAAATAACAAACTTGTAAAAGTAAAGTCCAAATAAACTACGTAAACAGAAAAATTATTTCAAGATATGAATCACAGATATTTATTCAAGTCACAATTGAGGGATGAGAGTTTGAATAATAGAGAAAAAAGGCACAACAATGAAATGACTGGCATGACTGTATTCATCAAGTTGAAACAGTAATATTCATGCACCAGACACACATTACGTGACTGGTTGCAAGACGAGCGGGTCAAGACAGGAATTTCAAAATTTCACCGAGGGTATGGCCGTACCTTAGTAGGCCTATGCTATTTGTTATGATGAATAATTAAAATTTTGGCAAAGTTTTTTGGTTTCTAAACAAAAAAATCTTCCTTACCCATAGATAACCCTCATGCATTTACTTAATATTCAAAAATTGAAAAATAAAAATAAACCAGGCATAGGCATAATAGCCTGACGCCTTACTGCCGAGCTAACCAGACGCATGAAACTAATGCTATTTAGTTAGAAGAATATCTGAACAATATCATCTGAGAGTCCTGTGAAATTCCTGTCATGACCTCCGAGTGTTGGAAGTCCCATTCATTTGATTGAAAAAATATACAACCAGTGCAACACATTCCTTTCTACATAACAAGATACGATGCAGTAAGAAGTCTAAAGATGATTGATGATAACAACCAACTCTAAAAAAGGCAGGCAAAATCTATGACACAGACAGAGAAATTATTTTAATATTCAAATCACAAATACTCATTCACAGAGAGTACAGGTATGGAAGTTGATAAATTAGAGATATAAGGTCCAACAAGAAAATAATTCAACTGATTCAAATTAAAGATATACCAACTTGGAAACAGGCAGGAAAACTTAATCAGTATTCAACAAGTGGAAACACAAAACATCAATAATAAAGGTACCATAGTTCAAAGAGACACGGCAACAAGTTATGTATGACGTTCACTCTACCACAGTCAAGTCGATTCTCATATTTGACAGGTAGTGTTGATACAAATTGTTTTGGCACACATGCGAACACAGGCAGCGGAGCTCTAACATACCGTAAAATGAGAGGTCATCATTGATAAAGTCGTCAATTTTGACATAGTTGAGCATATCACATGATGTCCGGCTCACTGTTGAAAAATCAGTCTTGCATAAAAGGTTCTTAAATACGGTTCAATGGTATTGAGTGTGAATGGTGTCGATGGACAGTTTCAAAACGTGTTGATAAGCGAGGCATAAGTCCGGTAGTGCCGTGTGAGCAGCGTGCACTCCCCGGTTGAAGGCTGAAGCAAACATTTCATACAAAGCATGATATGCATACATAGCATACAGTTGTGCCACATTCATTCAAATTCCCTGTAATTATTGAGAATTGAAATCACTAGTTACAACTTCAGAATGGGAAAAAAGTTGAATCCGATTCGCAACTGTAATTAATTTTAGTTCGATACCTCAACCGAGACCAGGACCTTTATGAAATTCGCTTTGTAGGTCTAATCGTATTCGTAACCTATAGAGAATTCAGTTCATAACTGTAACCTCTATCGGCCCCCGAGATATATATATAATCGAATTGAAATGAAATGACAATCTAGGCAAGGTCGACAGTGAGCTTGACAATCGGTAGAATGTACGTCAAATAAATAGTTAGAAGCCAAACGTGGCCGCAATATACGTCATCACGGCTAGTTTGACGGACAGTGAAAGTTTTACTGCAAAGGCCATACCCGACGACAAACAGGGCTAGTCTGTGATTGGTTGGTTTTGCCGCTCGACAAATTTGTGCTGCCGTGGCTCTGTGAACGTACCTCAATGCACTAGACACATCATGTGATTCATTCAATCAAAATAAACCTGAAAAAGCAAAAATATGTTAGTATTTACAAGTAGATATGTTTCTAAATTATCATAATTTATGAATGATTAATTATACACGATATTGCAATTATTAATTCATCAACAAATATGTATATGGTAAATTATGGAATAAAGATTAAAGACGTTCTAAAAAAAGGAGGGCAATTTCAAGAAAATAAGTATACGAAAAAAAGTGGTCTACGTAGAAGAATTTAAGGGATTTGTTGATCATACGTATACCTCCACATTATTGCGTTGCTATCCCCTCCAAAGTAAAAATCATTGCATGACTTGCAACTTGCATTTTTCACACGCTATTTCTACCCTTTCCCCTATGCAGTGTATATGATATACTGCAGTGAGAGCAGATAATTGTCCATACTTTTAATCTATTCAGGCCTTTAGTATTTCCCCCAAGGTATAATATTGAATGCAAATACTGTATATAGTACGGTAAAAGTCTATCTATGATTTGATAGTACTACTGGACTACTGGTACTGAAAAAACTCAAATAAAACTAAAAGACTTCTAATTCCAAAAAATATTCCTGCAGGGCAGTTGTACCTCCTGGTTCTCCCCCTCCCTCCCCCAATGTTTTCTACTTTCCTTAGCATCGTCCTGGATTTTCTCAAATTATAAATTTGGTTTGACGAGAATTTGAAACAACAGCCCCAAGTACAGTAGATGGGTATCCCAAGAACCTGAGATGTCAGTAATATGCAGGTGACAATGTGACTTTTTTTCTGAGACTCTGAAACAGCAAGGTAATAGATTAGACATCTTGTGCAACAATTATTAAGAACACAATCATGTAACAAGCAACCAAATACCCCAAAATGTTGACCACAAACATAATTTCCACAGTTTACACTTGATGGCACCTCAAGACAGTGCGAGAATTTACAATGAGTACCAAACCCTAAAGTCCATGTCAAGGAGAGATGAGTCTGGCGTCAGATTTTTTTCACCGCTAGGTGACCCCCACTACTTGCTTCGTTGGGGTGAGAGTCGAAATTCAGCGATATGTTTGTGAACATGATTTTTATTCATCTGTTATTTTCAACCGTATCTTGGCCGCATATGAGTGAATGTTTTACAGTAAAAAAGTTGATTGCTTAGATTTTAATTCTCGATGCGTATCTTCAGAATAGAATAAAATAAATTCTTCGATGATGATTTTAATTTATTTCTATAATGGTCACTCAACTTCTATTGTTCAATCGGCACAGGTTTAATGCAACCTTTCAGCTATGAACTCTTCGAGTCTCGGACTTTCACCTCAAAGGAGCAAGTAGTGGGAGTAACGTAGTGGCGAAAAACTCTGACGTCAGACATCTCTCCTTGACATGGACTTCAAGTACAGTAACTATTTTTGGCATAATCTACAAATGTATGGCTCAACTGAATGAATTAGGATGTCATCAAGATCCTCACATCTTTTGTGATAGAGACAATTACACTTGTCACATGCAACTAAATCTTTGTACACTTTCCGGTAGTTGCTATCCAAAGACGTAACTTGTGGCATCCTACACACGCAAAGGATACGTAAGTCTGTGATGACTGGCTTGACTCCCCTCGTATGCCCCTTGATTACAGAAGGAAAGGTAGTTATAATTCCAGTTTCAAAAATGGTTTGTAAATGTTTTCTCATTGTACTTTGTAATATTAAACCAGAATGTACCTCGCCATTGATGGCTAAGGAAATTGCATTTGCAATTGCAAAAAGTCCACAATCTGTAGAACCAGATTGCACCTGATTGACCTTCTTCCTGATTGTTATTGTATCCGAAACACTTTTTCTAATATTGGCAACTTGAACAAAAACGTCATGCAATCCAGAAGATAGCATGGAATCATAAACGTCCGTTGTATTTTCTGGACAAGAAATGTTAGTGGCCGTAACCCAATGATTGGAAGATTGTGCATGGAGAATCTGTATCATATTGGCAGCATTTGCCATGTGAAAACCAAGGCGCACACCATAGCAAGTATTTTGAAGACCACTCACATTTGGAAAGGCACTTTGCATCATTTGGTGTACAGCATTAATATGAGCGTCATTTAGCATCTGGTTGCCTAACAGTTGATTTTTATCGTAAGCAGTAAGATTAAGTTTTTTTATCCAATAAACTGTAGGTTCCCCAACTAACGAGTCCTCATTTATAACGATAGACTCTACTGGCAATTTCTCATTAGAGACTGGAGCAATTTTCCTTGATTTTATTGCCGAGCCTGTATGTTGACTATAGGAATGTATGTCAACTATTTTACGCTTTGATACTCTTTTATCAAGTGCATGATTACTTTTGAGAGAAAATGAACTGACAACAGGTTTGCCTGAATTTACACTGGAAAAAATAGGGAAGAGCTTTTTGGTGTTCTTTGGTCGACCACGGCGCCTGCTAACAAAAGGAATAGTCAGAGTGTTTCTTATGGCTTGAAGAGGAGACAATATGGTAACATTAACCGAGGGTTGAAGTTGTGGGACTTTCAACTCTGTTTGGTCATGATACGGTTCAGGATCGTCAATATTTTCAGAATCTGAGTCCGTCTCACCTATCCTGCCGGGCTTGAAATTACGAGGCCTGAACACATTCAAGTTTGATTTTATCACATATGTACGATTGAGTCTTCTCTCAGATTCAGAATCATTCACAATATCAGAGTCTGAGTTTGTTACTGAGGAAGAATGCACAGCCAAATTGGAGTCTGATTTCAAAATGGTATTTTCAATGGTGTTTCTTGATAGACGAGATGGTATGTCGACATTGACTAAAGGTTGAAGTTGTGGGACTTTCAACTCTGTTCGGTCATGATACGGTTCAGGATCGTCAATATTTTCAGAATCTGAGTCTGTCTCACCTATTCTGCCGGGCTTGAAATTACGAGGCATGTACGCATTCAAGTTTGATTTTATCACATATGTACGATTGAGTTTTCTCTCAGATTCAGAATCATTCACAAAATCAGAGTCAGAGTCTGTTGCTGAGGCAGAATACACAACTAGGGGTAAATTTGAGTTTGATTTTAAAATGGTATTTTCAATTGTGTTTCTTGATAGACGAGATGGTATGTCGACATTGACTAAAGGTTGAAGTTGTGGCACTTTCAGTTCTTTTCGGTCATAAAAGGGTTCAGGATCATTTACAAATTCAGAATCTGAGTTTGTCTCACCTTTTCTGAACCTTGAAATAACTGGTCTTGCAATATTGTATTTTGATTTTGAAGTGAACATATTGTTCAATTTCATTTTAGATTTGGAATCCTCGTCAATATCAGAGTCTGATTCGGTATACGCGACGAATTTGGAATCTGGTATTGAAACGGTCGGGTGAGAGACATTTCCTTTGTTCAAGTTTACGCCTGGTGGTTTATTTTCGGGGGTATTTGAAGAAATATCCCAATATCGCTCTCTGTCTTCGATTTCTTTTACGAAACTCTTATGCTCAACTCCGGAAGTGAGAGAAAAGTCACGTTGAAGGTTGACAAAGAAATCGGAAAATCTAGCTAACCCCAATTCAAACTGAGCGGTGCCCAACGTGGATAAAAATGAAGCAGCACGTTTAAAATGTAATGTTGCTAAAGTAAACTTCTGCGATTCTGTTTGAGGTTTTTTCATAAATGATTGAATTACAGGGTTTGGCATTGCTGACGATGATACTGAACCGGATCCTGTTTGTGTTGATTCCAAAAAAGTTTTTTTAGTCCACCGCGGATCAACGAGACCAACAGTAAATATATCCAATTTCATTTCTTGTCTACTTTTGAATAAATGTGAGCAAGGAAGTCTATAATGGATACTGAAAGAGCAATTACATTTGGTATATTCCTTATTCATGATGTAGATTTTATCCTTAATTGTGACCGACCTATCTAACGCACTAAACACATAAAGTGTTGATTTTGATTTTTCAATTTGCTGGAATAATTTTTGTGTTATGTCATTTGTACATAATTTAGCAATCTGTACATGAACGTGATCTACACAGTCTATATTATAAGGAGTTTTGAGTTGTTTGAATGCAGCCAATTCAACAGATTGTTGGACATCTTGAGTATATCGAATCAAGCCCCGAATAGCCTTTGGTAAACGGTCAGTAGAATCGATAAAATCTTTCAGTTTTTGATTGTGGCTTTCTAGTCGATTATTAGTATTGTTTCCCAAAGTAGTTAAGCCTATTTCTCTTTTGGAATATTTCACCCAACGGTCTCTACACCCATCCCAATTGTCAATGAAGTATTGATATATTTCTGGAGGAGAAATATTATTCAGTCTGGCCAAATATTCATCATACTGTTCTCTAGAATCAGCATAAATCATACTGCACATAACACCAATAATAGTTTTTTTACTACCGGTATTCTTATTAAATACAGTAATACCATCGTATTTCTTTTTAACTCTTTCTCTGAAAATTTTAATAACATGGAAAATACAGTAAATTATATGACAATGAGGAATATTTTTACTAACAACATTAAATTCTACTTGGTCTTTGTCCATTACCATCACCTGACAATTCAAAGCTTCAGGAGTCAACTCAATAAATTTCTTAAATGCCTTATCTATAACTTCTTCCGTTTCAAGTTGAACAAATATATAACATACAGGACGCCCTCGCTCGTTACCATCCTCACACATAATAACATAAAGGGGGTAACCTTCAATATTAAGCCTATATGTACCATCAATCATGAGAACATCAGAATATTTGATAGCTAACTCCTTCATGCATTTAGTTTGAATTAGCAGGTAACACAATTGACCGTTCTCATCAGTCTCTACATGTACTGTGTTCCCATGTTCATTACCAAGATCTGCCACGTCATCAATCAACATTTGAGCATTTGTTCGACCCCCTGAAATTGTTTGCCTATATCTTTCTCTGATATTGTTAATGTCGCTAGATGGTACAGTTTTTTTAAATTTATCAAAAATTAATCTCTTAATCTCTTTCGTTTCCATTCTGTAATCAATAAATTGGCGAATTTCAACTTCTTCTTCTTGTGTTAGTTTTCTTTGATCTATGTAATGTTTAATCATATCAGGACCTACAGGGTGGTTATGTTGATCATTCAATTCAGAAATGCGGTAACAATTAGAATTAACATAAAATTTCACGGTCAATTTCACGGGACAACCATTTGCATTATACTTGAAGTTTCTTAAACCACCACCCTGCATTCTAGGTACCCGTTGATAATGTTTGCATTTATAGTTTTTTTGGTGCCAAGGAAATGAATCTAAATCACGTGATGGACCTTTGGTTACATATGAACCTCTAGTAGTCATAGGGTGATGCCCATTTCTTTTCCATTCTTCATATGCAGTATGAAAATCTTCAACTGAATGGTACAAAGAATCAAGTTCAATTGGTACAGTGCCATCCCTCCCTCCCCCGCCCTTCAACAAATGATGAATACGATTATTAGAAGAACAAAACAAACCTGAATCACACCTCTCATCAGCAGCTACCCTGTCGACTGCAGCCACCTTCTTTACAGCAGGCCCCCTGTCAACCGCAGCTACTCTCTTCACTGCCGCCACCCTATCGACTGCATCCATCTTCTTCACCGCAGCTACCCTGTCGACTGCAGCCACTCTCTTCACTGCCGCCACCTTCTTTACAGTAGGCACCCTGTCAACCGTAGCTACTCTCTTCACTGCCGCCACCCTGTCGACTGCATCCATCTTCTTCACCGCAGCTACCCTGTCGACTGCAGCCACTCTCTTCACTGCCGCCACCTTCTTTACAGTAGGCACCCTGTCAACCGCAGCTACTCTCTTCATTGCCGCCACACTGTCGACTGCATCCATCTTCTTCACCGCAGCTACCCTGTCGACTGCAGCCACCTTCTTTACAGTAGGCACCCTGTCAACCGCAGCTACTCTCTTCATTAGAATAGAATAGAATGTCTTTATTTATCATGTACATACAAACGTCATACAATCAAAAAGGGCTTCATTGTCCCTGCCCTACGAGTCAAATCTGAAATACCGGTATACAAGTAACACATATTGAATTACCGGTATTGAAATTTTTTAATCATCAATCCAACTTTATTATATTTCAATTAATTCTGATGACAATAGATCAATTTCCTCACCATCTGGTTTTGACATGGGTTTTCCAAGTGGAGGGAACTCGTCTACTACTCGTTTAGGCCTGACACGTGCTGAAAATAAACAGAAGAGACAAATGTGATGTTATGTAGTTGAGCCTACCAAGAGAGAATTTTCATCAGATACCGGTACGGTACAGTGACGATTGAAAGGAGAAAAAAATGAATTCTTACTATTCATTGCAGTTGAGGGTTGAACAGTCTTTTCAGTAGGCCTATACTACCACTCATGGCACACACCTCAGCCCAAGATGGTGATGGCATTGCTAATGTAGCATTGGTGGCAGCAGAGGCTGAAGGATCAGGCAGAGAAGGAATCAATGTTTTGATCATCTTGACAGGCCTCTTAACTGCGTTCTCGTAGAATTTCGACATGTAGACTAGGCCTTTTGGTGATATATGGAGCCCATCACGGGAAATGAAGGATCGATCTTCCAGGTATTTCTCCCACATATTTACAAATTCTACTCCACGTCTGGTGCACATCTCCCGCAGCAAGATGTTGGTAGCTGCGGCAACAGTATTCAAACCTGAAACATTTTTGTAAGGAGCATCAGGGAACATAGAAGAATGTCTCGGAAGAATTCCGGAAACGATTAAACGGGCAGTGGGGTTGATATTGGCCATTTCATCTAAGAGGTCTTCATAATGTGACTGAATTGACTCAGGACTATCACGGGGTGTGTTATTAGTGCCAACATGCAGTAGGATGGTGGACACTTTGAATACATTATGGGCAATAAATGGAAGTATATTATCTACCCTTTCACCGGAGAAACTCGAGCAGATAACATCTTTCAGTGTAATGTACCCAGAAAGATATTTCACCTGAGAGTCACCAGCAATAACAGTAGACATTATAGGGGCCTACAGTGAGAGGACGACAAGAAATTAACTAAAGGATAAAAATGAAAAGAAATTGAAGAATGACAAGAAACTATTATTAAAAACTTAGCTTGCTATTGTAGTCAACACTCCAACTGGCTGAATCCTTCAGTGGTTTCCATCTAATTCTTTATTGCACTGATTTGGTTCATTCTGGAAAAAATGGTAAAATTGAATATGTACATTATTGTTAGGGGGCCTACCGGTATAGGCCTACGTTTTGATATAAATACCGGTACATTATCGGTGCCGGTGAGGCCTCTATAGCCCCTACTCGTTTTCCTAGGCAATTGAAACTCAATGCCTAGGCCTACCCTGCAACATAAAAAAGGCTAGGGCCTAGACATACAGATTGTTATAGGCATAGGGCCACTACAAACTACAACTAGAAATTCAATGGCCTAGGCCTATTGGTAAATGATAGGTTGACATTCCCAGCCGTAATACTTACTATTAGGGTCAAAAAGACATAGGACTACAGGGCTTCATTAACAAGGCTATAATTATAGCCTTGTTAATGAGCTCGTTTGAAGACTCTAGATCTAGGCCTCAATGTTGTAAAAAGAGCCTAACCTCTAAAAATGAGGGGAAGCCCAAGGGCCTTGAATGTGTTCAATTTTTTAAAAATGTCACTTACCGGTAGTTTTTTCTACTCCATTTTTGCTGGTTACTCTTCTTTAAGATCACTTCACCGATCAATGTTTTCAATGGGTTTTCAATATAAACCTTGACCTACTTATATTTATAGTAGGATTATAGGCTACTAAATTCTAGGTCTGGTTCATTCAAAATTCCAAGAAATGAGTAGGCACGTAGGGCCTAATATGGCCGACTTCCAAGCTTTTGCCTCCCCTAACATAATGAGCTCAAAAGTACAACTTTATTGTGAATTTATGATAATTAAAAGGCCAATAACTTCTTTCATCACGTAATTCAAATAGTATATTTCTGAGATCGTGTACAAGAAAAATAAGTACAAGTGTGTGTCCAAAGGCATGTCTGGACACACACCAGTGTGCTTCCAAGCCTGTCTTTGGACACACACTGGTGTGTTTCCAGACATGCCGTTGGACACACACTATAGTGCGACCACACTGGTGTGTGTCCAAAGGAATGTCTGGACACACACCAGTGTGCTTCCAAGCATGTCTTTGGACACACACTGGTGTGTTTCCAGACATGCCGTTGGACACACACTAGTGTGTTAGCAAGCACTCCGATAATATAATATATAATATATATTATATATAATTTAGATTTAGTTTGGCTAATTCAAATGGAATTTACTCCAATATTGCTTAATGCAGTTGGAAAGAGCTGAATTCACAGATTGCATTACATCTATTACTTGTATAGATCAACATACAATAATACCAGCCAATATTCATAACATTTGTGAGGCGGCATCCCTTTGATATACGCATGGTGCGAAAAAAAAACGCCATGTTGCTTATTCCGTTACGTTATTGATAGTCATAGGCTCATCTCACAACGCTCGCATCCCGCGTTCTCCTAGTATAAACAGAATATGTAGGCGCATTGATTTAGTTCTCTATGGAATCCCGTTCCCAGTTTCTCAAAAACGGCTAGATCGATAGAATTGTGATAGTATGATATGAATATTAAATAGTATGATATGAATAGTAAATAATCATGAATGAGTAAGTATTAATAGTATAAATGGTATGAAGATTCTATCCATTCATATAGGTATCTCTCTTGTGTTTAGATCAAGTGAAGAAATCAATCTTTCTGAAGACTCACTTCCGTCTGAATTGATCTCATGGTGGTTTTATAATTTCACAGTGCATATTCTCAAAGGGGGGAGGTGGCGCAACCAATTTGGTTAAAACATACTCAGTTCCAAGTTGGTTGAGACCGAGTGTTTTCGACAAGTTGACCTGGAGAAGAGTAAAATGTATAATTCACATTTCGATTTGTTACCTGCATTATTTCAGGGCTGAAAAAAATTGGAGTCAATTACAAATTTCGAATCAAATTGGTGGGCATATATTTGATATAGTTGTGGGCCTACTATGAGAGGTTTCGAGGATGTTCGGGAACTTGAACGTTATTCTTCATTTTTCAATCTAATGACGTCACAATAGCGTGGTTATCATAGAAGAAATAATTTCATAAATTATATGATATGTGATGAGTTAAATGCGGATATTTTCCCAAGTTTCCAGGGTATTGTTGAACCAAGATGTGAAGACTTTTAGAGGTCAAGACATGAACTTGGCCAACTTTGTATACAAAAATGATACGTCATTGATGTACGATTAACTTGTGCGAATTTTCGGTGATTGTAATCATAAATCGTCGTTAATCAGACTGGACTCATCACCGAAAAAGATTGGTTTGTCAAATCAAATCATCAATGAAACGATAGAACTTATGACAGAAAGAGGCGCGTATAATCAACTCGGCAATGAAACTACCGGTAGTCTGTTTTTGTTGATCATGAAAAAAACCTGTTCAAATAATGTCGAAACTGAATGTAAAAAATCTCTTTGTAGTTCAAGATGAGAATATAATCATCTGTATAACAATTTTTCAACAGGTCGGAAATATTTTTTCTCACGTAATAAAATTTGTTAGGTCAAATCATCGCGTCATGAATATCCATCAGACTTCAACAATGTTAACGAAGTATTCAAATTCAAATTGTATTTAGTATCATCTCTCTCACCATTATGATAGTTATAGAAAGATAATACTAAATACAGTTTGAATGCTTGGTTGAAATTGCTGGAATTCGATGAATATTTAGGCCGCGATTATTTGATCCAAAAAAATGTATTACGTAAGAAAAAATATTTCCGACCTGTTAAAAAATGGTATACAGATGATATATATTCTCATATTGGATTACAATGAGATTTTTTACATTCTGTTTTGAAATTGAATCTATTTCAACAGATTTTTTTATGAAGTAACCCATATTCCCTACTCGTAGACGTAGTGTAACAATTCAGAAAATATTTCCAGGAAAATCACCCATTATTGTATTTCAAGATTATCATAGCCCTTGGTTTCTACTATAATATGAGAAAAAATAACTGAATTGTTCACCAAAAAAACCTAGATGTTATTAAAGCATGTTGATCCATTTCAATCTATACATCAATTTTTTCAGATAATGAGCGTAGAAGCGCACTGAGTGAGAACTTTTATGAAAATGAAATACGAATTTGAATACTTTTCTTCTTTGGATATTTTAAATCGAAAATTCAATTTTTCATATTCTCATAAAATGATGTGAATGACTGGTCAACTACGAACTTGTGTGTGTTGTAATTATTGTACGGCCGCCTCATTTGGTGTCTTGACTGGTAAATTGGGAGTTCAATTATTATGTTGTCTTATGATACCTCATTTTATAATTCTTCTCACACCTTATGGAGTCAAATATATCTCGAACTTTATTTATTTACTATTTTTTTCATCTTCGACTTTTTTTCGAAACTTTACTGTTCTGAAGTATTTTGTTGAGGTGTTGCGAATAATATTGAAACTTGAATGGATACTCTGTGATTATTGCTTGTCAATCACTTCTATAATCCCTCGTCTCGCCACTCCTTCCTCCTAGCTGAGAAGAATCTACCTGCAGTGTGATACACATTCTATCTCTCTCTACTCGCCACTTGGACGAAATTCCGCAATACTACGCTACTAGACGGCAGAGAATAGTAATTAATAAAGAATTTTTATCTCGCTGCCCAATCAAGCTATTGACTTTCATGAATCAAGGTACCTTCAAACAATAGTAATCGACAATCTGAGAAAAAATTAGCACATTCGGTCAACAAACACGTCGAATTCCCGAAATGATCTGAAATTGACCTACACTTTGACACTTTGTGTTCCCCGACAAATAAAAACCGATGAGAATAAAGAATTGGGACCCATTTTGTTGGAAAGCTCATTAAATTTTGATTGTCTCGACTCTTTTTCAAGTTTCTGGTACTTACGAACTTGTTGCTAAAAAATGTTGTTTTAGTACACAAATTATTCCCGAAATATCGCTGAAACAACCTTAATGGGGATTGGAAGTTGAAACTGAATCTAAACTGCATGCACGTTGCTTGCAGTGGGATGAGACTCCATTTGTCATCGTATCAAGGGGTTTCAATCAAAGTCACTGTCTTTTCAAATAGGAAATTATATATGTTGATGGAGTTAATCTAAGATCTAAATTCTGTTGTTATATATCGGCTATTGGTTGACGGTGCTGAAAAATGTCCGTCTCTGAATATCATTTTGTGTCCAAAATATGTGTAATGGAAGCAGGACGCTTGTGAGTTTACATAAAAGAAGAATTATTCGTGGGAGAGGAAGTATTCATTCAACAGAAAAAGGTTTAAAAACCTTTCTTGCTCATGCATCTATTTTATTGAAATTGGGTTCAATGACGCACTGTTGTGATAACTCCTTTCTTGCTTCTCAATAGTTGGGCAGTTAGGCTATAGAGATCTAACTGGTCAAAATGATTGACAACCCTGGAGGGAAACGGTAGATGGAGACAAAGTCAAGGTACGCATATTTCATTCGGGAAGGGAGAAACGGATTCAGTGCACTTGCGACTGATCTACTCATCATGTCAATGGAACAATAACTTCCTTCTTCAATGGCCCACATTGGGTTCTACGACTGACACTAAACACGACTAAGATCTATTCGTGTCGAATGAGTGATTAATGAAATCATGGGATGATGAGATGAAGGTTGCTCAGGTGATGAGAAGGATAGTGAGGGGGAAGTGGTTGTGGCCTATATTGGAGGAACCTTCAAGGAATAAGCCTAGACTACAAAGGGAAATCACGAAAGAACCCTGCAAAGATAAATCGTAGCAGAGAACCGAGGCCCAATCTGCCCTCACTTCCAGGTCACACGGAGCTAGCACGTTAGCACTGAGCTACCTGTACCCATGAAATCATGAAATATCAACAGCCAAGCTGATTAAAACACTGATCCTTCCCATACCGTGGCTTGTGCACTCACCGATGTACGTTTTCCCGGTGCCGGGAGGTCCTTGAATCATCGCAAAATCGCTACGCAGTGCAGTCTTGTATGCCGAATACTGCGTTTCGTTGAGATCGAGATGTTCCTTGCTCGGCCAGTCCTTGTCGTCGCCCATCACAACGAACCATTCTTTCCCCGTCTTGTAAGCCGTCTGCGGGTTCACATACTTCGGTAGACGTGGCACGCATTTCCATCCGAGAATCTTATCGCACATCCGAAATTCTTCCAGTGCCATCGTTTGCAGCGTCGACAAAACATGGAAGTAAGGATCGAAAAACAGCTCTGATACAAACATCGAGTACTTCTTATTCAGACGAATAACGTGAAAATCAGAATCTTTAGCTAGTTTCACTTTGAATATACCATTTTCCACAAGAGGTTTGCAGTGACCTTCGGTAACAGTAGCGAATATAACAGTTTTAAAAGAGTCGTCGGAAAAGCAAACCAAATTGCCGTACATGAAAAGTTTGTCGGCTTGGTCCGGGTTTATTTGCCTCGGATTCAGATTGGCGGCAATGCTCAACTCGTCCTCTACGAGGGTGATCCTGCTAAATGTAATGGCGTCGTAGATTTTCAGTTTTCGCCTGCCTTCATCAATATCGTTGGACAGCTTGTCGTGTTCATTGCGGCATTCCTTGATGGCGCTGCGCAACGACGATATGAAATCCTCGCGCAACAAGCGAAACTGAACGTCTAGATAATGATCGACGTTGGCGTATCGCCCGTGTATGATGTTGCGACGAAGAAAAGGTTTCTCGGCATTGTTGATGTCGGATTCTATGGCAAAAATAGAGGAAATTATCAAGTTTGCCTTTTGATGTCAAAAAGTGACATTGATCATTAGATTTTTTCATGATGATGAATTATCTGGTGACTGAAAAATAAGCCATTGGTGAAAAATTGAGAATAGTCAGTGAATTATTCAAATGATGATTGCAAACAGAACTAGAAATCAATATTAAATAATTATCAATAACAATATTTGGGTGAATAATTCTGTAGAATAGAAGTGTATAATACACTTTTACACACAGTTGCTGATATATAACACGGTTACCAAAGCTTGAACATTCTTCTGGGAATAGTATGAACTCTTGAACGGAGTTTTAAAAAATCATAATTGACTGAGGAGTCAGTTACTGTCGATAATTAATAGGTTTCGGTCAAGTGACGTCACCTATTGTTTCAAGACAAACAACAATGACCACCAATTGATATCAACCAATTACAATAATTAGACCTGGTAATCAAATTTAAATGTTTGATAATCAATTGATTAATCAATATTCAGTAGCATCTTTAGAATGAATACAGAAGTATGCTGACTCACCTTGCGGGAATATATTGATGGAACGGAAATCTTCGGGCGGTTGCTCACTATCCAGTTTGTCCTGGTTACGTTTCTTCCCCCTGTCCGCTTTGCCCATCGTAGAACAGCTGTCGTAGAACAGCTGTGATCCTATCTTCTCATGAGGAAACAGATCTGTGAACATGCATAGAGACATTCATAACTTTCAAACAGTTTTCTTGATTGTTTTGATGTACGCGGTACAGATTACCTGTAGGGAAGAATCACTCTAGGCCCTACATTAAACTTGAACCATGAATCCTTCTTGACACTATGATCACTAACCACAGTTAAGCTAACAGAGGTTACCTGGGCGCAAAGCATCATGGGTGACACCGTTCTGACTGAGGTGAGGTGTTCACACTGATAGCGATGAAACGGTTGATAGTGTCGTCAAGCACTGCCACCTTTCTATCTGATTTACTGTCAATTTTTATATTGTATTCAGAGATTAACAAATTTTCTGTTGATATTTTGCCTTGTTTTTGAACAAGGCAATCTATATAATTTACATGATGTTAATAATATAGAAGGCCTTGTTTTGTATCAACAATGTGACAATGCCAAAATGTTGTTTTTCAAGAAGGCGGTGAATTTTGATCTCTGCAAAGAAGCTAACTGCGTTATACCCCGTTCACACTGAGATCACTAACTGCAGTTAAGCTAACTGCAGTTAGCATCACGGGTGGCACCCAAGATGCATAGAGGGCTTGTTTGCGGCCGGGAGATGGTGCTTTCACTCATCTCAAAAACAGGTATCAATCTAGAAGACAATCATGTGTAATATGGATTGGATCACTGCTCTATCTGGTGGTGTTTTGTAAATTTGTAGAAACTTGATGTGATGCCTTCTCTATACCTCAAATATTGACATCTTTGATGCAGTGCATGTTGGCATCCAAGATGCAGTGCATGTTGGCATCCAAGATGTGATGGAAAGAAAAAAATACGCTAGGCTTAAGAGAAAGAATATTTACTGATAATGCAATTAAATAAAATATGAATACTTATTCGTTTGGGGCATGCGGACTTCTCACACGATTCCGATCACATATATAAATCGTCCAGATGTAAGTTACTAGCAATATAACTTTTGTTACTATATTAATTACTTCACAGTTTGAATGATGGACAATTATTCAACCTCACTATCTCCGTTTTACTTCTTACGAGACTGTTTCAGACAACTGAGCAAAAGTGAACGTCATTACACGTGTATTTGTAAACAAAGTTAGTTCCTTTCATCACTACTACCTACACACGGTCAAGAGTTCTAAATGCGCGGACAGAAATCGTGACATATTTTAAAATGGGAGGGATAGGAAGTAAAGACACCATCTCAAACGGGCAAACGCAACCCTCAATGCATCTTGGTGACACCGTTCTCAACTGAGATGTGTTCACACTGACAGCGATGAAATGGTTGTTAGTGACGTCATGCACTGCCACCTTCCTGTCCGATTTACTGTTAATTTTCATATTGCATTTATAAATTTACAGATTTTCTGTCGATATCTCGCCTTGTTTTTGAACAAGGCCATCTGTATAATCCACATTACGTCATTATGTGAATAATTTAGATGGCCCTGCTTTAACCAACAATGTGGCGATGCGAATGATGTTGCTCTGTGTGAAGGCGGTGGATTTCGATTGCAGTTAAAGCTGGATTCACAATGCGAACTAATGATTAGTGACTAACACTAAATACTAAAATTAGGGAACTGAGCATTCACATCTAGGCTTGAAATGAGAATTAATTTTCATGAGTCGTAGCTGTCTTAAGATGACGGATTCAAATTGAAATCTACATGTTAGAAGGCTGTAAACGAGCGGTTCATCAAGCGGGATAGCTTCCTTTTGCATTGACTTCCTGTCGTTTCGAATTCACAACTTCTGATTGGTCGGACTAATGATTGAAACTAATGATTAATACTGAAGTTGAAAGTTAGTTAACTTTCAAGGTCAGTCACTAATATTAAACACAATGTGAACGTCAACACTGATTCCGTATCTGCCAACTTAAGTTAATCATTAATCACTAATCATTAACGGTAGTTTGCATTGGGAATCCAGCTCAAGCTCTAACTGCGTTCACAGAACAAGCTTGATGTCAGTTAGTGCTTACTGCGATCCGTTCACATTACGTTGTTAACTGCAGTTAGACGCTCAACTGCAGCTAGTGATCATAGCGTGAACGGGTATTAGCAGAACGAAGTTACGACTCAAAGTGGTTTAGTGGTAACTGCGTTCCATTAACATTATGTTGCTAACCTCACAGTTAGTGGCTTTACAGCATTTAGTGATCATAGTGTGAGCGGGGTATAAGTGTCACCATCCAACTTGAACTCGATGATTTTTGGTAACAATGAGTCTTGAAGATTTCAATTAATTGATTAACGGTATAGACATTTTGAAAATGAAAAGAGGAAGAAACATTTCCATGAGGAAAAACTTGGAGTCTGAGATATAAGTAGAGACATGTAAAAGTAGCAATTGCTATAAGAGCGATGAAATCTAAAAGTGCTTTTTTACATGTTTTTCTGATATTTCTTCATCTTTCAATACATTTGGTCTTGTTCTATCATGTTTTTGAAAAGGCGTCAAAGCGCTACAAACGTCTGAATCCGCTATTTTTCAATGTATTGGCAATATAGACGCTATATTCAGAATAGAAGCATTACAGATGCTATTCTTTCCGAAATTATTTCAAATGTCATGTAAACGGGTGAAGTTAGTTGGGGAATTTGGAAAAATGTGCAGTTGAAAATGCAGGCGGCAGACGGTTAACCTGCTTGTGGAGACTATCTCTTTTCTTTTAATATCAATTGGGGTGTCTTCTTGTATGCCTATTGTACGTTATGTAGTGGTTTTACCTGTACAGTACTGTTGTTATGCTACGAAACGTTGTTACGCTACAAAAAACGATGTTTCTAAATAATAGATGCACCAAAGTGCTATTTTTCAAATTCTAAATGTTATGAGAAGAAAAAATAGAAGCCATGTATATATGTCTCTAGATATAAGGAAAGAATGACCGATTTGTGTGGTGGTGGCTTCATCAAATCGGATGATCATTTCAACAGCAAAAATAAACACATTTTCTACAGCCTATTTTATTGAATAAGACAGTATTGTACATCAGAGCTGAATAAAAAAGGCCTTGCCACGATGTAGTGACAACCAACCTATTTTTATCTTAATATCAAGATGTATTGAGGGTTGCGTTTGCCCGTTGGAGATGGTGTCCTCACTTCCTATCCCTTCTAATGTTAAAAATATGTTCCAATTCACGGTCCACGTTTAAAGCACTATTGACTGTGCGTAGATAAGTGGTGATAAAAGGAACTAACGTTACGTTCAAGGGCAGCTCGCTGGCATCAAGTTTGCCAGCCTATCAGCCATTTCTACAAAAACACACCAGATAGAGCAGCGATCCATATTACACAGAAAAGTACGGTACTCAGGAAATGGAACGAGTTTTCAAGACAAGTGAGGGCACCATCTCCCGGTCGCAAACAAACGCAACCCTCAATGCATCTTGCATAATTTGAAGGAGGTGCTTCAACTCCCACACTTATGACATGGGAGGTATTTGTGGTTTCTTGCGGTCAGTTCAGAGCCAAAGGTCCCGATTGCCTGTCGTGATTTAGCAGATTCCCTTGTAAACTAGATGTAGGCCTAGATAAGAGTGACTACGGTACCGGTACGGGTGGCATTGTTGAACTCACCAAATTTATAATTTTCATTAAAAAAATGTGCAAAGCCCTGCTAACATAATAATTTTATTGAGCCGGGTGTAGTATTGTTGAGCATTCTTGTTCAATATAGTAAGTAAGTGTTTATTGTTCTTTACATTTATAAGTACAGTATAAAGGTTGCAGTGTAAATTCCCCAATAAGGCAAGCTTGCATGTGCTTATAAAAGCGATAGTTGCGCTACAGGCAATCAAGGCCCTGGACTCGTCAACTGACCCGAGTTGGGTCACCTTTATATTATGATAAAATTTGGGATATAAAAATTGAAATTATTCGTTGAAATCCGATTGCAGGGTTGTGATGTAGGCCTACTTCACATAATGGTGATGGTATATTCCATTTATTATTACAACTTCAAATATTATCAGGAATCTATATATTTTTGTTCAATAACATCGAAACTTGATACACAATCATTGTTCTCCAAATAATGGCAATGGATAAATGATAGGATCATTCGAACGGGGCACCGCAAGGGCGATCTTACCACCCAAAGAAGAAATAAACATAAGATAACTCATTCAGCAAATAATAAATCTGAAGGTAATAATGAATTACTTATATCTATTAATTTGCCATCGTAAAACCATAGACTTATGACACTGCGTTATTATAACGCAGTAGGGCATACTACGAGGGACTGACAACTCGCAAATTAGGTGTACACTTGATTTCAGATTTCAATATTTCAGGTGATTTCAAGAGATTTCAGGGATTTCAGGGATTTCATTAAATTTCAAGAGATTTCAGGTATTTCAAGAGATTTCAGAGGGATTTTATGGCAAGTGTACGGTAAAATTACAGATTAACGTACCACGCCATTTTTTTTTTCAATTTTTTTCAATTTTTTCTTCACTTTTATTAAAGTATATAAGCTCCGTTCCGCCTGCCGGCGGTATACGCGAGGTTTATACACTAACCTGACCCTAACCTAACCTACTGTCCACCTTTGTCGTCTTAGTCAGATCACAAAGCATCAACTTCAAGTGAGTAAAAACCATATTAAAACAAACAAAACACAAAAAGTCCAAACACTACATCATACATACAAACAAGATCTATTAGAAAACACCTCAAACAAGAATATCGGACAAATATTAGCGATGGTACGTTGAACGATAAGATTACCTTTAATTATATTGGGTTCAACGACGCACTGTCACTACGATCTATTACTACGATATATTGGTTTCAGTGAATGATATATGAGATGATTAGATGTAAGGTTATTTTATTAACTATGTGTTTCTGTATAGTGGAAAAAAATGAGTCGGTCGTGGCCTGTTGTTAACTAACCATCCAACTATTGACATGAACAACAGAGGGAAACCACAAAAAAAACTGTCAGGATGGTCGACCATGACGGGAATCGAGCCCCGGTCTCCTGAATGACGGTTCAGTGTGTTACCACTCGGCCACACGTATCAGTAATGTTTATTATAAATCGAAATAATTTCGATATAATATATACTTATATTTTGTAATATACTTGTAATAAACTCATATTTTATAATAAACTTTCCTGAATCTTACGTAGCAGTCACCCAATATTATTATTATATGTCCTACTTGAATGCGACAGTTCCAAGAGCTGGGTTGACACTGAAAATGCTACGCTACGCTAATGCTGGATCCCTATTGCTAGATTCATATTGTTGATAAACAACCGTTCCAATCCTGAATGGAACTGTTCAATAATAATAATAACAATAACAATAACAACCATACCGTGTGTAAATAACGAATCTCATTCGGCCAGTTCGTGTAATGTAGCAGAGCACTAGCCTTCATGACCAAGATAATGTCAACTATTATAATATATATTATAAGTAGCTCACTGTAATGAGTATGGCACTGTAATCAATATCAGATAACGTCACTATCTTGATAAGTATATTAATTCAAGTACAAGGCTATAGTTATGCTGTCATACCGTTGATTTACTGGGAATTACAATGAACTATTCTTTTAACCTTCATAGAATGCATTTGATTCAGTTTGATGATACACTCAATACTGAGACTGTTCCCTAACAACAGGCCACGACCGACTCCTTCCCACTATCCAAAAACACACAATAACAAAAATCGTCCATCTGTTAATCCCACCGTCTCATATATCATTGACACTGAGACAAGTGGTCGAGTGGTTCACTGAACTGTCATTCAGGAGACCGGAGTTCGATACCCGCCATGATCGACCATGCAGGGGTTTTCGACTCTCCGTGGTTTCCCTTTCTCGATCAAGCCAATACTGGCATGGTTCCTCAACAACAGGCCCCGACCGACTGCATCCCACTATCCAAAATACCTAATAAAATAACCCCAGCTTCATCTCATGATCTCATCATCTCACTGACATATCATCCACCGACGACTGCATCCCACTATCCAAAATACCTAATAAAATAACCCCAGCTTCATCTCATCATCTCATCATCCCATCATCTCACTGACATATCATCCACCGACGACTGCATCCCACTATCCAAAATACCTAATAAAATAACCCCAGCTTCATCTCATCATCTCATCATCCCATCATCTCACTGACATATCATCCACCGACGCCAATAGATCGGAGTCATCAGTACAGTGCGTCGTTAAGCCCAATATAAATAAAATGAAAATATATAATTAATTCACCCCAATAGATGTTAGTTATCAGTACAGTGCATCGGTAAACCCAATGAGTAACAGAGTAAATGAAATCATTTCAAGAGATTACTTTCAAGCAAATTACGGACTGATACGCGTCGCGATAATCACAGTTCAAACAAAGCACGGGTTATCAATAAGTCACATAAAGTGAGGTGGCTAGGGAAACCCTCCACTCACCAAATCACCAGATACTTGAACGCGCTAAGGAGAACCATATTTCTAAACAATTACTTGGAAAGGAATTCTCACTTCTGCACACTCATTTTACTCAACTGATGATATTTTTTATGGTACACACAGTGATGAATCCAGGCATATCCAGGCATTGTCTGCCCCCCGGGATAAAAACATCAAGCACTAGGTATAAAGTCTATTTTTTGAGAAACTTGTATTTCGGTTTTCCCTTTCCTTTCCCCCCCCCCCTCCCGGTAAATACAAAAGCCCCCCGGCAACAAAATCTCTGAATTCAACACTGGGCACATATTTTAGTACGCTTGTGCACAGTTGTAGTTTCTTCTTTTTTTTCTCAATAACATCGAAACTTGATACAAAATCATTGTTGTAGTAGTACTATTTTTGACAAATTTGACTATTCTTGACAACATTTACACATTGTACATTTAGGAAATGTATCAAATCAATTCTGTTACTAAATGGCGAATAAAATGAAATTAATGAAATGGAATGAATAACTGGAGTAGTAGAAAAAAAGAGTGGTTATAAAAAAGGTAGTATGTGATAAGTCATGCCTATTTGGCAGGGTTCATAATAATCTCTTCTCACAGCTCTACCGTATGCGACGTAGCCCATAGTCTAATGATATTCTTGCTTAGCTCGTTGGGCTATGGACGTAGCCAACATTGTAATTTCAACTTCTTTCAAATTAATTTTCCACCATCAGGTTTTTCTATACAAATTTTATTGCGCCTTATTAAATTCTGTGTAAGCCCTTCATTAATATACCGACAAAAATAGTTGCAGCGTCTTTTGTCATATTGAAAGTATGTTTCATTATAGATATTTTATGTCTTTTGTTGTATTGGTTGTCATGTATTCATTTTTGATATTGGATATCTGAATCTGAATTACAACCATGTTTTTCAATCTCTACTCATCTTTTAGAATATAGTCTTTGTCGGCAAAATGGGAAAGTTCGCAATGACGAGTTTAGGCTAATGTTCATTTAGACTAGGTCCAGTAACTGACCATTGTGAAATATATTGTGACTGGCTGATAGGGTGCAGTGTAAAAACCAAAACACTATCAAAATTATAAGAAACTTTCAAGTGATCGCGTCTTCACTCGTTCAACACCTACGCGGTGCCTTGCCCACATTACATGGCACTGTAATGTTGACATTGTGACGTTCAGTAAATAGTTTGTATTTATTCGTAAGTTTTGGTGTTTTTCATGTTCCACTCCTGAATAATCGCAGCCGGGATATTCAGAGGTCGTTTCAAGTAATAGGGAATATATTTCATTCCAGGAATTACCCACATCGCCTTCTTTTGATAGAGCAAGGCTGCAAGTTTGCTTTGCGGCCTGCTTTGCTATGTTACATATATATATGAATACAAATAATAATCAAAATAATCATGTTACATGTTTAAATCATTTATTCATATTGGGTTTAACGACGCACTCTACTGATGACTACGATCTATTGGCGTCGGTGAATGATATTTGAGATGATGAGACAATGAGATGCATGATTATTTTATTATGTGTTTTTTGTTGACCTGTCGGTTTTTGGTTGAGTCGGTCGTGACCTGTTGTTTTTTTCGAGTACGGTGAAATTGAGTCTTCGCTTCGCTCATCCAATTGACTACTCGTAATAGGCGTGGCTTAACAAGTACGCCAGTTGGATAATATCATTTGTAGTCATTTCAAGATAACCCCGATTGGATATTTGAATTCAACTACAGTACTAACAGCCCTGTTGATTGGACGATATGATTTCTGACGTCAAGGGGGCGGAGACTGCGAGTCGTCAATTATGTTGCAATGTCACGTAATGTTATCACTTATTATGTTATGGAGTTCGGCTAACGAGGGCATAGAAACATGTTCTATGACCCCAAAGTAGCCATCGTGCTCCCTGGCATGTAAATATATATATATATCTTTTTTTATATTGGGTTAGATGCTACTAGTCGGTCGCGATTTCAGCATAAAATGGAAGTATTTTCATTCAACTCTCATGAGCCAACGACACGTTCGATGACTTTCAAATTTCGAATGTAATTCAGTCACAGGTCAATCTGATTTAACGAGGTACTTTTGTTCCTCAAATATTTTTCTGTTCATATATAAACTTCAATCAAACTAAAGCGAAATTCAGTGATTTTTCTGATTTCATGTCATGTAATAGCGCCTCGGTGATCGCGCACACATGACATTTAATTTACGTTACAGTCAAGATACATTCTTTCACTATACACCCCAAAAATTTGACAACAATCGCTTGATTGGTTTCTTCACAGTTACTGTTTACAATTAGCGTGTTTTTCTCGTGTGACCACATTACACATTTTTTAATATATCTAAAGAAACTCAAACGCCTGAGGGGTATACGCCTTCTTATACATATTTGTACATTGGGTAGTCTATCGATGTCACCCGATAACACGTCGTACACAATCATTCACCGCCGAGTCAAAAGAGATTATTTATTAGCAAAAATATGTCAAGATAAGAACGCAAAGGACAGATGATATTTGCCGCTACCTCATTTGGCATATCGACACACCAAGCCGTTTGTGCTAATTGATGGTGGAGACTGGAGACGCTCAATCGGATCTTTCACATTTAGACTAGAAGTCATTTTGTCAAAACGTATCAACTAGAAGTCGGCTAAAAGTAGAGATTGCTAAAGCAATCATTTGGCCATGTGGACTGTGTGTATATGTTTTCGCAGAAAAAAATGTTTCATTTACCGGTACAAAATGACCTAGAAGTCTCAAACCAAAACATTACTTTACATTCATTACTATACCAAAAATGTGATGCTATCGATTAGGTAATCGTATTGAATTATGAAACCAATTAAAAAATTAGTAATTACTAAACATACTTGTGTTATGCCTAGGTTGGTTAGTTGTCACCTCACGGTCATAGAACATTGTTATTGATTATTGACTGTTATTAGTTTTTTCACGCTTTTTTCACACACAGCCCTCTCCATCTTTGCACAACCATTTACGAATTCATGTTTTAAGAAGTTTCATAGGATCTATATGATTCTTGTCATTTATTTATACATTTAAACTACCTGCCCATATAACTAGCCTCACCAAACTTCCATCTATCAAATACAACCTGAAATTTTTCCTACTCCAGAACCCTATGACCTCAATGAATTCCTTACTTCGAAGTCACACTAGAGTTAGACAATCATTGCATCATAGCATAGTCCTATATAGTATCATTCTGTCTTCTTCAATCATATCTCTCTGTCTCCTCATTTTTATATCTAGTTGTAAGTTTTTATATTTCCTATATTTGTACCATGTGCGAATCTTTGGACTAAATAAAATGAAAAATAAAAAATAGTCATATTATTGTTATTATTGAAAATGATCATTATATACGGCGCCGCGCGGCAGTCGATATCTTCTATTTATATTGGGTTTAACGACGGATTGTAATGATGATCAGCCTGATCTATTGGCTTCGGTGAATGATATATGAGATACTGGGATAATGAGAAGAAAAGTTATGTTATTATGCTTTCTGGGGATAGTGGGAAGGAGTCGTCCTTGGCCTGTTCCATGTATTAACCTGAACGACAGAGGGCAAGCACGATGCACCTCTGACCTCAGTCAGGATAGTCGACCAGGACGGAAATCGAATCCCAGTCTTCTGAATTATGGTTCAGTGCGCTAGCCACTCGACCACCAGTGTCAGTTGCACAGTAAATATCCAAGACGAAGCTGAAGGCCTTCCGAAATATAGGTCACTAATGCCAGGAGCCACGACCTTTCGTCATTTCACTCATCCTTATTCCTTTAATTCGTATAACGATTCATTCATCACGTAAGCACGGTAAGCAGAACGAGAATTCTTATTTCTTATGAATGATCCATTCACATAATCATGGATGAGCGTAAGCGAAGAATCAATTTGGCCGTTAACATTAAAAAAAAAAAATGTCACAATAAATATGTTGATGAAACGTAATAATACTTGTATAAAAATTTTTGGTGTCCTTCTCCCCCCTTGGGATTACCGAACAAGACATCATAGAGAGAGACCATTCTGTGTGGTTCTTATCCTTGGTCAGGAATCACGTCATAGTCCTGTGTTGACGCTGGGAGTGTGCATGTCGGGACTGACAATTCCTTATGCGCGTCACAAAATAATTACGGAAAACTACAACAAAAATAAAGATTCAGACCACCAAAAAATCGATAATGATTTCGATCGATATTCCATTTATCATTTCGATTCGATCGAATGGAATTCCTAATATTTCAATATTCTCGATCGATTTTCGATAAAGTACTGTTCGGTATCGCTCACAAATTCTCGCTCCCTACAAATAATGTATGCATTCAAAAAATTATATTTATGGACAGTCTCTTCAGTATTCTGTTCTACAAACGAAATCAGATAATATATGAAGTTTTACATCTCGTAAATGAAATATACAAAATTGGGTTATTTAAATCGTGATAATGTGTACTTAATCGACCCTACGAGCAAAGGTCTCATCATGGACTTATAATAGTAACTGGTCTCATCCTCTTCAGGGTTCAAGTATTTGCTGATTGCTGTTATACCAGAATAGACCTCTACTGGTTTTGAGTAAAATCGGGTATTTTGGCAAATTCCCATAAGAGAATAACAACGGGTTATTTTTGTCAATTTTATTCAAACGCCGAGATGAAATTTCAACAGAATGGTAATATGATCTCGATAGGCCCTTACCTACATGTTTTTACGAAGTTACAATTAATTTGGTTCGGTCGTTTTCAAAAAAATTATATATTATATTGAAAAAATGAAACAATTGCAATTCCCTGAAAATAATTGAGTAGATTTTTGATTTTTTACTTTTTAATTGAATTTTTTCGAGACGTAAAACAGTCCGATGGATCCGAATCTGGACACGAAATCTCGCTAAAAAATTCCAATCGACCGCAACGTCGCCCGAAGGTGCCGGCTATTTCGATGCCGGGCGGCGGCGTCGTCGTCGATCCGAGTGCGGTAGCGCGATGCGGTCTTCAGATTCAGGCGGCAATCTTGCCTCTGGAGCCGATGAAAATTTCACCGTCGGCAAAAAACTTTGCCAAAGTTGTGACCGGAAAATACGTACGAAACGGTCGAAGGACGGCCGCCGGCTGCTATACGGACCCTCCTGCAAAGTCCGTTTACACGAAAAATGACCCAAAATGGCCACCATCGGGACGAGAAAGGCGATTAGAAGAAATTATTTCTGGGTTTCAAACTGGCCAATCAGGTCGGGGTAGGATTTGCGATACCCACCTATACCTTGATCTCGGATACGGAACAGATTCTTTTCGAAAGTGAAATGCTCGCCATTTCCACATCGGTGACCCGATTCAGCGAGTTTTCCAGCTCGTGAATTCGGATAAGATAATGTACGAATTTATCGAAAAAAATTCGCACACAATTCGATTGACGATTTTTTTTTTAAATGTGTCGGCCGCCGTGGTCACAAAGAAAAACATGCCGTGGCGGGTGAACGGGTGGGCCAAATCGATCGGGGTTAAAACCACAGGATAGGAGACGACGTTTTCCCGAACTGTTTTCGGAAAATCCATTTTCCGAGCAATGGTGTCGGCGGCCGAAGAGTGCTCACCTTCCCGGTGATATTGCGAGTTACCAGACAAACGCACGAACTCGAGATGAACAGATTCGGTAAGGTCTAGTCGAGTCCTTTCATAAAAGTGCCGGTCGAATAAGTTGGGACTCCTGGTTCGACCGGGTACGTGTCGGCGCGGTCCCGCGGACTTTCGACGCCGCCGCCGTCGATGGAAGTGCGAAAGGGGAATGCAGTTTCTAGATTCTGGCGGGGATCGATCACCTCTATCACCGGGGAAAATTTTGTAGTCGTCGGACATTTGCGGAAGATATTTGTGAAAAACTCGTTTTTCCGGCAATGAAAGACAAGTCCGCAGGACTCGAACCCCGAACCCCCGCGACGGTTTTCGGCAAGAGGTGGTGAATTATCGTACTTTTTTGGTGTACGACATTCACCGAAAACGAGAAAAACTTTCCCGGGGGTGTTCGGGGTTCGATTCCCGCGAACTCGCAATTTGTCTTTGGCGAGTATGTTGTGATTGGGCTTCGGAAGTTGGAGGAATAGAAAGTCCGCCTCTGAGAAAAATCTTATCGGGAGTAGAACAATTCTGTGGCTGGCAAGTTTCGGTAGAGGCGGACTTTTAACACGACTTTTATATTTTCGAAAACTTGAAAAAAACGTGATTTAGACACCAAAAAATCGATAATTTCGATCGATATTCAATAGGCCTATCATCATTTCGATTCGTTTGAATGGAATTACTGATTTTCTGATATGTTTGATATAGCACTATTCGGTATCGCTTACAATTTCTTGATTGAACGGCAACACCACAAATAATGTATTCGTTCAAAAAATGATATTAAAATGATATTACATTAATTATTTTATAGACAGTCCTATATAGACAGTTTCTTCAGTTCTCTGTTTTACAGATGAAATCAGATAACATATGAAGTTATTCCATCTCATAAATGAAATATACAACATTGGGTTATTTAAATCGTGACAATGTGTAGGCCTACTCAATCGACCCTACGACTTACGAGCAATGGTATCATTCTCTTCAGGGCTCAAGTATTTATATATGAGCCTATGAATTAGTGAAAATCATTAAAGTGTTCATGATAAATTAAAAGGTGAATATTTTTTAGAAAACAAGTAGATTTTTGATTTTGAATTGAGAAAGCGATTATTTTTATATCCACTGCAGATTTGGACCCTAAAGATTAGGCGACCATTGGTTGTAGAAATCAACTTTTTTCGATTGAATATACATTTAAAAAAATAGAAATATATCACTATGAGATAGATGAAGAGTAAAAATAAATATATACATAAAAATAAAAAACTTGTTGACAAATTCATCATTCGTGTAAACTACACGCTTAGCAAAGGATTGCGAGTTCATGATTGTTTTTCCCTCGCATCCAGTGAATCGTCCATAATAAATATCACCTCAGAGCAGCTGATAACGCTGTAACCTGATCTATTCTTGAGCTCGATCACTTTTAATATCTTCATTCCACTGTATTGAGGGTCTCAATTGACCGTCTATCATGACAATTATCACTAACGGTAGGAAGCTTCAATCCTGCAAAACGTTCGGCGGCATATTTTGCTTTGACAGTAATAAATCAAACTACCAATTTGTCAGCTGACGGGTCAAACCCTGTAACCTATCTAGGCAACTCAAATTTCGTCCCTGTATAAAGGGCTTGCCTATCTTGCCCGAAATAGTTTTGAGAGTGACTAGTGGAGCCTTAAGATGCTACTAGTCGGTCGCGATTTCAGCATAAAATGGATGTATTTTCATTCAACTCTCATGAGCCAACGACACGTTCGATGACTTTCAAATTTCGAATGTGATTCAGTCACAGGTCAATCTGATTTAACGAGGTACTTTTGTTCCTCAAATATTTTTTTGTTCATATATAAACTTCAATCAAACTAAGGCGAAATTAAGTGATTTTTCTGATTTCATGTCATGTAATAGCGCCTCGGTGATCGCGCACACATGACATTTAATTTACGTTACAGTCAAGATACATCCTTTAACTATACACCCCAAAAATTTGACAACAATCGCTTGATTGGTTTCTTCACAGTTACTGTTTACAATTAGCATGTTTTTCTCGTGTGACCACATTACACATTTTTTAATATATCTGAAGAAACTCAAACGCCTGAGGGGTATACGCCTTCTTATACATATTTGTACATTGGGTAGTCTATCGATGTCACCCGATAACACGTCGTACACAATCATTCACCGCCGAGTCAAAAGAGATAATTTATTAGCAAAAATATGTCAAGATAAGAACGCAAAGGACAGATGATATTTGCCGCTACCTCATTTGGCGTATCGACACACCAAGCCGTGTGTGCTAATTGATGGTGGAGACGCTCAATCGGTTCTTTCACATTCAGACTAGAAGTCATTTTGTCAAAACATATCAACTAGAAGTCGGCTAAAAGTAGAGATTGCTAAAGCAATCATTTGGCCATGTGAGTGGAATGTGAGTATGTTTTCGCAGAAAAAAATGTTTCATTTATCGGTACAAAATGACCTAGAAGTCTCAAACCAAAACATTACTTTACATTCATTACTATACCAAAAATGTGATGCTATCGATTAGGTAATCGTATTGAATTATGAAACCAATTAAAAAATTGGTAATTACTAAACATACTTGTTTTATGCCTAGGTTGGTTAGTTGTCACCTCACGGTCATAGAATATTGTTATTAATTATTGACTCTTATTAGTTTGTTCACGCTTTTTTCACACACAGCCCTCTCCATCTTTGCACAACCATTTAGGAATTCATGTTTTAACAAGTTTTATAGGATCTATATGATTCTTGCCATTTATTTCTACATTTAAACCACCTGCCCATATCACTAGCCTCACCAAACTTACATCTATCAAATACAACCTGAAATCTTTCCTACTCCAGAACCCTAGGTCCTCAATGAATTCCTTACTTCGAAGTCACACTAGAGTTAGACAATCATTGCATCATAGCATAGTCCTATATAATATCATTCTGTCTATCTCTCTGTTTCCTCATTTTTATATCTAGTTGTAAGTTTTTATATTTCCTATATTTGTACCATGTGCGAATCTTTGAACTAAATAAAATGAAAAATACAAAATAGTCATGTTATTGTTATTAATGAAAATGATCATTATATACGGCGCCGCGCGGCAGTCGATATCTTCTATTTATATTGGGTTTAACGACGGATTGTACTGATGATCAGCCTGATCTATTGGCTTCGGTGAATGATAAATGAGATTCTGGGATAATGAGAAGAAAAGTTATGTTATTATGCTTTTTGGGGATAGTGGGAAGGAGTCGACCTTGGCCTGTTCCATGTATCAACCTGAACGACAGAGGGCAAGCACGTTGCACCTCTGACCTCAGTCAGGATAGTCGACCAGGACGGAAATCGAATCCCGGTCTCCTGAATTATGGTTCAGTGCTCTAGCCACTCGACCACCAGTGTCCACAGTAAATATCCAAGACGAAGCTGAAAGCCTTCCGAAATATAGGTCACTTATGCCAGCAGCCACGACCTTTCGTCATTTCACTCATCCTTATTCCTTTAATTCGTATAACGATTCATTCATCACGTAAGCAGAACGAGAATTCTTATTTCTCATGATCCATTCACATAATCATGGATGAGCGAAAGCGAAGAACCAATTTGGCCGTTAACATTAAAAAATAAAATGTCACAATAACTATGTTGATAAAACGTAATAATACTTGTAAAATTTTTTTTGGTGTCCTTCTCCCCCCTTGGGATTACCGAACAAGACATCATAGAGAGAGACCATTCTGTGTGGTTCTTATCCTCGGTCAAGACTCACGTCATAGTCCTGTGTTGACGCTGGGAGTGTGAATGTCGGGACTGACAATTCCTTATGCGCGTCACAAAATAATTACGGAAAACTACAACAAAAATAAAGATTCAGACCACCAAAAAATCGATAATGATTTCGATCGATATTCCATTTATCATTTCGATTCGATCGAATGGAATTCCTAGTATTTCAATATTCTCTATCGATTTTCGATAAAGTACTATTCGGTATCGCTCACAAATTCTCGCTCGAACGGCAACCCTACAAATGATGTATGCATTCAAAAAATTATATTTATGGACAGTTTCTTCAGTATTCGGTTCTACAAACGAAATCAGATAATATATGAAGTTATTTCATCTCGTAGATGAAATATACAAAATTGGGTTATTTAAATCGTGATAGGCCTAATGTGTACTTAATCCACCCTACGAGCAAAGGTCTCATCATGGACTTATAATAGTAACTGGTCTCAAGTATTTGCTGATTGCTGTCATACCAGAATATACCTCTACTGGTTTTGAGTAAAATCGGGTATTTTGGCAAATTCCCATAAGAGAATAACAACGGGTTATTTTTGTCAATTTTATTCAAACGCCGAAATGAAATTTCCACAGAATGGTAATATGATCTCAATAGGCCCTTACCTACATGTTTTTACGAAGTTACAATTAATTTGGTTCGGTCGTTTTCGAAAAAGTTGAATATTATATTGAAAAAATGAAACAATTGCAATTTCCTGAAAATAATTGAGTAGATTTTTGATTTTTCACTTTTAAATTGAAATTTTTCGAGACGTGAAATAGTCCGCTGGATCTGAATCTGGACACGAAATCTCGCTAAAAAATTCCAATCGACCGCAACGTCGCCTGAAGGTGCCGGCTATTTCGATGCCGGGCGGCGGCGTCGTCGTCGATCCGAGTGCGGTAGCGCGATGCGGTCTTCAGATTCAGGTGGCAATTAATCTTGCCTCTGGAGCCGATGAAAATTTCACCGTCGGCAAAAAACGTTGCCAAAGTTGTGACCGGAAAATACGTCCGAAACGGCCGAAGGACGGCCGCCGGCTGCTATACGGACCCTCTTGCAAAGTCCGTTTACACGAAAAATGACAAAAAATGGCCACCATCGGGACGAGAAAGGCGATTAGAAGAAATTATTTCTGGGTTTCAAACTGGCCAATCAGGTCGGGGTAGGATTTGCAATACCCACCTATACCTTGATCTCGAATACGGAACAGATTCTTTTCGAAAGTGAAATGCTCGCCATTTCCACATCGGTGACCCGATTCAGCGAGTTTTCCAGCTCGTGAATTCGGATAAGATAATGTACGAATTTATCGAAAAAAAATTCGCATACAATTCGATTGACGATTTTTTTTTGAAATGTGTCGGCCGCCGTGGTCACAAAGAAAAACATGCCGTGGCGGGTGAACGGTTGGGCCAAATCGATCGGGGTTAAAACCACACGATAGGAGACGACGTTTTCCCGAACTGTTTTCAGAAAATCCATTTTCCGAGCAATGGTGTCGGCTGCCGAAGAGTGCTCACCTTCCCGGTGATATTGCGGGTTACCAGACAAACGCACGAACTCGAGATGAACAGATTCGGAAAGGTCTAGTCAAGTCCTTTCATAAAAGTGCCGGTCGAATAAGTTGGGTCGACTCCTGGTTCGACTGGGTACGTGTCGGCGCGGTCCCGCGGACTTTCGACACCGCCGCCGTCGACGGAAGTGCGAAAGGGGAATGCAGTTTCTAGATTCCGGCGGGGATCGATCACCTCTATCACCGCGGAAAATTTCGTAGTCGTCGGACATTTGCGGAAGATATTTGTGAAAAACTCGTTTTTCCGGCAATGAAAGACAAGTCCGCAGGACTCGAACCCCGAACCCCCGCGACGGTTTTCGGCAAGAGGTGGTGAATTATCGTATTTTTTTGGTGTACGACATTCACCGAAGACGAGAAAAACTTTCCCGGGGGTGATCGGGGTTCGATTCCCGCGAACTCGCAATTTGTCTTGGGCGAGAATGTTGTGATTGGGCTTCGGAAGTTGGAGGAATAGAAAGTCCGCCTCTGAGAAAAATCTTATCGGGAGTAGAACACTTCTGTGGCTGGCAAGTTTCGGTAGAGGCGGACTTTTATCACGACTTTTATATTTTCGAAAACTTGAAAAAAAAACGTGATTTAGACACCAAAAAATCGATAATTTCGATCGATATTCAATAGGCCTATCATCATTTCGATTCGTTCGAATGGAATTCCTGATTTTCTGATATGTTTGATATAGCACTATTCGGTATCGCTTACAATTTATTGATTGAACACTACAAATAATGTATTAATTCAAAAAATGATATTAAAATGATATTACATGAATTATTTTATAGACAGTCCTATATGGAGAGTTTCTTCAGTTCTCTGTTTTACAGATGAAATCAGATAACATATGAAGTTATTCCATCTCATAAATGAAATATACAACATTGGGTTATTTAAATCGTGATAATGTGTAGGCCTACTTAATCGACCCTACGACTTACGAGCAATGGTCTCATCCTCTTCAGGGCTCAAGTATTCATATATGAGCCTATAAATTAGTGAAAATCATTTAAATGTTCATGATAAATTAAAAGGTAAATATTTTTTAGAAAACAAGTAGATTTTTGATTTTGAATTGAGAAAGCGTTTTTTTTATATCCACTGCAGATTTGGACCCTAAAGATTAGGCGACCATTGGTTGTAGAAATCAACTTTTTTCGATTGAATATACATTAAAAAAAATAGAAATATATCACTATGAGATAGATGAAGAGTAAAAATAAATATATACATAAAAATGAAATGAATGAATAAATATACAAATATTAGAATATAAAAAACTTGTTGACAAATTCATCATTCGTGTGAACTAAACGTTCAGCAAAGGATTGCGAGTTCATGATTGTTTTTCCCTCGCATCCAGTGAATCGTCCATAATAAATATCACCTCAGAGCAGCTGATAACGCTGTAACCTGATCTATACTTGAGCTCGATCACTTTTAATATCTTCATTCCACTGTATTGAGGGTCTCAATTGACCGTCTATCATGTCAATTATCACTAACGGTAGGAAGCTTCAATCCTGCAAAACGCTCGGCGGCATATTTTGCTTTGACAGTAATAAATCAAACTACCAATTTGTCAGCTGACGGGTCAAACCCTGTAACCTATCTAGGCAACTCAAATCTCGTCCCTGTATAAAGGGCTTGCCTATCTTGCCCGAAATAGTTTTGAGAGTGACTAGTGGAGCCTTAACGACGCACTGTAATGATGACTGAGATCTATTGATTAATGAGATAATAGGATGATGAGATAAAGGTTTTATGGGTAATGGGAAGGATAGTGCGAAGGAAACGGTCGTGGCCTATATTGTGGGAACCATCCCGGCCTTAGCCTAGACTACAGAGCGGAACCACGAAAAAACCCTGTAAAGATGGACGGTGGCGGGGATCGAACCGGGTCCGATATGTCCCTTCACCTCCCGGGTCACAAAAAGCAATTGCGCTAACCACTCAGCTACTGTGCCGGTATGTAAATATAGAATAGAATAGATGGACTTTCTTTGATTCAAAGCACAGCATTCGTCTGAGCAAAGAGAAGTCTGAGATACATTGTGGATAGCGGTTCTCAGCCAACACGTCGCGTCGGCGGTGAGTTCAGAGAAACTTCAACATTTCACAGTATTCAGTTGACTCAGATTCACGAGAACGTCGTACAAATAAATAATCACTTTCATAATACTGTAACTAGTAGAATTTAGTCTAGATTGTTTTGGATGTAATTATTCTTAGTATTCTGCGAGGTCTACCAGAATATTGGAATTCAGCTATTATAACCTTCCCTTCATGCAAACCCTTCACGACTCTTTGAAGCCTATGGCAAGTCGGGCACAGGTTGGATTAATTAATTGATTAATATATTTATTTAAAACAGCACTAAACAAGTGGTCGAGTGGTTATCACACTGAACTGTCAATCAGGAGATCGGGGTTCGATTCCCGCTGGTCGAACATCCTGGGGTTTTTCGTGGTTTTCCTGTCGTTCAGATCAATAGTGGGATGGTTCCTCAACAAGAGGCCACGACCGACTCCTTCCCACTATCCAAAAACACATTTAATAACAAAAAATGACTTCTCGTCTAATCATTCCACTATCTCATAAAACATTCACCGACTCAAATATATCATGGTTATCAATGAAGTGCCCCACATAGATTAATAAATCAACGTCCCCACCAACAGCAATGGACAGCAGCTTTATTAGGGGGTATGAATGAGCAGGCAATAATGAAATTATGAAAGGATATTATCAAGAAATTATGAAAGGAGTTATACACACATATGTTTAAACACTTTTAGGGATTGAACTCGTATGATGAAAACACATAGACCAATCAAAATATATAATTAGTATTCAGGTACCGGTAGCTTTGCCAATATTGAATATAATGATGAGCCTGAGGCCCCTTCTTCAGAGTATAATAATGACAAGAATATATAACATTCTCGATGTGTTTTTGTTGTTCAACTTGTTTTATTGATGGATTGTTAGATTGTCTTAATATTTTCATCATTATTACTCTATAAAAAAGGAGCGAGAAGTCTCCAGAAGCGTCAGGCTCACCATTTTAAATATTTGGATCTCTTGAATCGTCTTCGTCTTTCATTACACGCGTTAAATCCCTCAAAATGTTCAAACATAAGGGTACTGAACGCGAAAGTATATCTATATCCATATCTACATCTACATCTACATCTACATCTACATCTACATCTACATCTACATCTACATCTACATCTACATCTACATCTACATCTACATCTACATCTACATCTACATCTACATCTACATCTACATCTACATCTACATCTACATCTACATCTACATCTACATCTACATCTACATCTACATCTACATCTACATCTACATCTACATCTACATCTACATCTACATCTACATCTACATCTATATCTATATCTATATCTATATCTATATCTATCTATCTATCTATCTATCTATCTATCTATCTATCTATCTATATATATATATATATATATATATATATATATATATATATATATATATATATATATATATATATATATATATATATGTTTGACTTTAAGCTTTCACAACTCATTATGTGCTATAAATTGAATATTTTTGGATGAAGTTGTGTAATAATAATAAAATAAAACAAACTCTTTTAATTTTATATTTGAAATAATTAGTTTTATTTTCGAAAGCTCAACGTTTCATGACCTTTATCGGTCACCTCTTCAGGAGCAATGACAAAAATTTAAAATATTAGAAAAACAACAATTACAAAACAATCAAGAAAAACATTCATATAAACACAAGTGGCTGTGGTTTACTAAACACGGCTTCTCAGATTGTATATTTTATTAGAACCAGAGTTAATATATGCTTCTGTCAAGTAACAAATGACAAACAATAGTCACCATAGCAATACAGCGAACTGGTGGACTACCAAACATTCTGATTGGTCAATTCCAACTGGTGGACATTGTTGTCTGTCTCTTGCAACAATGAGTGACGTCACTTGACAGAAGCCTATGGATTTACCTTTCTTCTGATTTTCGGGTTCAGCTACCGGTTCATTTTGTTTTACTTTTTTCTTCTTCATCAATGCAATAGCTGTTGCCCAAGTATCAGAAAAGCTGTATGTATCCGCAATCGAGACCGTTAATATTTGAAGGATGCTTGATAATTTCGAGACCCTCGCTGATTGCTCTCTTCCAACGATGGCTTTAAATATATTTAAAATATTAAATATATATAATATAATATATTAAATATATATTAAATATATATAATATAATATATTAAATATATATTAAAATATTTAAAATCAGAAGAAAGGTCAATCCATTAACTCTGGTTCTATTAAAATATACAATCTGAGAAGCCGTGTTTAGTATACCACAGCCACTTGTGTATATATAAATGTTTTTCTTGATTGTTTTTGTAATTGTTGTTTTTCTAATATTTTTTATTTTTGTCATTGCTCCTGAAGAGGTGACCGATAAAGGTCATGAACCGTTGAGCTTTCGAAAATGAAACTAATTATTTTAAATATAAAATTAAAAGAGTTTGTTTCATTTTATTATTATCACACAACTTTATCCAAAAATATTCAATTTATAGCATATATATATATATATATATATATATATATATATATATATATATATATATATATATACATTTTTTTTTCTTTTTAAACCCACAGTTGAGCCTTTTTTGAAGGGCTTTGCACAGTTAAGCCTTTTTTGAAGGGCTTTGTGGATGTTCTTTTGCTGTAATCATGTTTTTCTTTCTGTATCAGTGTATGTGACCAATAAATAGAAAAATATATATATTGAATATATATATATATATATATATATATATATATATATATATATATATATTATATATAATTGAATCAGTCGTTATCAATCACCACATATTCTCTATTCAATCCGTAAAATCTTGACCCTTCAACACGTTAAGGCAACGCGGCCTATGCACACATTATAATCCAAGATGACCGTTTTCAGACAAAAAAGAAGTACCGGTACTCATAAGAATCTGACATTTTTCTGTAGGAGACTAGAAGCGCATCAAAACATTCTCCATAGGTCGCTAAAAGAAAACAAACCTCACCCTCAACCCGTGGCTAGAAGTCTTCTTTATAGCACGAAAGAAAAATTGTTATGAGTCGCGATGTGGTATATGACAATATGACAATATTCTTGTGACCTCGGTAACTCAATCAGCTGAGGCACCGCTTCAGAAACTGAAGTCACCGTCGGGCGTGGGTTCGAGTCCCGCGCAAGGCATGGATTTTAGTAAACGTTCATTCACTCACTGACCATCATATCATAGTTTCTTCATCATCTGCTCATTCGTACCCTCGTATAACCTAGCTGTTGGTGGGGTCGTTAAAGCAAACAATCATCATCATACAAGGAAGCAAAGCAATGTAATCATTGCATGTATATATACATATCAAGCAATGTATATATACTTGGAAGCTTGTAATACAAATAGGTTGAAAAAAATTGTTCATTTTATGAAGGTATGCCTTAATTATATCATATAGCTCACTTCCTGATGGTATTAAGAATTTGAATAAAATAAGTCATTTTGATGTTATGATTAGAGAATTTATAATGAGAAAATAACCTGTTTAATTCAAGTAATAGGTGCTGGTTGGCGGTTGCTAAATAAATGTCTTCAAACAAAAATTCAATAGGTCCTACCTTTCATTACCACTGTATTAGGGGTTAACAGTAACTCCTGAAATCTGGTGTATAGGGCCTACACCTGTCATTGTCATGAAATCTTTCTGAAATCCCTCAGAATCTTATTGAGATCCCTTGAATTCCGTGAAATTTCCATGAAATCTCTTGAAATCTGGTGTAGACCTACACCAGATTCACTGTAGTTGTTTACCCCTCGTGACATTGGGCCTATTTCTTGTCCGTATGAGTCTGAAAATAGAATAAAGGTAAATGCTACTTACAAAGTTTTTATTGAGGTAGTCAATACTGTATTGACAACAGGACCAACAAGGACAGAAGATACTTGAAGTCACAGCACAGAGTGAAGAAGACGCTGCTATGTGGAACTATGAACACAATGTAAACAATTCCCACTCAAGGGCTCACGTGGTTTCTCGGACACGCTGTCAACACTACTGTGAGCCAGTGTGACAACAGCCAGTGAGCCTAGCGCGGAGGCGGAGGGCCGTAGCAGTGCTGCCACATTCCACAAACACATTTTCCAAAGTATCAAAATGACGGCAAGAAAAGTGCTAGTTAATGAAAAATAGTACTAAATGACCAGTCAAAATACAACTGATTATGAAACACAGCCGCTATTCATCCAACCATCGGTCTATGTCAGCACATGCAGGCATTGTTGTTGTTGTTGTTGTTGTTGTTGTTGTTGTTGTTGTTGTTGTTGTTGCTGTTGTTGTTTTTGTTACGTACAACCCATAAACCAAGCCAAATTACCCAATCTAACTGATTTATAGACACAGTTTTCACGAATCTATCAGTTGACAGTTCGAAAATAACATGTAACTAAGGGTTATTTCAAATTAATCCACTTACAATCGCCTAATCTTTCAACTATCAATGTGACCTAACTTGAACTTGATCAAACAAACATCCTGATTGAATTCAATCTAAACTAAACCCAAACTAAAACCTGCTTCCGGTCAGATGAACAGCCACTTCGTACAGGAAGAATCAAGCGGCTAGTTTCTAGAATCAATGTTTCGGAATTGCAGGCCTACATTATAAAAGCAAATACTACGGCCACTATAATGGGCCTACTATTTTTTTCGGGAAAACTACGTTTTTCATAAGATTTTGGTAGTAGTAGTACTAGTAGTAGTAATGTTTATTACTGTAACCCTCTTTCGAGGAAATCGGTACACAATTTAAATATTTTACAATATAACTTATTAATAGCATTACATTTGAGTATGGCAGTATAAGCCATCATTTATAATTTATCAACAAATTAGTAATTCTAGTATATCAAACAAATAATACAACAAATAATGATACATTACAAGATTTCAGATTGATCGATACGGAATTGAGATAAATCAATAGATCTTGTATATGTAGACACTCTGATCCATAGATATAGATAGCTAGATAATATGTATAATCAGTTGAATTATATTTAAAAAAAAAAAAGAATTACCGAATATGTCAATACACAGACAAGTAAAATTAATAATTAATATGTATTATGAATTTACTGAAATCCAGCACCAACGAACTCTTGCACAGAATAGAAACTATTAATTGTGAGGTGCTCCTTGAGGAGTGATTTAAATTGATTCAGTGGTAGAATTGGGAGAATATTATTACTGGGAGAATAGTGTACCATTTGAGGTACGTGGGTATTTGAGAAGCTCTATTAGATTACTATCAACTTGAAATGCTGATTGGTTTGTATTTTCGTGATGTAGGCAGCTATTTTAATGTTGGGGTATACACGCTTTACCATTGGCAGGCAGCACTGCTTTAAGACAATGGCGAAGCCAAAGTCCATGTTAAAATCTATATATGCATGAATTTCGTTTTTTTTTTTTTTGAAGTACGATAAAATTGTGTGTTCGCTTTGCTCATCTATAATCAATGAATTTGCTCTCTTGAACACGTCTCCCTTGCTCTCAGATTTAGGGCCTACCGCATATTTTGTGACTTGGATAACAAATCAGTGATTGCTAGCGTTTACAATCAATAAATGATGTTCGAAAGTAATTATAAATGCGTGAATATAAAAAAATAACATTTTATATGGCACTTATTAATAACTTGTTTCTTTCTTAATTATGTTAATATCTAAATTTGTTTACAAAAAATGAACTATAGCATAAAATGTGTTTAACCCACAGTCCCACAGATAAACTACACTTTGTATAGTTTTGTGGGATACTGGGGATGTAGTGGTTGTTTTGTTTGCTGTGATTTATTATGTATATATTGTGCATGAAAATGTATGAATGTCCATTATCGGCGAATACAAAATAAAAAAATCGATATTGTTTGCTGAACGACCCCACCAACAGCTGGGTTATACGGGGATACGAATGAGCAGGTGATCTTGAAACTATGAAGTGATCTATGGACCGAGCTACGGAGGGTGGCGACAAGTGACACCAGTATCTTTTGTATCCAAATTGTGAAGAGACCGTTTGGTGCGGATTCAATACCTAAAATAGTATATATATTCATATTTAAAAAAATTTCCGAACAGATGAAATGAAATATTCAATAATATGAAAATCGAAGTGACTTATTCGTCGAACCGGAAAACCGGAAGTAGAAGTAGGAGATTGGTTTCAGTTTGAATTAAATTAATTGAGGATGTGTGACTATATGTTCACTTGGGTTAGTTACTTTGAATTTGCTAGAATGGGGATGAGGTTGATTCAATCAGTTGGATTGAGTTATTTGAGTTGGTTTTGGGCTGCTCGCAACAACAATAACAATAATAACAACCAGTGGCGTAATGAGGCACGACGAGACAATTAAGGGTAAAAAATTTAGAAATGGGACTCTCACCCTCGCTTTTCCATCACGTAAGCACTCGTTTGCCTCTAATTCACTTCAATATGAATGTGATTCAAACTTTCTTCGAATTTTCATTATTCTTATTAATTCTGTAAAGTGTAAAGTGACATGGAAAAGTATAGGCCCACATTGCACATAAACTCATCGAGTTATTTTCCCCACTCATTGATTGCTATTGGAATTCCTTAGTGGTTTTTGATCGGTACAAATTATTGCTTTATCTGGTTCAATTGATAATATTGAACCTTCACCAAGTCTCGATAGTATATATAGCGAGAAAATAAATTAACATTCAAACTATGAATGATAATCCTACAATCCTAATTGCAGCAAATTATGCCAGTCTGCGGGCGCCCCCCAGAGTAAATCCAGTCGTGGGCCCTCGTGCCACTGCACTGCTTGCACCGCCGGTATTTATATACCACTGATAACAACAACAACAACAACAACAACAACGTCCGCTGTCCGCATATGTGGTGACGAAGACCGATGGTTCCGAGGGGTGAACAACTGGTAAATTTGGTGTACACCTGATTTCACATTGCGAGGGATTTCACGGGATTCCAAAAAGATTTCAAGGGATTTCAGAAAGATTTCATGATAAGTGTACACCAGATTTCAGGAGTTGTTAATCCCTCGGATGCTCCGGCTGTCTATGCGCTGTCTATGAAAAGAGTATTTATACGCATTCATTTTATTATCATGAGACCATTTATACGCACCATTTGTCATTATAAGCACATATAAAATAGACATTTAAATTTTTCAAGCAGATAAACAACATAGGCCTATCCAATGTAGAGCCGTGGCACTTTGTTCCGACACCACCGTCAGCACAGCGTGGTCGAAACAGGTAGCCCACAGCACAGAGACGCTGACTCGACGCTGTCTTCCGTTGATAACGCGACCTTCCACCGAGCTGCCGGCATATTCGTCTCCTGCACCACCGCTCGCTTCATCTCTCGTTCTCGTCTCCTGCCAGCATACTCGTCTCCTGCACCACCGCTCGCCGGGGCTGTGGGATAGGGGGGACGGTCGCTCGGAACCTTCATCTCTATGGCTGCCAGCATATATGCTACTTGTCAAGGTTTACCATAACATTAGGACTATACACATAGCATGCTATTAAACAGCTGATAAGATTACCCGTCATCTCATTCATCATTCACCGACGCCAATAGATCTTAGTCATCAGTACAGTGTGACGTTAGAACCCAACATGAATGCGATAAATAGTATGCAGGTAAAGAGGCACTTGTTGTTTCGCGGCTTCCCCTCTTTCACCACTACCTGGATCATAGTATAATGATATTCTTGCTTGTACCTGGATACATGTGTACAAACTACAAACTGTATAGAAAACTAATAAATAAATGAATAAATTAACTTTCTCGTCTGCTTGAATACGGAATACGAATATTCACGAATATTATACGATCAAGAATTTTATATTACGAATACGAATATTGGATAAGGAATATTGAATACAGATGGGGCCCATCCCGCCTAGTCGCCTACCATTCGTTCTGTAACAGTCACCAACTGTTTGATTATTTATATTACAATTTACAATAATCATAATTTAGTATTCTTTCCACTTTATTCTGTTAGTTTTAGCTCATTTCATGTTCTCATACCGTAACTGTTTCGCACATTTCAGTATTTCACGTCCCGTTAGCTTTGCCTTTTCTAAAATCATACCTCTACTGTAAATAGGTCACTGATGCCCTCAGCCTAGTATAGCCCTCCCTTTTTGACCAATAGCATAGTATAGTGATTTCGCGGGTCTTCAACTCGCGAATCACAACCCTTCTTCATCTTTTTACTGTTATGTTCATTTTTGACCACCCCCCTTAGAATAGTTTATAAATAAGTGTGCAAACGATAGTTAGACTCAGAGAGCGAAGAACGAGAAGTTAGAGAAGAGAACAAAATGTAAGAGTTATTGTGGGAGAGGAGCTCTGCTAAGGTAATGAGTTCGAGATTTAAATGTAAGTTATATTGAGTATTCTTATTATCATTATGTACTAGCTTGGATTTCAGGTTAAAATAAACTATGCTTGATTTTGAATAGGTTTGTCTCTATGTATATTTCCCTCTTGCATTCCCCCTTCCGCTTCACAGCAAGAACCCATTTTAAACCAGTTTGTCCCAGGTTCGAACCCTGGTGGTGACAGCGACCTACAAGAGGCCCAAACGTTATAGTTATGATACCATTACTTAATGCTGATACTCTTGCAGTCACATAAAATCCCAAATCCGAAACCTGAATATAATCTAAAATATTATATATTCCCACGTTTAACTGCTAAACTATGCTTGGAGTGCATATGCACATGATCTTCTATAGATATCTATAGTGCGTATGATTTTTTTTCAGATATGTTTTGGTGTAGCTTGATCGACCTCTTTATACGACCGCAACCTAAAATGTATACATGTTTGCTATTCGTAATAATGATTACACTACACGTGATGTTCGGAAGAGAAATAGTCAGAAGACATACGACATTATTGTTGTTGTGCTACGTGCAACTTGGATCAACACAATCTATCTAGACTAACTGAATCTTCATCAACTGACAACAGATTCTGCGAACTCAGTGGGTCGAGTTTCAATACGCCAACATGGCTGAGGGTCGAGACTCGAGGACTTACTTTGGAGAATAATGGTATATTGTTTCTTTATATTTACAACAAAAATGTCATTATTTCTTGAAATGTATAAATCGATTTTCTGAAATTGTTGTCCCAAAAAATTGTTTGACAAACCTCAACATTCAATTCAAGAGTTAATTTGGAGTTATTCATTATCTTTGAATTGGTGAGATCGCCCTTGTGATACCCCGTCCGAACGATCCTACCTTGCATCCATGCCCTTGATTGGGGAACAATGACGTATCAAGTTTCAAGTTTCGTAATGTAATTTCCAAAAAGTAAATACATTTCTTGAATATCCCCAGATCCAGGTTACCAAGAATATACTTCAAAGACATTCTGTTGGCTAGGACGCCTTGAGATAATTTGTCGGGATGATATTGCCCAGGCGTCAGACTCAGATTCCTGGAATATGTCTACTTGTTACGTGATTGACGGTTGTGTGGGGAGGGAGAGGGGGGGGGGCGTATTTTAATTGTCACTAAACTTGAACCACCCGATTGGTAGTGGTGTGGGATAAGGTAGACGGTCGCTCGGAACCTTCACATCTCATGGATACAAGTTACACAAGAGAGATAATAATATAGGCTCGAACCACCCGCTCGCTAGAGGTGTGGGATAGGCAGTGTTGGGTAAGTTCCTCAAAAAAAGGAACTAGTTAAAGTTTCAGTTACTCAGCCAAAAAAGGAACTGAAAAGTTCCCAAAAAATTAAGTTCCTTTGAAAGTTACCGAAGCAAATTTTTTCGTAAGATTCAGTATTTTCATGGGCGTTGAAAATATTATGGGTATTCTTGTTCTCTCATCAATAAAGTGATAACGCCAGTGATTTTTATATAAATATTCGTTAATCTACTATGAATAATTCATGATTGTAAATATAGTACCGCACTGGTAGCTGAGTGGTTAGCGCACTTGCTCCATGTGACCCGGGAGGTAGTAGGCATGTCGGACCCGATTCGATCCCCGCCATCGTCCATCTTCACAGGGGTTTTTCGTGGTTTCCCTCTGTAGTCTAGGCTAATGCCGAGATGGTTCCTACAATATAGGCCACGACCGCTTCCTTCCCACTATCCTTCCCATTACCCATAAAAACCTTCATCTCATCATCCCATCATCTCATTAATCATTCATCCGACGCCAATAGATCTTAGAAATCATTACAGTGCGTCGTTAAAACCCAATACAAAAAAAAAACGAACCGAGATGCGTGGCCGAGTGGTAACACACTGAACCGTCATTCGGGAGACATTCGATGTTCGATTCCCGCCATGGTCGACCATCCTGACAGGGGTTTTTCGTGGTTTCCCTCTGTTCGTTCAGGTTGATACTGGGATGGTTCCTTTACAACAGGCCATGACCGACTCCTTCCCACCATCCTTCCCACCTAATGAAATAACCTTTCATCTCATCATCCCATCATCTCATTCATCATCCACCGACGCCAATAGATCGTTGCCATCAGTGTACTGCGTCGTTAACCCCCCCCCCCCCCAAAATATAGTACCGATTTTTTTCTCGCCATACCACTAGGCCAGAACAAACCTACTAAGCGAGAGAATATTTTTATGTCAATTTTCGAGAAATAGAAATGTAATATATCAAAATATATTACCATACTTTGATTGATTGTGCTACAAAATCATGTAGGTTTCTTTCAGAATTATTTTTTTCCAGGCTCATAATTACGTTTCACCAATCTAATCAATAGAACTACATAATGGTTGAAAAATCATATCATAAATTATAAATTGAATATTATATATTATAAATCATCTAAATTATGAATTATATTATATTTGATTAAATTATTCAACACAAGTTAGATGTAGGTGTATAAAACAACTACTGAATGAAATTGAAAGAGTGAATAATGAATTAATAATTAATTCATTTGCTTACTTCAATATGCTTCTGTTAGTTCGACGACGTCGGCATCAGTTTTCCTGGCACGCACAATAGACATTTCGCCACAAAAATGCCACCATAAATTTTTTTTCCTCCAAGAAAAAAAGGGTTTCAAAGTGTTACCAAGGTGAAAGATTACTACCCATATCCGCCATGATGAGACAATACTTTGATAGTCAAATGAACTAGCACTAGCCAATATGACACGCAGTTACTCGCTGATCACCGAGAACTGACGCTGTTGGACAATGACCTCCTCTCGAGATCAAACACTGAAGTGAAATAATTATTTTGTGTTTACACAACTCTCCCATGTGCGTTTTGAAAATTATCTAGATCTTATTGGCTATTGATGATGTCACCGGGTAGAGAGGGAGGTTTTCTAGGAATGTCTTCATTCGCAGAAGAAGCAGCTGCATGTTAACGAAGGATGACGGTTCGATTGACCGTTTTCTCTAACTACCCACACTTACGCTAGGGTGGTTCGAGCCATCAACTCTGTGACTCGAGAACGGGTGATAGCATCGATACAACGGCAAGATCGTAGGATGAGATAAGTGCACAGCTAATGAATAGGGAAATACGTCAAAGATGGGGAATAATGCAAACTTGGAATAATGAGTGGTCACTGTGGTCAGACGATGGGCGGAAGTGATTAGGAAGATGTGTGAGTGTGGTTCTTTCAAAAATATGAGACGAGACAAACATTCTACCTGCTATCATATGAAAATCAGACGATTCTCTTCTTTGTTGAATGCGCACACAGTTCGTTCGAAATGAACTTTGAAAGTAACGGTAACGTGAATTTCGTTCCTCGTTACCACTGAAAAGGAACTGCGTTACGTTAAAGTTCCTGCTTTATAAAAGGAACGCGTTCCCCATTGAAGTTCCCGAAAAAGGAACGCGTTCCTAGGAACGCGTTCCTTTCGTTAAGTTCCTACCCAACACTGGGGATAGGGGGACGGTCGCTTGGAGCCTTCGCATCTCTGGATACAATTTACACAAGATAGATAAAGGCTCGAACCATCCGCGCGCTAGTGGTGTGGAATGGGGGGACGGTCGCTCGGAAACTTCATCTCTATAGGTAGTATTCACAAGGTGACAACTGATAACTCACCCTTCAGTTACGGGCATTTTGTCCCGACTAGCTGAATAAGCCGATGCAATTTCTTGGAAATAGGAGTCAAGTTAGGCGAGGATTGGACTCTTTTCAAACATCACTCATGTGTCACCAGCTACATCTTTTGAATTCATATTTGTTGACAAGAGACAAGGCCGTACCGAAGTCTTGAAACAACCAAGAGATCATGATCTGCCTCCATTGCAAGAACAATTATTGTGTACGGACTCGGCTAGCACATTCAAAACCACGTCCAAAAACAACCAATAAACTAACCTTTCATCTTCATCATCCCATCATATCATAAACATCACTCAACGACGCCAATAGATCGTGACCATCACTCAGTAGAGTGCGTCATTCTCTCGTTACATGGTCTCGAACCGAATATAAACGAATTAAATGAAAGTATTTATTTCCGAGTTGCAAACGCAAAATATTTGAAAATGTCATAATATACTAAATAATAATATCGAATAAATACTTATGTTCATGCATTGTTGAAAAATGTAATAAAAAGGAAAATATCAATTGAATATCAAAATGCATAATAATGAAAGCGTCACCAACATTTGGAGCCCACATAATCAAATCACTTGATTGTTTTCAATTTCACATTCATCAGCTGACTCTTCTTCTCCTTCAGATTATCAAGTTCCATCCTCATCTCCATAATCTTGGCCATCTTCTTAATATCCTTCTCCTCCTTCTCGTGAGCCGCCTGCTCCGCTCTCGGCAACTTCCTCACCAACCTATGCACCTCCTCCTTCAGCAAGCCCGCGTTCCTCACACTCACGTTCACCTTCTTCTCGCACTGCTCCTCCATCTCCTGCTTGGTCTTCACCGCCAGCCGCAGCCTCTTCTGCGCCACCCACGGCCGCATGTACGCCGTCCCGCCCACCCCCAAAATCGCCTCCATGTCGCGCACCTTCCTCTGGCTCACCTTCAACTCGCGACGCAGTTTGTTCACCTCCTCGACGAGTGTCACGTTCTCGTCGAGTAGCTTGGCTTTGTTGTCGGACACCACCAACCTCTTGTTGATCTTGTGCTTCAACGTCGCCACGGTCTTCTCGAGGTGGTGACGTTGACGATGGAACTCCTGTTGCGCTTCTTCGACCTCGTCCGTTTTGTTCGTCATCTGCTGTCCCTCGCTGTACGTGTGGAACATGGTTCTGACGGAATCCCTCAACTTCTTCGGCTCCTGGATGTGACCGGAAGCCTCGTGAAGGTCCATGCGCACTCGTCCCATCATCGCGTCACCAGCTATACACTTCTTATGTTCTAATTTGTATTCCTTCTCTACGATATTCAACTTTCTTCTCAGCTCCATCACCTGTAGATTCAAAGTTGTATTTCCCTTTTGTTGGATTCGTAGTTCTTCAGACATGTCTTTGATTTGATCTTTCTGTTCCATCAATTCACGATCTTTAGGCTCCATCATACTCTTCAGTTCTTTGATCTTGTGCTCCAATACAAGTTTGAACTTCTCCGATTCTTGATTTCTCTGTTTCAAATCGTAAATACGTTTCTCTTTGTCAGTCAGCGTGCCGTCCCGTTCTTTTATCTCTTTCTTCAGCTCGGAACAATCGCGTTCGAGCGAGAGGATAATGCTCTGCGACTTGAGCACCTCCTTCTGCATCTCGTGCATCTGGCGACAGTATTCGTTGGTCTCGCGCTGAGCGCCGATAAACTTCTTCTTGTAGACGACGATCTCGCCGTTGAGACGCGCCGTCGTGTCGCGCTCGTCACGCAGCAACTTCTCGTAGCTGTTCTTCATCGTGACGATCTCTTCGTCGACGTCGTCCTCGATCTGGCGCCTCATCTCCTCGTTCTCGGCCATCTTGTGGATGGACTCCTCAACAAGCTGAGGGAATCATAGATGAACTATAACGTGAACAAACAACGTAGAACAAACAGAAGGATTATGCAACAAAAATGAACAGCCAGTGAACAAACAAACAAACAAAAACACATAACATGGAATAAAATAATGGAATGGAATGTTTTTCAACTTTTGGAAACTGGAAGACTTCCATTTGTGACGAAAGAAGTATGGTCACAGAAAGCGCAGTCCTTAAGTCAAAGTTCATCGTTTTTTTTATTTTTAATAATCACAATGGGGTGGTAAGTTCGCCTTTGTGGTGCCCCATCCGAACGATTCTTCTTTCATCTATATAGCCATTGGCAAACAATAATTCTATATCAAGTTTCGAAGGTTATGTGAATTATGGAAAATAATGATTATGTGTGTGAAATGAAGTGAAATAATTATTTTGTGTTTACACAACTCTCCCATGTGCGTTTTGAAAATTATCTAGATCTTATTGGCTATTGATGATGTCACCGGGTAGAGAGGGAGGTTTTCTAGGAATGTCTTCATTCGCAGAAGAAGCAGCTGCATGTTAACGAAGGATGACGGTTCGATTGACCGTTTTCTCTAACTACCCACACTTACGCTAGGGTGGTTCGAGCCATCAACTCTGTGACTCGAGAACGGGTGATAGCATCGATACAACGGCAAGATCGTAGGATGAGATAAGTGCACAGCTAATGAATAGGGAAATACGTCAAAGATGGGGAATAATGCAAACTTGGAATAATGAGTGGTCACTGTGGTCAGACGATGGGCGGAAGTGATTAGGAAGATGTGTGAGTGTGGTTCTTTCAAAAATATGAGACGAGACAAACATTCTACCTGCTATCATATGAAAATCAGACGATTCTCTTCTTTGTTGAATGCGCACACAGTTCGTTCGAAATGAACTTTGAAAGTAACGGTAACGTGAATTTCGTTCCTCGTTACCACTGAAAAGGAACTGCGTTACGTTAAAGTTCCTGCTTTATAAAAGGAACGCGTTCCCCATTGAAGTTCCCGAAAAAGGAACGCGTTCCTAGGAACGCGTTCCTTTCGTTAAGTTCCTACCCAACACTGGGGATAGGGGGACGGTCGCTTGGAGCCTTCGCATCTCTGGATACAATTTACACAAGATAGATAAAGGCTCGAACCATCCGCGCGCTAGTGGTGTGGAATGGGGGGACGGTCGCTCGGAAACTTCATCTCTATAGGTAGTATTCACAAGGTGACAACTGATAACTCACCCTTCAGTTACGGGCATTTTGTCCCGACTAGCTGAATAAGCCGATGCAATTTCTTGGAAATAGGAGTCAAGTTAGGCGAGGATTGGACTCTTTTCAAACATCACTCATGTGTCACCAGCTACATCTTTTGAATTCATATTTGTTGACAAGAGACAAGGCCGTACCGAAGTCTTGAAACAACCAAGAGATCATGATCTGCCTCCATTGCAAGAACAATTATTGTGTACGGACTCGGCTAGCACATTCAAAACCACGTCCAAAAACAACCAATAAACTAACCTTTCATCTTCATCATCCCATCATATCATAAACATCACTCAACGACGCCAATAGATCGTGACCATCACTCAGTAGAGTGCGTCATTCTCTCGTTACATGGTCTCGAACCGAATATAAACGAATTAAATGAAAGTATTTATTTCCGAGTTGCAAACGCAAAATATTTGAAAATGTCATAATATACTAAATAATAATATCGAATAAATACTTATGTTCATGCATTGTTGAAAAATGTAATAAAAAGGAAAATATCAATTGAATATCAAAATGCATAATAATGAAAGCGTCACCAACATTTGGAGCCCACATAATCAAATCACTTGATTGTTTTCAATTTCACATTCATCAGCTGACTCTTCTTCTCCTTCAGATTATCAAGTTCCATCCTCATCTCCATAATCTTGGCCATCTTCTTAATATCCTTCTCCTCCTTCTCGTGAGCCGCCTGCTCCGCTCTCGGCAACTTCCTCACCAACCTATGCACCTCCTCCTTCAGCAAGCCCGCGTTCCTCACACTCACGTTCACCTTCTTCTCGCACTGCTCCTCCATCTCCTGCTTGGTCTTCACCGCCAGCCGCAGCCTCTTCTGCGCCACCCACGGCCGCATGTACGCCGTCCCGCCCACCCCCAAAATCGCCTCCATGTCGCGCACCTTCCTCTGGCTCACCTTCAACTCGCGACGCAGTTTGTTCACCTCCTCGACGAGTGTCACGTTCTCGTCGAGTAGCTTGGCTTTGTTGTCGGACACCACCAACCTCTTGTTGATCTTGTGCTTCAACGTCGCCACGGTCTTCTCGAGGTGGTGACGTTGACGATGGAACTCCTGTTGCGCTTCTTCGACCTCGTCCGTTTTGTTCGTCATCTGCTGTCCCTCGCTGTACGTGTGGAACATGGTTCTGACGGAATCCCTCAACTTCTTCGGCTCCTGGATGTGACCGGAAGCCTCGTGAAGGTCCATGCGCACTCGTCCCATCATCGCGTCACCAGCTATACACTTCTTATGTTCTAATTTGTATTCCTTCTCTACGATATTCAACTTTCTTCTCAGCTCCATCACCTGTAGATTCAAAGTTGTATTTCCCTTTTGTTGGATTCGTAGTTCTTCAGACATGTCTTTGATTTGATCTTTCTGTTCCATCAATTCACGATCTTTAGGCTCCATCATACTCTTCAGTTCTTTGATCTTGTGCTCCAATACAAGTTTGAACTTCTCCGATTCTTGATTTCTCTGTTTCAAATCGTAAATACGTTTCTCTTTGTCAGTCAGCGTGCCGTCCCGTTCTTTTATCTCTTTCTTCAGCTCGGAACAATCGCGTTCGAGCGAGAGGATAATGCTCTGCGACTTGAGCACCTCCTTCTGCATCTCGTGCATCTGGCGACAGTATTCGTTGGTCTCGCGCTGAGCGCCGATAAACTTCTTCTTGTAGACGACGATCTCGCCGTTGAGACGCGCCGTCGTGTCGCGCTCGTCACGCAGCAACTTCTCGTAGCTGTTCTTCATCGTGACGATCTCTTCGTCGACGTCGTCCTCGATCTGGCGCCTCATCTCCTCGTTCTCGGCCATCTTGTGGATGGACTCCTCAACAAGCTGAGGGAATCATAGATGAACTATAACGTGAACAAACAACGTAGAACAAACAGAAGGATTATGCAACAAAAATGAACAGCCAGTGAACAAACAAACAAACAAAAACACATAACATGGAATAAAATAATGGAATGGAATGTTTTTCAACTTTTGGAAACTGGAAGACTTCCATTTGTGACGAAAGAAGTATGGTCACAGAAAGCGCAGTCCTTAAGTCAAAGTTCATCGTTTTTTTTATTTTTAATAATCACAATGGGGTGGTAAGTTCGCCTTTGTGGTGCCCCATCCGAACGATTCTTCTTTCATCTATATAGCCATTGGCAAACAATAATTCTATATCAAGTTTCGAAGGTTATGTGAATTATGGAAAATAATGATTGAACCAACACGAAAACTAATACATATCTAAATTGAAAGTTATGATCCTGTATTACTATAAATGGCGACTCCAGTCAGGTGGGAATGTTTGTTCCGATTCATACAGTGTGGTTAATAGGCAACATTCATACAATATGTTGGTTCATTATTTTATATGATGAATGATATATGTATATATATATATATATATATATATATATATATATATATATATATATATATATATATATATATATATATATATATATATATATATATATATATATATATATATACATATATATATATATATATATATATATATATATTTATATATATATATATATATATATATATATATATATATATATATATATATATACACACTATATATATAATCACTAGTCGTCAATTGAAAACTGTTGTTGTTTTGGAAAACACATCAGGTTTTTGCGTTGAAAGGATCTGTCTGTTTTGACAACGATTGCCAAGAAGGTCCATGAGAATGAACAGGTAGATTATCCTACCTTGTGACGTATCATGACGCATAGAAAGCAATTTTATGCAAGACCGAGCCATGTCGATTCTGAAATACGGTATTTCTTCAACAATTTCTTTAGCAGTCCATGGGAGTCGATTCAGCGAAATATCATTTTTTGTGATATCTTTT
>OZ023328.1:10368841-10461341 GCA_964007535.1 Brachyptera risi | reverse complement strand
TGGCTATACCCGGCTATCCCATTTCTACAAAAATATAATGTCAAAATCGACGTAATTGATCGGGAAAAGTCCCGTATAGCCAGTGAGAGGATTGCCTGGAAAGTGCTTGACATTGCTGATGCCAGTGTGATTTTTTGGTGGAATAAAGCTAATCTTTCACCACCAAACTCGGTGATGATAAGTTCATAGTTTAGTCAATTATACAGGCATTTTAATATTTATATGGTATTGTATGATGACTATAAGGTCAACAATGAGATTCAGCGTTTTATTGGTATATTAATATCAGCAATATGTTGTATTCTCTAGCTTGTGCATAATTTTCAAATTGACTTTTCAATGAATGTTAGGTTGAGGCATGTCGACAGCGAGGTCATTTTGTGTCGGCAGTGTTTAATAATAAGAAAGGTATTCTAATCCGGGTCTACTTCCAGTCTGTATAATAATTTTGTTGAATAATAGGTTTATCCTGCCCACACAATTTCTCAGCTTTGTACCAAGGGGGAGTGGGCCTAGGGGAGAAAATGTAGTGGGTGATTTTTATTATTGTGGCAAATTTTTTATTTTGTCAGTACTGCTGAAATTAGGTAAAGTACAGTAAAGACGAATCAAAAACAATATAATTTCAAATAATGAATAAAAGGATGTTGAGTAGGCCTACAAATATGTCACATTTTTGTTGAATGAAATGAAAATGACAACAGTTTTTGTCAAGCTTAGGTAGATAGATGAATCATAGTTTGGAAGATTAATTTTATAGAATGCAACAATTTTCATGCAAGTCGATTTTAAATATTTCGATCTACTATAGAAATCTTCTTGGTCATGTTTCCTGAGAAATCAGACTTGAGCTCAATCAATTATATCTTACTTCCATCAAATCGTAGAGATCGAATCAAGTTAAGAATACACAAAGTTCGGGGTTGAATTTGGCCAAGATGAATGTTTTTTTTAACTGTACATTAATTCTAAATATTAAAGTATCGTGTAAGCCTACATATTATCGAGAAATCCCTTATTTGACATCGGTGCGCCTGCCATTGTACATGGAACCAATAGTGCTAATCAACCATGTATCCTCGTTTCAGCCGCCATAATGGAATTTTTTCGACGACACTAGCGCAATCTCTTGTTACTTTTAGTGTCGAATACCCTATCAAGGCTATCCTCTGATTACCCCAGTGATCTTCCTGTTGTGTATGCAGTACTCCGCATACTCCGCCGGGTGGGTGAGCGGAAACTTGATCGACAGCAGCGCCCCACTCGGCGCGGCGACGAACAACATGAGGTTCGACCTCGACAGCACGAGGGCGTCGATGGCTCCGTCGATCACGTCGTACGTCCTGTCCACCACGGTCTCCTGGATGAGCGAGATCTTGCCGTCGCTGCCGACGCCGTACCAGATCGCGCCGTCGTTCGTCACGACGCACTCCACGTACGGGATGTCCAGGCTGACGACCTGAGCGGGAAACATCGTACATTGTTATGCCAGTCCAGGCATATAACAAGCGTATATTACCTAGAGAGGCTATAGATACTGCAATTAATTTAAATTGAAACTAAATTGATTAATTTGATTAAACAAGAATGATTTTCTTCATTCAGAGTGTATAATTACGAATCTATGTGCATTTCTCCACAACGACTTGGCGTTGATAATTTAAAATTGATTCTTGTTCTGTTTGTCTCCTCATGAATATTGAATATTATTTATGTGTTCCTGCTCTGCTACGAGCTACACATGTTCAATGTTGATCTTTCAACAGACCGCACTCAAGAATCTCTGTACTTACGCGGGCTTCTGTTAGCTTTATTATCGTCACTCATATTATGCATCAGCGATTATAATATAATTCAAGATGGCGGAATCTGTATGTCGTGTTTGTGAGAAGCTCCTACAAAAAACCGATAAAGTTGTGGTTTGTGAGGGAAAATGTCAAGATAAATATCATATTGAATGTGTAAATATTAAACTGAGTGAATATAAAATAATTTCAAAGTGCAAAAACATAATGTGGACATGCGACAATTGCAAATTGATGACAGTTAATGTCAGCGGGCAAGGAATGGAGAAATTAGATGTTATATCCATTACGATCGCGACCCTACAGAAGGCAATCAAGGATCTAACAGAAGAAGTCAAGGGATTATCTATGAAGATGCAACAATCAAGAAAGAAAGTAGAAAATGTTAAGGTAAAATCCCAAATATTGAATAATGCATCAAGGCGTGTCCATGGTAGCTGCCTAGTACATATACTTGCCGACAGCCATGGTCGTGATCTCAACACAATTTTGAGTGCAAACATCAATGAGAAATATAAAGTGTCCAGTATAATCAAACCAGGAGCAGGACTGTGTGAGGTTATAAAAAGTGCGTACAATGATACGAAACATTTTGGGGTGAACGACTGGTTGATTGTGATGGGGGGTGCAAATGACATAATGGAGGACGAATCACACAAGGTTAATATATCAAGAGCCCTTGACCTTATTTTACCTCTGAGCAAGAAAATTAACATTATTATCAATACAATTCCTAGGAGATTAAATGATGAAACAGCAAATGTGTTAATAGACGGTGCAAACAGGTGGTTACACAGTGAAATTAATCGAAAGAAAGACAAGTGCAGCGAGAATATTTTCGTGAACTTTTCAGACAATATACTGAAGCCGAGCCACTATAATAGCTCTAATTTCCACTTGAACTATACAGGAAAATTAGCAATCAGTGATAGACTCCGCTGTTTTATCGAAACAAAACTAGAGTGTGATACGATAGAAGTAAGACGTCAGAAGCCAGAATCACCGGCAAATAAAGAAACGACGCCAAATAAAAAGATGACATTTTTAGATAAATGGTTGATACAAAAGAAAACAACAGTGTTAACAGAACCATTGAGTATTGAAAATGATATTTTGGGTGATAAAATAACTCAATTAAAGAAATGTAAGTTAACAACAAAAACTTTTTTAGAGAATTGGATAATAAGGGGGGCAATAAAATAATGAAGTCTAGCCTAGCCAATACTTGTATTGTAAACAATGTAGTAGATGGGGATGTTGTGAACCCGTTTGACCTAGCTATAAGGAATGAAAGTAAAACCTGTCCTTATGACGCATGCAACATAAACAACCCAATAGTAGAAAATAGAGATGTCGTTGACCCTTGTAACAAGTCAATAAAAGGTAGCGTAGCTACACATACGTCAGATTCAGTTCAACAATTTGATTTAAAAATATCCCACCAAAACATAAGAAGTTTGAGAGGGAAAACTCTGCAATTGGAAGTTTCAATGGAACGAGGAGAATTGGTGGAGGTACCATAATGTACATTAGGAACGAACACAATGCAGAAGAATTAGGCTAGATTTCAAAGCTTTGAATGTGGAGAAACATTTTGATTGTTCCGTCCTAGAATTTACTCATTATAAAACTGTAAAAATTATGAATATTGTCGTATTGACATTATATAGATCTCCGTCTGGCAATTATCAGATATTCCTAGATTGTTTAGATTCAATTTTAACAAAGTTAGTCAAGGAAAAGAAACCTATTGTGATATTAGGAGATTTTAACATAGGCTTTCACAGTAACTCTAATGAACTCAATGAACTTGATAATATAATAAAATCGTATAGTATTCATGCAACGATAAAGGACCCAACTCGTATTACTGTTACAACATCAAAAACAATTGATGATATTTTAACGAACTTAAATCATGATCAGTACAAGTCTATTGTGTTCGAAAATGGATTTTCAGACCACAGTGTACAATTAATACATATTGAAGTAAACTTACCACGAGAAAGAAGAACAAAGTGTTATAATAGTAAAAAACACGATAAATATTATTGGTATAGAGGAATTAATGACAGGAAGATAGAATTGTTAAACGAGTATTTAAGCAATGAATTATGGATAGGTATACGCCATGAGCTTGATGTAAATGCAAATTTCAATTATTTTGTGAAAACCTTCATAACCCATTATGAAAAAGCACTTCCATTAATGAAGAAAACAAACAAGCAAAAATGTACCCAAGGTAAAGAATGGATAAATGATCGAATAAAATCTGATAGTGTGTACCTGAAGAATCTCCATGAGAGAGTAAAATTCGATAATAACCCTGATTTGAAATTACACTTGATCAGCTTTAAAAAACAACATAAAAGTAATGTAATAGAAGCGAAGAAGAAGTATAATGCAATGATAATTAATAATGGCAAAAATAAACCCAAAATGATGTGGGACATTGTTAAAAAGCAAACTGGTAAATCTATTAAATATACTAATAATAATATACAACTTGTAATAGATGACATTAAGGTTAATGATCCACAAAAAATAGTAAATTCTCTCAATGATTTCTATATCAGCGTTCCATCGGAAATAAGTAAACACCTATCAATATCAAAGGAACAAGAATGCAATCTGGTTGATAAAATTAATCCCAATGTTAATTCTATATTTCTTGCTCCAACCACCAACTGTGAGATTTTAAATATTGTGAGAAAACTTAAAAATAGTAATTCAACTGGTGTTGATGAAGTGAAGGTAATGGTGTTGAAGCAATGTATACAGTCATTTGTTGACATTTTACGACACCTAATAAATCAATGTTTAAGTAGTGGAATCTTCCCTGATTACTTAAAAAAGGCGATTATTAAACCAGCCTATAAGAATAAAGGTGACAAGACTGACATGAGTAATTATCGACCGTTATCAATGCTAACGGTATTCTCGAAAATCTTTGAAAATGTTATCAAAATCAGAATAACTGCATTTATTGATAAACATGAAATATTCAATTTTAATCAATTTGGATTTAGGAATAAAATGTCAACCATAAATGCAATTAACGATAGTATAAACCATATATTAAAGTCAATGGATGAGCGAAAATCTACTATGGCAGTGTACTGTGATCTTCAAAAAGCGTTTGATTGTCTGGACCATAAATTACTTTTAATGAAACTCAGGAGAATGGGAATACGTGGAATTGCAAATGAGTTGATAGCATCTTACCTTACATTTAGGAAACAACAAGTTCAGATCAGGCATTTTTATGATGATGGGTCAGCTAAATTAATTTCTTCTGAAGAAGGGCTGATAAGCAGTGGCGTACCACAAGGGTCAGTATTAGGACCATTGCTTTTTATCTTATATTTGAATGATTTTAATATAAATGTACCTTATTCCAAGGTTACAATGTTTGCGGACGATACCACTATTGTTATCACAGGTAGCGATGTCACAGAGGCATCAAAATGTACTAATTTAGCTCTTGAGCAAACTACATCATGGTTTAAATTAAATAAGTTGGTTCTAAATAACTCAAAAACGAATTTGATATTCTTCAAAAATGTGCATGATAACAGAACCATAGAACAGGGATTCACAATGCCAGATGTTATTAATGAGTTGGAAATAATAAATTGTGTGAAAAACACTGCAGTTTTAGGTCTTAAAATGGATGAAAATATGAGTTGGAAAGCACATATTGATGATTTTTCCAAGAAACTGATCAAAGTATGTTTTGCATTACGTATATTGAGAGAGCAATTCAAAATCGAACATATGAAAAGTATATACTTGGGTTACTTCGAATCGCTGTTACGATATGGTATTATTTTTTGGGGTGGAGTGTACCAGAGTGAAAGAATTTTTAAAATACAAAAAGGAGCACTAAGAATAATTTTTGAAAAATGGAGAAGGTGTTCCTGTAAATAAATTTATAGAGATTTCGGTGTTTTAACTTTACCAGGACTATATATTTATGAAACTATCTCAAACATACGACACAACCTGAATATTTTAAATCTTAACTCTGATATTCATCAGCACAACACACGCCAAAAGGAAAATATACGTAACATAGCACATAGAACCATTTTATTTGAACAGAATTGTACTTTCAAAGGAATAGGTTATTATAATAGTTTACCAAAGACTATCACCACAATTGAAAATAAGGGCATGTTTAAACTATCACTTAAAAAATTTTTAATACAAAAAGTAGTATATTGTGAAAAGGATTTTATTGATGCATGTAACCACCCATAAGTATATTTTTTTAATTTTGACTTGAGTCAATATTTTTAAATTGTGTCATTTATTTTTCTTTTCTTTTTTAACTGTTCCAATTTAAATGTGTATATTATATGTTTGTATTTGTTTTGTATCATGTATGTACCTAGTTATATGTACCTGACGTGCCAAATATTTTGATATGAAACTGTTTACACCCTGTAAAAAGAATATTGTAAATCTACTGGCAGAAGATTGAATAAATAAATAAATAAATAAAATAATGCAGAATGAAATGAAATGAAATTAACTTGAATTGATGTTCGTAATTCTTCAGAAGCTCAGCTATTTTCACTTGATGTGAAGTAAACTGCATGTTTACACATTTCCAGTGATGTTCACAACAATCGGATTAGAAGTAACGAAGAAAAACGCGATAAAAGTATTATAATATCAGAATCAACAGGTTGTGGAAAGTGGATATGTCGGGTTGCACTGCAGATATCAACAAGTAACAGGTAGTTTTATCAAACGTTAGAAGTAATTCAAGTTCTGTAGATGTAGATTGAGTTGACAGAATATTTTTCATTCCAGATTTCCATACTTCTAAGGCCATCTCACAACGCATATCCTTCGTTTTCCTGGTTGGTATTTGATCTTATTTCAAGTTTTGTTATTTCAATTTTTGATTTCTAGTTCAAGGCCTCGCCACCTGTTAACTGTGAGTGTTCAATACATTTTATATTGAGCAAAAGAACATAGAGCATACATATGAATAAATGATCAGTCACGTGATGTCCACAAAGGCCTAAAGAGCTTGACTGTGGATTGAATATAGAGAAATAATGGTAGAGAACATTGTGTAATGCGATGGTTGGAGCGTAAGTATGCATAACAAGGTCGAATAAAACTCCAACTATGATGAATATGTCAGAAAATGAACAAGGTGGAGTTGAACAGTGGAAGTGAATATAACAAACAATAAGTAAAAAATTCAAAATAATTAGAAACACTATATGCAACTAGTTTTACACAACACTTTTTAGTCAAGACGATTTACAATAATGTGATGATAATAATGATGTTCGTACCTCGCCCACTCGCTTCTCCGCCAGCAAGTCCCACTCGTAGAGCACGCCCTCGCTGCCGCACGTCACCATCCTCGTGTCAGAGTTCGTCCACCGGATCGTCCGCACGATCCCCTCGTGACCCTTCAGGTTGTACAGGTTCTCGAACGAGATCGTCGAGTACACCTGCGTGGACAGTCGCGGTTAAAGGTCGTCACACCTGAGACTAGGCCACGTGTCACTGTTAAGGGTCGTCACAGCTCTGAGACTAGGCCACGTGTTGACGTCACGTGACCCTTCAGGTTGTACAGGTTCTCGAACGAGATCGTCGAGTACACCTGCGTGGACAGTCGCGGTTAAAGGTCGCCACAACCCTGAGACTAGGCCACGTGTCACTGTTAAAGGTCGTCACAATCCTGAGACTAGGCCATGCGTCACGGTTAAAAGACGACCATATTATGTATTCTTCTAAACTCAGAGAAAACGAGGAATGATCATCTCAATTTCGGAAATTTTAATTATTTTCTCTGTCCTCCAGAGATCATGAGTCATGACGTAGGCATTACCAATTCTGTAGAGAAACATGCACAGAATCTTGTAATGTGTACGTCACGATTCAGAGAAGAAGTCCGATTCCTGGAGGGCGAATACATTAAGAATAGGCCTGATTTCTGGAACTGAGTTGTTGATTCCCAGTTTTCTCTCAAATTGAAAGCATAAATATCGTAAATATTCTTCAAAATCTAGTTTTTCTATTGTGATGTCCTTCAAGAAAGTACATTCACCCGTCTACTTTGAGCAACTTGCAGCGTGCATGGACCAATCAGAAGATAAGCAACTCCGGGTTGCAAGAACACTTGCCTGACGCGCTGAGAGATGAACTCGGTTCATCTTTCCCACATGCAACGTGCGCTATGGCCCACAATGCAACGGTAAATTTTGTTCACCAGTTCTTTCTAAACTCTTTTGTCGACAGCTGTTGCAAACCGGTGTGCAGATGTTTTATCACCTTTAGTCCTTGTTATTCTCGTGATTCATGGCCCAACAATATTGAGAAGCTGATACAATCTGGTTAGAGAAATTCGGTGAGAGTTCAACGAATTGTTCGTGGTAACATAACGTGCACAATTTGTGGAAATTTCTTGAACTTTAGAAAAGCTACGAAATGAAGCGTGCGCATATCTCAACAATGACGGTTGACAAATAAAGTGTTGACTACTTCATTTGTAACTTTTCGTCAGCCATTCTACACCCAGAAGGGCACTGTTGGGGGCACCTGAAGAGCATACCGGTTTAAATTCGACTTGGATGTGTGACATGGTTTTTGTTGTCCAACCTTACCTGCACCCTAACCACATTTGAATCCATTGAAAAGTAACCCAAAGCCCATGTTACACGACTGAGTCGACTTTATTCCAGTATACGCTCTTCAGCGTCCCCTTCTCTTGTTACTTCTCAGTGTCAAATTTTGAATGAATAAATAGTTATCACGAAACAGTGAAATGTATGAGTTCTCAGATGCGTGAGCCTACCTGTATGATGTTGACGTTGACGCCGGCGAAGAGGTGGCCGCTGCTGCTGAAGCTGCACAGGCAGCAGTTGCGGATCGGGAACTCGCGGATCACCTGGATGTCGTCGATCAGGAGGATGCAGAAGCGTAGGAGGTCGGTGAACCCGATCAGCACGTACAACCCTGGGGTCAGGGGGGGGGGGGGGTGGAGTGAGGGGGAGGGGGAAATGGAGCGTTAAACAGTGGTATAATGCTTGGTGGATTGTCATGTGGAAAACTTGGCACTTCCACAAAAATTTCAAACCATTGAACTTGGTACCTCTAAAAAAATATCACAACATCGTCGAACTTGGCATCTCCACCGAAATTCCATGATATCATCGAACCTGGCACCTCCACCAAAATGTCAGATCATCAAACTTAATTGGCACCTTCACCAAAATTCCACAACATCAGCGAACTTGGCACCTCTACCAAAATTACACAACATCATCGAACTTGACACTTCCACCAATACTTCAAGACAACCTCCAACTTGGCACCTTCACCAAAATGTCGAAAACATTGAGTTTAATATCAAGAGATTTTAGGCTTAGTTATATCGCACCGACTCCATGTGACCCGAGAGATGAGGGTAGATCGGACAACCGCTCTAATTATCTCACACCATCCTGACCGAGGGTTTCGTGGTCTACCTATGTATTTTATAATAGACAATTGGTCACATTCGCTACCTTCCACCATCCTTCCCATCACCTATAAGAATCCCTCAGACTTCATCTCATCCCTCCCACCAACTTGGTATCATCACACATCCGACGCCAAAACATATCAGTTACATTATATCGCGTCATTGAAGTCAATACTGAAAAATCAAACAATAATAACACTGATATAATAATTTTGATTTTCATTAGATTTCTATTTTACCTTCAGATTTTATTTCTGAAATGCAATTTTGATGTTCAGTCGATTTTTATATTATTCCTCTGATTTCAATACTTGACATTGTAGTAGCTGTCGGTATTATGAACAATTCCATCTTCCATTTATATCAATATAACCCCGTCGCTGACGTGCCGTTGAACCCCAATATTCAATTATTCATTCAATTAATGAATAATTAGGTTTTTGTTTGCATTTTGAAACATTTTTAATATAGTGTGCATTTTGAAACATTTTTCTCCTTGTCACAAGAAAAGAATAACAAATACGTCAAAACTCGCAAAAAGATCTACAAAGCCTTTGAAGGCTTGTCTGTAGAAAAATGAAATAATATACCTAATTAAACAAACACAAACGACTAGTGGTGAACAATAAATAATTACAAACTGACGATTATTGAATGGGAATTATTAGAAAAAATAGAAAACTATACTAATTCACAGAAACACTGCTTACGAAGAACAGAAATTTGAAAAACAAAAATTGAAACAGAAATTATATTACAGGGTGGAAAATGTTTATACACAGAAGGGGAGAGATTGAAAACATATCAACTCAAATTATCTAGCAACAACTGTTTTAAATTTCGTTTCATCATAATATATTTATCCAGGTTAATTCATGAGTTAGGAAAAGGATTGAATATTGTTGGCACCTGTACACTTAACTGAGGTTTCCCATAATTATTTATTTAACGTCAATAGTACTTCATACAGAGCTCGATTTTGAGGCCTTGTAATTACCGAACATATGTTTTCAGATTTAAACTTTTCATCAAAATGATAGGCCTATGCCAATATGAAACGATACAAACTAGTTCACGCAGAGGCAAGAGACAAGAATACTTATACAGATCGTGTGAACTATTATTTCGGGAGTTTTTCAAACCATCAGGTATAATTGTCTTGATTAATCTGTTTTGAATTGAAATCAAATTATTTAGATGACCAGGCGTTGTATTACACTCAAGACAAAATTTCATACAGTAGCAGAGATTCGGCTATTGCGTTGTACACGGAACAAAGGGTACCAAATGGAAGAATATATATTTCAAATTAAACAATTGCATGAAACATGATTTCGATCGATTGCAAAGCATATGTACATGGGGTTTCCAAGAGAATAGGCGATCAATAGTTAAGCCAAAATATGCATGACTATGAACGTTTTCAATGAAGTTGTCACCCTGTGCAAGGAAAACCTCCACTCCTAAGATGAAGACAGTCCGTGGAGTGACAATTAATTTTGATCAAACTGCCTGCGTCTTTATTAATGGTGATGTGATATTAATGATTTTGGTTCTGGTAGTATTCACCACTAGTTCTCGATCATGCGTCCAGCGTATGACAAGAGTAAATTCCTCCTGCAAAACCTCCTCGACGCTTCAGAAACATGATGTGGAGTGAGCCAAACAGTGTCATCAGCATACATGAGCATTTCACATTTATTTACGCAGTGGAAAAGATTGTGTACGTATGCCTGTATAAGATAGAGAACAGGACCCAAAATCGAACCCTGAGGCACGCCAGTCGAAAAGCTCACAGTCATGCTTCTTTTTAACCATTAATATTCACCAAAAAGCTTCTTTTATCAAGATAACTACAGAACCAATCAAGCATGACGCCTCGGATTCCAACACTTTCTAAAGATGTAATTACTTTGGAATGGTTTAATGAATTGAACGCCTTTGAGAAGTTATTTAATGAGGTAACTACATGCAGGTTATTATCTAGTTTAGAATTCACAATGTCCAAAAATAAATTTAGTAAATCCAATGTGCTTCTACCTCTCTAAAAGCCGAATTGCATATGCCTACTATTTATAATTTTCAATTTCTCCAAATACAAAACCAGTATATTAGCAACATATCGCTCCCTAATTATTTCTTCAACCGATAAAATTGCAATGGGGCTATAATTTATGTATTCTTTGTGGTCACCCTTCTTATATGTAGACTTTACGCTCGAAACTTCCAACTTTTCTGGTACAACTCCATTTCATATCGACAAATTAATCAAACTTGTGTACAAGTACCGGACTGAGCTGCTCTCGTAACAGAATGATGTCAGCTGCTCTTATTCCATCCACACCGGGCAGTTTGCGCACATTCAAAGAACATATAATTTGTAAAACATTTTCAATAGTAAATCTGGGCATAAACATTGATTGTAATTCAGAGTCAGGGGGCAAATCTTCTGGCGTAATAATGTCACAACTGTGCGTGCAATATATTCTGCACTTCTCTAACAAAGGAAGTCGCAAAATCAATCGAAACAATTTTCGAGTCACTATCCTTTCCCAAATATGTACATATAATTTCGTCTGCAGATGCCCGTTTCTTATTGCCCATAATATCATTTATCAATTGCCAAGCACCTTTCAAATCGTAACCATGCCTTCAATGCATTACCATGCATCACCATGTATTCTATTCCTGACGGTTCATATGATCACCTTTTGGATGTTCTATTCTATATTGACGATCCTCTTGGACGGAAAATGAGAATCAGTAAGATAGAGAAAAGATGAGAATCTACCAGCTCACCTGTTGGATGCAGGGAAACACAGTGGATGTCCTCGGCGTACTGTTTCATCATCTCCATCTTCATGGTGAGGAAGTTCCAGACCCGGACCGTCCTGTCAACCTCTCCGGCCGTCACGAACAGCGGCTTCCAGGGGCACATGGCCACGCACCGCACCGCCCCGTAGTGTAGCGGCTCCCCCAGCACCTGCGCGAGACAGACATATCAACATGCGCACCACAGACCCGGACCGTCCTGTCGACCTCTCCGGCCGTCACGAACAGCGGCTTCCAGGGGCACATGGCCACGCACCGCACCGCCCCGTAGTGTAGCGGCTCCCCCAGCACCTGCGCGAGACAGACATATCAACATGCGCACCACAGACCCGGACCGTCCTGTCGACCTCTCCGGCCGTCACGAACAGCGGCTTCCAGGGGCACATGGCCACGCACCGCACCGCCCCGTAGTGCAGCGGCTCCCCCAGCACCTGTGCGAGACAGACATATCAACATGCGCACCACAGACCCGGACCGTCCTGTCGACCTCTCCGGCCGTCACGAACAGCGGCTTCCAGGGGCACATGGCCACGCACCGCACCGCCCCGTAGTGCAGCGGCTCCCCCAGCACCTGCGCGAGACAGGCATATCAACACGCGCAGCTTCTACAGGGGACGTCCAAACTCAACCGATTCCAAACTCGACCGAAATCACACTCGATTTCGTCGAAACTCGACCGAATCCAAATCGACCGAATCCAAACTCGACCTATTCTTAATAAATCCCCTATGGTAGCCGTCTGAACTCGACCGAATCCTAAGTCGACCGAATCCAAACTCGACCGATTCCTAACTCTACCGAATCCTAACTCGACTGATTTTACAAGCCGTTAGCCGAGCCCACAGAACGGCAGTCTAAACTCGTCTGATTCCTAACTCCTCCGATTCCAAGGTCGACCGAAATCGAGTTACCACCCACTTCAATATACTGTCCAACCAACGCATTGCAAACCCCCACCAAAGAGACGGGTATTTGTATCTTTGCTGGCCATAACAAATAGACCTACTCAATTGACTACTTGTATACAAGCGGAACTCGACTTGCATATTTCTTTCTCGCTACGTTACCCCTCCCCCCACCCCCCTTCCACCAAACTCGCCACTTCGTTGTGGTGACACGTCCGAGGCTCTTGAAAGGGATGCACTCACTACCTGTGCCGAAAGGAACAATGGAAATTGAATGACTATTATCGAAATGAAGTAAAATCGAAGTTGAAGAATTTAGATGATTATAATAAGAGGATACGCATTGAAAATGAAAATTTAAGCAATTTACCCTTTTATTCTGAAAAATTCACTCATATGCAGCCGATATACGGCGATTTGTTGTGTGAGTGAGTTTTATTCATCTACTGGGCATCCTACCTGTCCAAATTCATATGAACCCCTGACTAATCTCTCACTTATGATCTGACTGCAATTGAAAAAACATCAAACAATCATTATTCACGTGTCGGTGGTGTTCTGGATGAATATATAGTTCAATTGTGCGATGTATATTTCTTTTTTGATTTTAAATTTTCGACCAATTTTCGATGAAATCATTGTTATTACAGTACGGTGATGAGGTGTGCATCAGCTATAGAGCCGATTATATCAACTGATAGCAAGTGAATGCAGCGATAATGAGTGAACTAACCGGCACAGTAGCTGAGTGGTTAGCTCACTTCATGCTTCGTGATCCGGGAGGTGAAGGGACATATCGAACCCGGTTCGATCCCCGCCACCGTCCATCTTTACAGGGGTTTTTTGTGGTTTCCCTCTGTAGTCTAGGCTAATGCCGGGATGGTTCCTACAATATAGGCCACGACCGCTTCCTTCCCACTATCCTTCCCACAACCCATAAAAAACCTCCATCTCATCATCCCATCATCTCATTAATCATTCATCCGACGTCAATAGATCTTAGTAATCATTACAGTGCGTCGTTAAAACCCAATGAAAAAAAAAGAGTGAACTAATTGGTTATCATCCCTTGTTAATTCTAGTTATTTTCTCACCATAAATAATGATGCTCCGATTGATAATTAATAATCAGTTGGTTCAACCGGCTCTTACCCAGTAAGAACAAATAATCAAAATTAAGTTTTACAGGTCAGATAACACTTGGCATCCAATAGCTATAGAAGAACATGAAGCTTATCGGTTGATATAAAACACCTAATTTCTCATCAGTATTTTGTAAGAATTGAAATATATTATAATTTTTTATACATAATACATATAAATATAGATTAGAACACAACTGTGCAGTAAATTCTTTATCATTCATTTTCAAAATCCATTGTTTTACATGGGTTTATTATTTCTCAATCGTGTTCTAATTATAACGTGGAGTAGATTGTAGAAGATAAATACATTTACATGATATCAGCTATCGAAATAATATTTTATTGTTTCTTAATTGGTCTGTGAAGGTAGGCAATCACCACGTGCGAACATGTGTTCAGTCCACGCGCGCTGCGATGCTACCTGCGCGTGCATTCCTATTAGTCACTCATGATATTATGTGCGTTCATGTAGGCTCATGCTAGAACACACCAGACACCACCCAATTGTTTGTGGCGTCTTAAAGTCAACAATATTCATCATAATTACGATTATCGTGCGTTATTATTTTAATGTGAATAAATAAATAGAATTATTCCATCTATAATATCGTTATAATGTGTCGATGAATAACATACTGACATAACATAACAACACAATGACATATTAACACATATAAAATAATATAATAACTTATACATACATATGTATTTCGTATACTGGAAATGATCGGGCTTGTATATTTTTGTTTACGGTCCAAAAAAAAAAGCAACCAATCGACTTGAAACTTTTTCTGAAAATAAAGTTCGTCATTGTTTTTGAACAAATTAGGTTTGGCACTTTCCTCTTGAGGTTTCAACATGCGATTGAAAAATTAGAAATCTCTCCAACAGCAGCATTGGGTAAAATGTTCAATTTCACAATTGGAGTCATTCTTTCCGTAATACGGAAAAATAGGGACTGAATTTTACGCGACCTACTTTATGGTTGGACATTTGGGCGATGACATAGTATATTAGTAGGTCTATATATTTGCAAGTTATACGACTGAAATTGCTTTTTTGAAAAATGTTCGAAAGTTTACAATCAACGACTTTAATTTAGAAATTACAATTAAGAAAAAATGTTGAAGATTATTCTTATCATCTACATTTTATTGATGTGTTACGCCTTTAAGGTATTGCAAGTGTTCTCTGTAGAACTTTTATTTTGAACCCTTTCACTAACTAAGAGCCGGTTGTACCAACTGATGATTAATTATCAATTGATTCATTATTATTCATGGTGATGGAAATAACTAGGAATAACAAGGGATGATAACCAATTGGTTCACTCATTATCGCTACATTCACTTGTTATCAGCTGTCTAGCTGATCAGTATCGGCTGATAGAAAACACCACAACTACTAGAAAATGTACACTTCATCATCGTACTGTGATAACAATTATTTCAACGAAAATTGACCGAAAATTGAAAATCAAAGAGAAAATATACATCGCACAATTGAATTACATCCACACAGCGCATCAGAAACGAGTAAATATGATTATATAATGGTATTTTCAATTGCGAATAGATCATAAGTGACATATTTGTCAAGGATTTCTTTCAACTGCATTGTCTTGGTCAGGTAGGTGTTTGAGCAGATAAATAAAACGCACTCCCACAAACATATGACCGTGTTTCGGCCGCATATGAGTGATTTTTTTCCAATAAAGAAGTAAATTGCTAAGATTTTCATTTCCAATGCATATCTTCAGAATAAAATAATCTTAATTCTTCGACGACGATTTTAATTTATCTCTATAATGGTCATTCAACTTCTATTGTTCCTTCCGGGGCAGGTAATAAACCCTCTTGGTTATTGGTTATTTTCTTGTAGTGCCTATACATGTTCTTTTGTAAAATCATACGGTGACTATTTTTCATTACCTGCAGTCTTTTCTTCATGTGTCCAACTGTCTTGAAGGCAGTGTCATTGTCAATGGAGTACACACTTTTTTTTCCCAGCTTCTCCACAGATTTCCCCTCCTTTGTCTGTGGTTCCACCCGTCTAAAGTAGGTAAAGAAGTGGATCGGTCGAGTTAGGATTCGGTCGACTTAGGATTCGGTCGAGTTTGGACGCTCCCGCCTTTTGCTTCATCTATAAGGCTATAATAAGAGCTATACCTTTCTCAACTATGTGTGGCACAATATTACATGCAATTGAGTGTACTACGCCCTCTCCTCCCCTAATATGGAGTGGGAGGAGTTGACTGCAAATATACGCTCAACAAAATGTATAAGGCCAGCCTCTAGATAGCTGTCTTAACCCGACCGAATCCTAACTCGACCGAATCCTAACTCGACTGATTTGACAAGGCGTTAGCCAAAGCCATGGTACGGTAGTCTCAAGTCGTCTGATTCCTAGCTCGACCGATTCCTAGCTCGACCGATTCCAAATTCCACCGATTCCAAACTTGACCGATTCCAGACTCGACCGATTCTAAATAGAATCCCTGTAGTAGCCGTCCAAACTGGACCGAATCCAAACTCGACCGAATTCAAACTCGACCGAATCTTAACTCGACCGAATCTTAACTCGACTGATTTTAGAAGCCATTAGCCGAGCTCTCAGTACGACAGTCTTAAGATGCTACTAGTCGGTCGCGATTTCAGCATAAAATGGATGTATTTTCATTCAACTCTCATGAGCCAACGACACGTTCGATGACTTTCAAATTTCGAATGTAATTCAGTCACAGGTCAATCTGATTTGACGAGGTACTTTCGTTCCTCAAACATTTTTCTGTTCATATATAGACTTCAATCAAACTAAGGTGAAATTCAGTGATTTTTTTGATTTCATGTCATGTAATAGCGCCTCGGTGATCGCGCACACATGATATTTAATTTACGTTACAGTCAAGATACATTCTTTAACTATACACCCCCAAAATTTGACAACAATCGCTTGATTGGTTTCTTCACAGTTACTGTTTACAATTAGCGTGTTTTTCTCGTGTGACCACATTACACATTTTTTAATATATCTAAAGAAACTCAAACGCCTGAGGGGTATACGCCTTCTTATACATATTTGTACATTGGGTAGTATATCGATGTCACCCGATAACACGTCGTACACAGTCATTCACCGCCGAGTCAAAGGAGATTATTTATTAGCACAAATATGTCAAGATAAGAACGCAAAGGACAGATGATATTTGCCGCTACCTCATTTGGCGTATCGACACACCAAGCCGTTTGTGCTAATTGATGGTGGAGACGCTCAATCGGTTCTTTCACATTCAGACTAGAAGTCATTTTGTCAAAACGTATCAACTAGAAGTCGGCTAAAAGTAGAGATTGCTAAAGCAATCATTTGGCCATGTGGACTGTGAGTATGTTTTCGCAGAATTTTTTTTTTCATTTATCGGTACAAAATGACCTAGAAGTCTCAAACCAAAACATTACTTTACATACATTACTATTCCAAAAATGTGATGCTATCGATTAGGTAATCGTATTGAATTATGAAACCAATTAAAAAATTGGTAATTACTGAACATACTTGTTTTATGCCTAGGTTGGTTAGTTGTCACCTCACGGTCATAGAACATTGTTATCAATTATTGACTGTTATTAGTTTTTTCACGCTTTTTTCACACACAGCCCTCTCCATCTTTGCACAATCATTTACGAATTCATGTTTTAACAAGTTTTATGGGATCTATATGATTCTTGCCATTTATTTCTACATTTAAACTACCTGCCCATATAACTAGCCTTACCAAAATTTCATCCATCAAATACAACCTGAAATCTTTCCTACTCCAGAACCCCTTCTATGACCTCAATTAATTCCTTACTTCAAAGTCACACTAGAGTTAGACAATCATTGCATCATAGCATAGTCCTATATAATATCATTCTGTCTTCTTCAATCATATAGCTCTCTGTCTCATTTTTATATCTAGTTGTAAGTTTTTATATTTCCTATATTTGTACCATGTGCGAATCTTTGGACTAAATAAAATGAAAAATAAAAAATAGTCATGTTATTGTTATTATTGAAAATGATCATTATATACGGCGCCGCGCGGCAGTCGATATCTTCTATTTATATTGGGTTTAACGACGGATTGTACTGATGATCAGCCTGATCTATTGGCTCCGGTGAATGATATATGAGATACTGGGATAATGAGAAGAAAAGTTATGTTATTATGCTTTTCTTGGCCTGTTCCATGTATCAACCTGAACGACAGAGGGCAAGCACGATGCACCTTTGACCTCAGTCAGGATAGTCGACCAGGACGGAAATCGAATCCCGGTCTCCTGAATTATGGTTCAGTGCGCTAGCCAATGTCAGTGTCAGTTTGCAGACACCAGTGTCAGTTGCACAGTAAATATCCAAGACGAAGCTGAAGGCCTTCCGAAATATAGGTCACTAATGCCAGGAGCCACGACCTTTCGCCATTTCACTCATCCTTATTCCTTTAATTCGTATAACGATTCATTCATCACGTAAGCAGAACGAGAATTCTTATTTCTTATGATTCAATCACATAATCATGGATGAGCGAAAGCAAAGAACCAATTTGGCCGTTAACATTAAAAAATAAAAATGTCACAATAAATATGTTGATAAAACGTAATAATACTTCTAAAATTTTTTTTGGTGTCCTTCTCCCCCTTGGGATTACCGAACAAGACATCATAGAGAGAGACCATTCTGTGTGGTTCTTATCCTCGGTCAGGACTCACGTCATAGTCCTGTGTTGACGCTGGGAGTGTGCATGTCGGGACTGACAATTCCTCATGCGCGTCACAAAATAATTACGGAAAACTACAACAAAAATAAAGATTCAGACCACCAAAAAATCGATAATGATTTCGATCGATATTCCATTTATCATTTCGATTCGATCGAATGGAATTCCTAATATTTCAATATTCTCGATCGATTTTCGATAAAGTACTATTCGGTATCGCTCACAAATTCTCGCTCCCTACAAATAATGTATGCATTCAAAAAATTATATTTATAGACAGTCTCTTCAGTATTCTGTTCTACAAACGAAATCAGATAATATAAGAAGTTATTACATCTCGTAAATGAAATATACAAAATTGGGTTATTTAAATCGTGATAATGTGTACTTAATCGACCCTACGAGCAAAGGTCTCATCATGGACTTATAATAGTAACTGGTCTCATCCTCTTCAGGGTTCAAGTATTTGCTGATTGCTGTTATACCAGAATAGACCTCTACTGGTTTTGAGTAAAATCGGGTATTTTGGCAAATTCCCATAAGAGAATAACAACGGGTTATTTTTGTCAATTTTATTCAAACGCCGAGATGAAATTTCAACAGAATGGTAATATGATCTCAATAGGCCCTTACCTACATGTTTTCACGAAGTTACAATTAATTTGGTTCGGTCATTTTCAAAAAAATTATAGGCCTATATTATATTGAAAAAATGAAACAATTGCAATTCCCTGAAAATAATTGAGTAGATTTTTGATTTTTCACTTTTTAATTGAATTTTTTCGAGACGTAAAACAGTCCGCTGGATCCGAATCTGGACACGAAATCTCGCTAAAAAATTCCAATCGACCGCAACGTCGCCCGAAGGTGCCGGCTATTTCGCGATGCCGGGCGGCGGCGTCGTCGTCGATCCGAGTGCGGTAGCGCGATGCGGTCTTCAGATTCAGGCGGCAATCTTGCCTATGGAGCCGATGAAAATTTCACCGTCTGCAAAAAACGTTGCCAAAGTTGTGACCGGAAAATACGTCCGAAACGGTCGAAGGACGGCCGCCGGCTGCTATACGGACCCTCCTGCAAAGTCCGTTTACACGAAAAATGACCCAAAATGGCCACCATCGGGACGAGAAAGGCGATTAGAAGAAATTGATTTCTGGGTTTCAAACTGGCCAATCAGGTCGGGGTAGGATTTGCGATACCCACCTATACCTTGATCTCGGATACGGAACAGATTCTTTTCGAAAGTGAAATGCTCGCCATTTCCACATCGGTGACCCGATTCAGCGAGTTTTCCAGCACGTGAATTCGGATAAGATAATGTACGAATTTATCGAAAAAAATTCGCATACAATTCGATGGACGATTTTTTTTTTGAAATGTGTCGGTCGCCGTGGTCACAAAGAAAAACATGCCGTGGCGGGTGAACGGGTGGGCCAAATCGATTGGGGTTTAAACCACAGGATAGGAGACGACGTTTTCTCGAACTGTTTTCGGAAAATCCATTTTCCGAGCAATGGTGTCGGCGGCCGAAGAGTGCTCACCTTCCCGGTGATATTGCGAGTTATACCAGACAAACGCACGAACTCGAGATGAACAGATTCGGAAAGGTCTAGTCGAGTCCTTTCATAAAAGTGCCGGTCGAATAAGATGGGACTCCTGGTTCGACCGGGTACGTGTCGGCGCGGTCCCGCGGACTTTCGACGCCGCCGCCGTCGACGGAAGTGCGAAAGGGGAATGCAGTTTCTAGATTCTGGCGGGGATCGATCACCTCTATCACCGGGGAAAATTTCGTAGTCGTCGGACATTTGCGGAAGATATTTGTGAAAAACTCGTTTTTCCGGCAATGAAAGACAAGTCAGCAGGACTCGAACCCCCGCGACGGTTTTCGGCAAGAGGTGGTGAGTAATCGAACTTTTTTGGTGTACGACATTCACCGAAGATGAGAAAAACTTTCCCGGGGGTGTTCGGGGTTCGATTCCCGCGAACTCGCAATTTGTCTTTGGCGATAATGTTGTGATTGGGCTTCGGAAGTTGGAGGAATAGAAAGTCCGCCTCTGAGAAAAATCTTATCGGGAGTAGAACACTTCTGTGGCTGGCAAGTTTCGGTAGAGGCGGACTTTTATCACGACTTTTATATTTTCGAAAACTTGAAAAAAACGTGATTTAGACACTAAAAAATCGATAATTTCGAGTGCGATTCAATAGGCCTATCATCATTTCGATTCGTTCGAATGGAATTCTTGATTTTCTGATATGTTTGATATAGCACTATTCGGTATCGCTTACAATTTCTTGATTGAACGACAACACTACAAAAAATGTATTCATTCAAAAAATGATATTATAATGATATTACATTAATTATTTTATAGACAGTCATATACCAGACAGTTTCTTCAGTTCTCTGTTTTACAGATGAAATCAGATAACATATGAAGTTATTCCATCTCATAAATGAAATATACAACATTGGGTTATTTAATCGTGATAATGTGTAGGCCTACTTAATCGACCCTACGACTTACGAGCAATGGTCTCATCCTCTTCAGGGCTCAAGTATTTATATATGAGCCCATGAATTAGTGAAAATTATTAAAATGTTCATGATAAATTGAAAAGTAAATATTTTTTAGAAAACAAGTAGATTTTTGATTTTGAATTGAGAAAGCGATTATTTTTATATCCACTGCAGATTTGGACCCTAAAGATTAGGCGACCATTGGTTGTAGAAATCAACTTTTCTCGATTGAATATACATCAAAAAAAATAGAAATATATCAATATGAGATAGATGAAGAGTAATTTAAATATATACATAAAAATTCAAATGAATGAATGAACATACAAATAATAGAATATAAAAAACTTGTTGACAAATTCTTCATTCGTGTAAACTACACGCTCAGCAAAGGATTGCGAGTTCATGATTGTTTTTCCCACGCATCCAGTGAATCGTCCATAATAAATATCACCTCAGAACAGCTGATAACGCTGTAACCTGATCTATTCTTGAGCTCGATCACTTTTAATATCTTCATTCCACTGTATTGAGGGTCTCAATTGACCGTCTATCACATCAATTATCACTAACGGTTGGAAGCTTCGATCCTGCAAAACGTTAGGCGGCATATTTTGCTTTGACAGTAATAAATCAAACTACCAATTTGTCAGCTGACGGGTCAAACCCTGTAATCCATCTAGGCAACTCAAATTTCGTCCCTGTATGAAGGGCTTGCCTATCTTGCCCGAAATAGTTTTGAGAGTGACTAGTGGAGCCTTAACTCGTCTGATTCCTAACTCGCCCGATTCCAAACTAGACCGAATCCAAACCCGACCGAATCCAAACTCGACCGATTCCTAACTCGACCGATTCCTAACTCGACTGATTCAAAAAGCCGTTAGCCAAGCCCACAGTACGGCAGTCTCAACTCGTATGATTCCTAACTCGTCCGATTCCAAACTCGACCGAATCCAAACTCGTCCGTTTCACCATTTTACCTGCTTTGGTTGAGTTTGGAATCGGTCGAGTTCGGACGTAGCTGTTTTTACACACCCTGCACGTCTGCACGAGACAAACATATCAAGCGCCGAGTTCAGAAAGTGTGATCGACATTCTTTATCGTCGTGAGCCTGGATAGTCGCTCAGTAACTCAATGAGATTTGAATCAATCGGTGAGCTACGGGCATGAGCGTGCATCTCGTGAAAGCAAGTGCCTATCCCGGCATATACCTATTACATAACTGCAAACGAAAAGGAAGCGTGTGACGAAATTGACAGAGCTCATACGATAATACATGTTAATGTTCACGGAATCATTTGACAAAACAAAAATGAGCTACTTCCATTTCGTTTTCAGGTTGAAAAATAAGGATCCTGGAGTTGTGACCCTGAAGCGAGCATACAAACTGAAATAAGACAAAGTACGTTTGGTTACAAGCTGTTGGTTTGCGTCTGGTGTATGCATATTCGATCAAAATTCTGTATACGCGTGAAACTTTAGAAGTCTTCATCAGTAACTGAGTTGGACAAAAACAATTCGATGTGATACTATGTTGCCATGCTCACGTCTGTGAACAAAGAGGTAGTTCAAAGAGGTGAACATACCTTGAAGTCTATCTCGGGCGAGTGTATGATGTCGGGCCCCCACAGCTCGGCCGAGTACATCTGGTTGCGGTCGCTGGTCGCCATCAGCGTGTCCTCGTTGGGGTTGACGCACAGGTGCTGGATGCGGTTCAGGTCGCCGATTGGCTTCTCCCGGAAGTCGTTGCCGACGATCGTGAACACGTTCCGCTTCTTGAACTGCGTGTTTGTCTCCTTCTCGAACAAGTGCACGGTGCCCGAGCCGCACACGAATGCGAACCCTCGCGCGAACGTGATCAACTCGCGCACCTGGTGGGGAGGTAAAACTGTATTAAAGGCTGACTGTGCTAAGAACCAACTGTACTAAAGACCGACTTTACTAAGAACCAACTGTACTAAGAAATTTCCGCCCTGAAAACCAAGTGTACTAAAAACTATGATGACTCCAATCTACGACCAACCTCTATGTTGACCACTACCCTCTACCACCCTGCAGGCCTATCGGGTCCTATCCTATTCTTTTCTTTCCTTGTCGTACGGACTCTTCCACAAGAGATCCAGCCTGGCTTGAACCTCGTTTCTTTTCCCACGCCTTCAATTTGACTGCCTTCCTCCAAACACCTGTTGTCAATTCTGATTGTTACTTTTCCCGTCAATCCAGACTTTGTCATTGATTCTTTCAACTGATTAGATTACTTCTATTGATTATTATCCATTAAATAGTCCATCGTGTAGATCATACTTCTTTTTTATCCACTCGTATTCTTTATTGCCATTCAATTAATCAATTATGTTTATATTTTCTCAATCACCATACATAACTAATGTTTAAAATCTAGAGCTGAGCAATATTCAGATATAATTTTATTTTATTCTTCCCACAGTCAAGTCTCCCTTGGGGACTTTGTGGATAGTATTTGACTGATCAATGTTTGTATTTGAATGTACAAAACTGATGATAATGAAAAAACAAATTCACTCAGTCCATACTTTTTCCTTGGTGATTAATATTGTTGGTAATTTTCACTTCTATTTTAAACTTTTTATTGATGTTTAGTCATTTGACATTACTATAGACTTTGGCAGTGATGTCTGTGTGACGATAAAACTGAAAGAGGAGGTTTTCTGAGATCCGACAATGATTTAGTTGTTCACAGACTCTCTTAATGTAACCACTTATAACTGTTCTGCTTTCGCTGTACTTGTACGTTTTATAAACTAGTCAAACGCGAAATATGCGTTGTAAGATGAGCGAGATATCTCAATAAGGTGTAAAAGTCCTTGAAATAGTTTTACCCTTGCTACTTTATCGACTTTGGTATTCTACACACCTTGATATCTGAATAAGCTATAAAAGTCGTTAAAGAAGTTCTACTCTTGCCACTTCATTGACTCTGGTATTCTACACACCTTGACGCATATAAAAAATACTTCATTGTTGGTCAACTCTTGAATCTAGAAAGCAGTGAATCTCGACAACTTAATTCTGTCATAATTTTTATGAAATATTTGATGAATATTATCAGTTATTTTATTTTTTTTCTCCAAAACGACTGATCAGAATTGCTTAAAAAATCGTAATAATGTGTAAAATCCATGTATACACATTTAGAGAAAATTTCATCCCATTCGGAGAGATTTTATTTTTCAACATTTTCCGCCCAGCCAAATCTTATGGGGTTTTTAGAAACTTTGAGATGATGATTCTCAAAATCGGTCCGACCGATTCATTCCAAAAACTATACAGTTCTAAGTTGGATGAGTTTGCGTGTACAAAAAAAGTTTCATGTTGATCAGTCAACCCTTGCGACCTGTGGAGTGCTTACAAAAAAAAAAAAAAACAAACAAAAAAAAAAACACACAGACAAAGCCCTATAAGAGTGGGATGGAGACTTCGCTACGCTCATCAATAAATAGAAACTTTCTCACAAACTCATACCAAGTTTCACAATCAATGTGAGATCCGGCCCTCATAGCCGAGCATGACCTAAACATCCACTTCTTGAGCAAAGTGTACAGAAGTTGAAGTAGGAGGTTTGACTCATCCCCTTCCAAAATTCCATTTGACACAAACCTTACCCCCCTAATCTCAAGCATCACCATAGAGAGCCTTTAGAACATTTGATGAGTGTTAACAATTTGTGAAGGGTAGGAGCTAAACCCCTTGATTTCACTTCTGTACAGGTTGCTCAAGAAATAAGAGCTTAGGTCAGTTAGTTTTTGGTACACTTTGCCTTTGGTACACGTGGTCGTTTTTCAGGTCAGTTGGATCCAACACAGTTTGTTTTTAATACACTGGATCGTTTTAAAGGTCGGTTGGTTTCTAGTACACTTGCTTTTCAGTACACGCGTTGGTTTTTTGATCAGTCTGATTTAGTACAGTTGATTTTTAGTGCACCAAGTCGTTATTTAGGTCAGTTGGGTTCAGTATCAGTACAGTTGACTTTTAGAGCACCAGGTCGTTTTTCAGGTCAGTTGGATTTGATACACTCGATTTTTCGTGCATCATGTCGATTTTAAGGTCAGTTGGATTCAGTACAGTTGATTTTCAGTGCGCCAAGTCGTTTTGCAGGTCGGTTGATTGTCGGTGGCGTCGACCGATCGCCTCTCACCTCGGTCTGGTTCCGCTCTGCCGCCAGCAGCTCCTCGGCCACGTCTATCGCCTCTCACCTCGGTCTGGTTCCGCTCTGCCGCCAGCAGCTCCTCGGCCACGTCTATCGCCTCTCACCTCGGTCTGGTTCCGCTCTGCCGCCAGCAGCTCCTCGGCCACGTCTATCGCCGACCCCGAGTCCGCGTTCATCAACGCCAGGCTCTCGTCCTTCATCCTGATGTTGAGTGACGTCACCTCGGTGGCCTTGAAGATGTTCTTCAGCTCCGCCCCCTCCACGAGCAGGATCAAGCCGTCGCTCGTGCCGGCCAGCACCTGCCAACAGAATCACCATCATTCACATACCTTGAATAATTGAAGAAAATATCTCCAATGTAGTTTGCTTCGTTCATCCTCATTTGAGTATTTTAGAAAAAGATGTTAATCATTCACACAACACTCGAGGTAACAACCTTCCAGTAGTTGTTCATCATCGAAGTGCATTTATTCGAAACTGGCATGAACTTTAACGGTGCCAAATGTTTGAAACTATTACCTAATTAGCTACGCATGATAAATGTAAATGGTTTTAAACGTGATGTAAAACTTTATCTTGTTGATGAGCGTAGCGAAGTCTCCATCCCACTCTTATAGGGCTTTGTCTGTGTGTTTTTTTTTTTTTTTTTTTTGTTTGTAAGCACTCCACAGGTCGCAAGGGTTGACTAATCAACATGAAACTTTTTTTGTACACGCAAACTCATCCAACTTAGAACTGTATAGTTTTTGGGATGAATCGGTCGGACCGATTTTGAGAATCATCATCTCAAAGTTTCTAAAAACCCCATAAGATTTGGCTGGGCAGAAAATGTTGAAAAATAAAATCTCTCCAAATGGAATGAAATTCTCTCTAAATGTGTATACATGGATTTTACACATTATTACGACTTTTTAAGCAATTCTGATCAGTCGTTTTGAAGAAAAAAAATAAAATGACTGATAATATTCATAAAATATATCATAAAAATTGTGGCAGAATTAAGTTGTCGAGATTCACTGCTTTCTAGATTCAAGAGTTGACCAACAATGAAGTATTTTTTATATGCGTCAAGGTGTGTAGAACACCAGAGTCAATGAAGTGGCAAGAGTAGAACTACTTTAACGACTTAAATAGCTTATTCAGATATCAAGGTGTGTAGAATACCAGAGTCGATAAAGTAGCAAGGGTAGAACTACTTTAAGGACTTTTATACCTTATTGAGATATCTCGCTCATCTTACAACGCATATTTCGCGTTTGACTAGTAGATAAGGAACCATATATACCGGCACAGTAGATGAGTGGTTAGCGCACTTGCTTCGTGTGACCCGGGAGGTGAAGGGACATATCGGACCTGGTTCGATCCCCGCCACCGTCCATCTTTGCAGGGGTTTTTCGTGGTTTCCCTCTGTAGTCTAGGCTAATGCTGGAATGGTTCATATAATATAGGACACGACTGCTTCCTTCCCACTATCCTTCCCAATACCTAAGAAACCTTCATCTAATCATCCCATCATCTCATTAATCATTCATCCGACGCCAATAGATCTCAGTCATCATTACAGTGCGTCGTTAAAACCCAATATAAAAAAAGAAACCATATAATATGAACGAATTTTACCCTGTGAAATAACGTGATTTTATTATACTGTAAATGACGAAACATAATCACATAACATACCACAATGTATACTGTGAATAAATGATGATTATCATTATAATTATTATATATTATTATAACTGTTTTCACTCTCATTCCGCGTAGCTCTCCAGATGTTCATTTTGAATGACCGTGATGTATGTGATAAGTTACCAGTGTGTAAACCCACAGACAAGTCAAATCTTATGTGACTTTGTGGGTCTACGTTGTTATCATAATGTACTAATATAACATGTAAATAAAACGCCTTTGAAAAAAAAAATTATTACTAGGAAAACGCTATATACGCGTTGTTAGACAAACGGAAAGTGATAGTATGTCGACTTCTTTGCCAAACTTTTGCCTAAATTCGCCAATTGGGTAACATTTCAGTTATAAATGGGTAAAAACGGCTTCGAGTGGTACCAATTTAGCACATTTCATGTTTTTTCTTCAAAATAGCACACCCGATCAAGCTGAGAATTTCCAGAAATGTGTATCAATATGTGATTCAACTCCATACAGAATTTCAATTTTTTAGAATATTCAAATTTTTCAATTTTTTTTTCGCCGTGTTATTCAAAAAGGTATTTTTGAAATTTCTAAAATTCATAAAAATAAAAGTTAGCACCCGATAATACCACAGAACTACAGAGATCTAAGCTAAATAAGGAAGCGTGATGAAAAAAAGTTTGAAGTTGATAGCTGTAGCCGTTTGATCTGTGGAGAACCGACAAAAAAACATAAAAAAACAACATAAAAACGAACACCAATTTTTTTCAGTATGTCAAATCGAATCCTCGCTGAAGCTCGTCTCACTGGGAAAACGCTATATACGCGTTGTTAGACGAGCGGAAAGTAATGGTATGTCCACTTCATTGCCAAACTTTTGCCTAAATTCGCCAATTGTGTAACATTTTAGTTACTAGGAAAACGCCATATATGCGTTGTTGGACGAGCGGATAGTACTAGTATGTCGATTTTTTTCCAAAAATTTTGCCTACATTTGCCTATTGGATGACATTTGATTCAGAAATGGGTAAAAACTGCTTCGAGTGGTACCAATTTAGCACACATGTTTTTTTTCAAAATGGCTCACTCGATCCAGCTGAAAATTTTCATACATGTGTATCAAAATGTAACCCAACTACACGCAAAATTTCATTTTTTTTGGAAAATAAAAATATTTCTTTTTTCCGCCGTGTCATTCTAATGAGTATTTTTGAAATTTCGAAAATTCATAAAAAAAAAGTTAACATCCGATATTGCCACAAAACTATACAGATCTAAAAGTCACTTTAGACGATCAACTTTTCCCTGAAATTAATTTCTGAAACTAATTTCAGAAAAGTAGAATACCCACGTTTCCTATGTTGCCTACACATGAGCAAGGAAATCTTGCACTTGCATGCAAGAATTTCACGAAGTTATAATACGTTCAACTTTTACTGCAATCTTTCACCGGCTGACCAATGAGCGAGGAGCCTTTGGTCACGTGCATTTCCGTTGAGTCCGTATGATCTACAAATCGTACATCATCATTCACCATTGAACATACAAAAAAAAAAAGAAGGAGACTGTATACCTTTGGACAACGTGACTATGTGTGTCGCCAATTTGACATCAGCGTTTTAGGTTATGTTATTGTTATTGTTCGAATGTCTAGACAAAAACCGAATTCATGGATGCAAGAGCAGCATGTAGGCCTAATCAAGCGAAACGGGTTGAATTCGATTGCTAGTTGGGGTAAATTGACACTGGAAGCGCGCATTAATGTCGAAAGTCGATCGATCCTAATTTGCAGATGTTGCCACCGGTTGCGCTACTAGTATGAAAATTTCGCATCAGAAGTTGCGGGCGCCTCTACACCATTGAAATTTACTCGCAATTCCGTGCAATTCTTGCAATTTCATGCAACTAAAATTGATCGTGTAAAAAGCGTTTAAGTTAGATGAGGAACCATCATTAAAAATGTTTCAAGTTGATAGCTGTAGCCGTTTGACCTGTGGAGAACCAACAAAAAAACATATAAAAAAAAACAACATAAAAACGAACACCAATTTTTTTCAGTATGTCAAATTGAATCCTCGCTAAAGCTCGTCTAATAAATGGGTAAAAACGGCTTCGAGTGGTACTAAATTAGCACATTTCATGTTTTTTCTTCAAAATGGCTGACCCGATCAAGCTGAGAATTTCCAGAAATGTGTATCAAGATGTTATTCAATTTCACACAGAATTTCAATTTTTTTGAAAATGAAAATTTTTTAATTTTTTTTCCGTCGTGTTATTCTAATGTGTATTTTTGAAATTTCTAGAATTCATAAAAATAAAAGTTACCACCGATGATGCCACAAAACTAAACAGATCTGAGCTAGATGAGGAACCATGATGAAAAAAAGTTTGAAGTTGATAGCTGTAGCCGTTTGACCTGTGGAGAACCGAAAAAAAAAAACGAACACCAATTTTTTTCAGTATGTCAAATTGAATCCTCGCTAAAGCTCGCCTAATTATGAATATTTTGGGAGCCTTCTTTTTGCCAATTCATATTTTTTGTCTCCACTGAGTCCACATACAACAACTTCATGAAACACTCCATCCACATTATGCGATTGAAGGGTGTTGAGATATTTTCTTTCAAAACTGTTGATAATTATGATCAAGAGAGGTAAGAATGGCCTACATTTGAAAAATAATAATGTTATGGTATATTTCAAAAGACATTCTAGACTCACGTCATCATATTGATATAATAATGGTTCAAGGAATAATAAGCTTTGCTCGGCTTCGATTTCAAGAAGTTTTTTAACTTCAATTTTGAATTTTGACAATGATTCTGAATTTATCATAGCTTCTGGTAATTCATTCTGAAGTTTGAATCTCAAATAATCAGAGTTCACATGTGTAAGCATCAACGAGCATTTTCTCAAATAAAATATGAAACCTAAAATTCGTGTGTTTTGTTCACTCTTAATACCAATGCTGATGACCAGATATATCACAAAAACGGTTTTTACTCATGTGTTCCGGACTTTTGGAAACTGGAAGACTTCTATCTGCGGTCACAGACAGCGCAGTTCTGGTGTTGAAGTTAATTGATTCTGAATAATTAAAATAGGGTGGTAAGATAAAGTGATGATGGTGCCTGGTGATGAAGGTGATGATGGAAGATGGTACCTCGTCCAAACAATCCCATACCTTTCATCCATGACCTTAATTGAGAAAGAATAATTTTGTATCAATCTCCGATGTTATTAAAATAAGAGTTTCATCTATTGTTCTGATTGCTTCAAAATCATACCTTATCGAATGTGATCCATGTGACGCACGATAGCAGGTAGTTGTCGGCATACTGGAACCCGAACTGATGCCAGGCGTTGTCAGAACAGCTCATCAGACGAAACGTGCTCGGACCGACCAGACAGACAACCGAGCTGTCCGTGGGATTGCAAGCCACCTGTCGGATCGTACTGTCCGGGTTGTTGACCACGTTAGCCTGGCCGTACGACTCCAGTTTCGATTTGTCCCAATGGTAACATAGAAGTAACCAATCAGGTTCCCCGAGAATGGCGATAAGATATTTCCCATCGTGAGTGAAATCCAGCGAAACAAATTCCCGCGCAGTTGTCTCGATAGGTATTGTTAGTACTTTCTTCCTTTTCAGCGCTTTCAGATCGTAACCGGATATGGTGGGTTTGTCGCTGATGTCGCCCACGGCTGCGTACTTCCGGTTCGGACTCAGACGGAGGATGCCGATGTTTTCTGTGGCGTTGAGCCGGATGAATTGTTGGCGGCGTTGGGTGAAGTTGTGCAGGGTGAGGACGCCGGCGGCGGGGTAGAGGACCTCGTTGTCGGACACGTAGGTCGCTGTGCCGAGGACGCCGGTCTTGAAGCCGAGCAAGGTGCGCGGTTGGATGACGGGAAGCGTTGCCACCGACATTCTGGAGGCTGGAAAGCGAAATGTGAACTGAGATATGTAGACGAATGGTTAGTATACACTGAACCGTCATTCAGGAGCCGGGGTTCGATTCTCGTTATGGTCGACCATCCTGACAGGGATTTTTCGTGGTTTCCCTAGCTGTCATCTGGGTTGATACTCATAGTTTCTGAACAACAGTCCACTCTCCAAAGACACATATATATATATATATATATATATATATATATATATATATATATATATATATATATATATATATATATATATATATATATATATATATATATATATATATATATATATCTCAAACCCAGATAACCAATTAAATTGGGCCAGGGGATTAAATTGGCCTGGCCCAAAGACACATAACAAAAAAAACTTCTATCTCGTCATCCCATCATCTCATATATCATTCACCCACGCCAATAATTGTAGTCATCAGTAAAGTGCGTCATTAAGCCCAATGAAAATAATGAAAGAGTATAAGGAAATGTAACCTGTGGTAGGCCTATATATGTAATGTGATGAATACGGAGGGTGTGGTATTGCACCCGACTATCGTATTGTTGTGACGTCACATGCACAGTTCAATATTCAAGGGGACATTGTGATTGTGAACTCTTATATATACTGACAATCAGCGGCGGCGCGTGACTTCTCCCCAGGCCGGGGCAGAATAGTATGATATTGTTTTATGGTATTTAATATTCTCACAATTATACGTGTTTATTCCTATTTTCGCGATATTTCAGGTTGTTGGAAGAATTTTCCTATCAACATCTACTTTATTACCCGTTACATTGAAGATGTAAGTAATAGTATAACTGTTAAGTAAATTGTAAATTTGTAGAATAATCAATCGTTCTACCTAATTGATTTGTTCGTGTACAATTAATAACCTATACATATGTTGATCATCAACTCACCACCATAGAACAGCCTATTTGTATAAAGAGTCCATTCTCCTGTTTTTTTTAATTAAGAGAGAAAAAAACACCTTCCGGATTTAGCTGTGTTCATTGGTCACACTCACACTTGTACACATTTAACACGATTTTTAAAATTGATTGATTTAAATTTTAAAACATAACAGTAAACATATTCGAAAAAAGAAATATTCAATGGACAACACTCTGCAGAGAGTTATGACCTCTTCCCGTGGCAACCGTATGTGAAAAACTAAAACAAGAAGTGCACTGGTCATATATTTCTGTACTCACAAGATACAATCTGCATTCCTACCCTTATTTTCCTGGAATCACAAATGTTATACTGCACAAAGGCATTGTCTAGTTGACAGGGATGAAGACAGGTGTAGATACGACAGCTAGATCAGTCTACGTTCGACAGTCGTGCATCTTCGCCCAAGTTCGTCAAGCGACGGTCAAATATAAAACTGCCCTTGCTGCAATGTTAAAAGTCGCATCTTCCCTCTCTCTCTATCCAAAAAATGACATTGTTTGATGGCCCGTGTGACGTCACAGACGGGGCTAGCCCTGCCTGTGACGTAGAAACTACTGTATTTCCACACGTAGCAGAGACCGTTTCATAGGGCTACTCTAAGATATTCCACATGACGGATGACGAGGTATTTTAAATGAATTGGGAAAATAATATAACATGGAATAATTATTGAGAATGAGGAAATATTTGTACAGACAGATTGTCAAAAGATACAACCAGGGCACTGCCCTGTTTGCCCTAGTGGAGGAACCGCCACTGCTGACAATGCTGAATGTGCATTTTTCCGGTACCTGTTTCTCGCTATCAAAGAAAGTTACAAGTACAAAATTTCACATGATTATACGAATTGGTGACGTGAGGAATTGGTTCGTTGAAGAAAGAGATGATGGATGGAGCTTGAATAGCTTGATTACCCTTGTTTTGTTCATAACTAATTGGCTCGATAGATCTGACAGTTTAGATGTGGGCAGCTACCTCCATATCATATTGACGTATTGCATTATAGTTTTCTCGCTATACGGTATTATATGTAGGCTATCCAGCTTATGAAGAGGAGACTATACGTTCACTTATCTGTGTTGTTGATGGTGTGATTTTAAATAATAACAAAACGACAAATAATATTGAATCTTCTAGATTCTACTCACAAGTTGCGTGTACACTGCGATATTGAGTCGATATACCTGGTTAGAACATATTTATAAAATGGGCGGGAATACAAATGTAAACAAATCGTTTATCAACAAGGCCTCATTGACCGAACGAAAATAAGGATATTTCAATATCGTAGAGAAGGCTTAGTTTAAGCCAAGGTACTTTCAAGCTACGTTTTCAATGATTCATCATAGCTTTTGGCAGTTTAATACCCTCTGTACACGACCAACTCATCCCTAGCGATGCATTTTTGAAATGTATCGCTACCAAGTAGAATGGGCCTACATGCCTTTCCTATCTCGAGTTTACACCACAATAAAAATTGCTATATCTGTTAACGTATTGCCTCAAGTAGGAATACTCTTAACTTTCGAGGCAATTACTAGTGGCTGTAGCCGACCAATCAGCGACCAATAAAGTGTATAGCGTCACATTCCGTTGACTGCCTTTATCTTCTCTTGACGCCATATCGTTGAGTGGGAGAATCTCGAACATTGGTGACTGACCAATTTCGATCGACTAACCTTTCTCATTGATACAGAAGACAGATTTTACTTTGAGCAAAGAGGTAGTTAACAGACTTTAAGGTTATGTTCATATTGATCTGAACTGAACGAAATCTCCCATCATCGATACAGTAGTAGGCCTACTCGAGGTGATATCGATTAGTATTTTTATCGCAACTGTCGATCTATGTTTCAGTGATTTGAGCTCTAGGTTGCGCTACTGGCATTCGCTAGTTCAAGGTTCAAGCTATTACCGTTACGGCAGAAAATGAAAATTGTAGGATCCTATAGGCCTACACGACGGGATGTACGTACATACGTATATAATATACAAACATAATTTCAACACCTGATTAATCAACACTGAAACATGAAAAAATAGAACAATCCCCTCCAGAAGTTAACATCCCGACAGTAATAGAACAGGGTAGTCCAGTCCTTGTTCCAGTATGCCTCTATGCGATTCGTGACCATGTATTGAATAACATCGGCGTATGAAAAAAAATCAGTCAACCTCATAATTCTACCATGATGTAGTGATACCAAACTATTTTATCATAATATAAAGAAGGTGCTCCAACTCGGGTCTTGAAAGTGAAATATTTCCGGGGTCAGTTCTCGAGTCCAGGGTCCCGATCACCTGTAGCGCAACTATCGCTTTTATATCGAACTATATATAAAACAATAATACTCAATAATGCTACAGACGGCTCAATAGAATTATATGTTAGCTGCAGTTGATGCATATTTTGTTTTTTACGAGAATTATAGATTTTTTAAGTTCAATAATGCCACCGGTACCGTAGCCACTCTTATCTACATCTGGTTTACAAGGGAATACGCTAAATCGTGACAGGCAATCGGGACCTTTGGCTCTGAACTGACCGCAAGAAACTACGAATGCCTTCCATGTTATTAGTATGGAAATTGGAGCACCTCCTTCATATTGGGATAGAATAGGTTGGTATCACTACATCGTGCTTCTACCAAAAGCATTAATCAGTCATTAGACAACATGGTGCCAAGATACCCAGACGCTCGGTGCCTATTTTAATATTTGAAATATTCCAAAGAACATTTTAAAAATATTTGAAAGGATGGCAGGATTTAATTTATTCTTGTTGGATCCGATCGTCGATTTACCGTCACAACTCATAATTATTACAACAATATATTGATTCCTAATTTATGTGAAGTTGCAAGTAAATGAACTCAGTCAAGAGCAACAAGTTGAAGCAATCGATGGAATTATTAATTCATCTAAAAGTCTCATCATGTTAATCTTTATCATAACATGCTTATCGGTTGAGCATGGTTGAAGAAGACAGACCTTAACCATCATTGGAACGTAGCTCATAACGTGAGTTCTTGTCCTAAGTTATTCTCCTGGTCGAGGCGAATCCTTTATGACATGGCTATAACATCCTCTATATATATATATATATATATATATATATATATATATATATATATATATATATATATATATATATATATATATATATATATATATATATATATATATATATATATATATATATATATATATATATATATATATATATATATATATATATTGTGAATAAATGCAACAGAAACCAGTGCTAATAAGCATAGCTAAATATAAGCAACCAGTGTTTTTACAACTGATTCTGAAAGTCTAATGTTTTTGCTTTGGATATGTTTAAAATAGCGTAATATTTGAAAATAGAATTGACGTCATTTTATCTACCCTCTGATTGGATAGAAATCACGTCATAGCCTTGAAGGGGCTAATATAAGCCAAGGGAGTAGAACATGTTAGTTAGTTGGAATCTGATAATTAAACCTGATTGTGGAACTGCTGGTCGGCGAGGTTGAGTAGTATGCGTTATCCTGTGTAATTATGTACGAGAGGAGCGGTCGAGTGTCGGTGATGAACAGTGATATATAAAGTGAGTCCAAATATTGCAAAATAAAGTTAATAAATTATAAATTATGAGAACGACGGAAATGAACAGTGAATCTTATTACATAACAAATAAGATGAAGATGAAGCAGAATTTGAATTATAATCGATTAATCGAAACCTGCGGGCAATTCCATTAACCGAACATAATTAGAGTAGGATTTTGTCTTAAGTGAAATAGTAATAAAGTTCACGATATTATTTCTCGCCGCATCTACATAATAAATAGTAATTATCACTGCTATATGGAGTCCACAAAGTCACGATAACCACCGTTCACCACCGTTCACGCTGCTGCTTGCAATCACCGAGAGCGTGGGCCACATTCCACCACGCAACAACATCATCACCCCCCCCCCCCCTCTGCGCTGCAAACGATTTGTCCCAGATTGTCGCCATTCCCTCCAACCTTCATCAAGATAAACCCCCTGCCTTGAACTATCCGCCGGCTGGAATCAACAAAACTTCAACCACGTAAAATATCAAGATGTGAACCAATCTATTATTGTAATTTATTGGGTGCAATAAAAATAAAATACACTTCAAGTGAAATAAAAATCAATGGGTGTTTTTTCAATTGTTTACATAAAGAGTCTTGTTTTTACCCGGAAGTTATGTCACAATATATATATATATATATATATATATATATAATATATTTTTGTTTGTTTGAAACTTTCACGAATTATAATTGATGAATCCATTATAGTTTTAGGGTATAATCGTGTTAAATTGAGTACAAAGTATAGATGTTAGATACTTTTTTTATTTTCTACTCGACGCGTTTCGACGGTCTTATCACCGTCTTTTTCAAGAGATGTCTGAAAAACATCTCTTGAAAAAGACGGTGATAAGACCGTCGGAAACGCGTCGAGTAGAAAATAAAAAAAGTATCTAACATCTATACTTTGTACTCAATTTAACACGATCATACCCTAAAACTATAATGGATTGATATATATATATATATATATATATATATATATATATATATATATATATAATATTATATTATATATATATATATATCTATTATATATATATATATATATATATATATTATATATAATATATATATATTATATATATATATATATACATATATATATATATACATATATATATATTACAGTATATATATATATGTATATATATTGTATATATATGTATATATATGTATATATATATATATATATATATATATTTAAATATATATATATATATATATATATATATATATATATATATATATATATATATATACATATATATATATATATATATATACTGTATAATATATATATATATATATATATATATTATATATATATATATATATATATATTTATATATGTATATATATATACAGTATATATATATGTATATGTATGTATATATATACACATATATATATATATATATATATATATATATATATATATATATATATTATATATAAATATATATATATACATAAGTGATACTTATATATATATATATTTTTTTTTTAATCGATATTTCTATGTATCCTCATATATTTTTTTTATATATGTAATTATTAACATAATTTGTTCCCAATCTTTTGTCCGAAAGTGTCGTAAATCTACCAGTTAAGTCAATAAGATTACCAGAACTTTCCACTGAAGTTGTTTCCCAACCGATGTAATGCAGTCTAGCACACGATCTCAAACATCTGATCTGAATTCTGGACCCAAAAATAACGTCCATGCGAGAGATATTTCAGTAGCCAATAGAAAACAGTCACCGAGTTGACCTCTCGCTTCCCCATGCAGTATCTAGCATATCTAGTCTCTTGGAGATAGCTATAGGCCCAGGATGTTTGTTTCGAATAGTTTAATCAATAAGCAGGCCCAAGGGTTCGCTTGTTTGTATATTCCCAGATAATTTCCAGGTAAAATGCATCGATGTTAATCCCTCAAGATGAGTGTCAAGTCTTCATCTGCCCGTCTCCTTCAGTTCTCACGAGTCTTCGGCTAGCTCCTTTCTCAATGTCATTCCAGTCATCGAAGTACCACATAACTCACACTCTCCTCGTCGCGGCGATTCTTCTTTACGCGTTAACGGAGCGGCTACTCAACATCACCCAGTCGTTGACGGAGAATACGATCTCGGAAAACAGCAAGAAATGGCAGATTCCAAGACTGTTGACGATCGTATGTGGAGGCACTTGCGCAATGGTAGCATTGTTGTTAGCATTGAAATACTCGAAACACAATTGGAAAACTCTTATCAAGAAATTGTCTCATATTGATGAAAGTTTTTCATCGATAAATGTGTCAAATATTAATATAAAATCCAATCACATTTTGAGCTATTCTTTGATTTTGTTTGTTATTGTTTATTTTGTATTTTTCTCAATCGATATCATTACATTCGGTTTGGAAATGAAATACACACTGATTCACAGATTTATCGTCTCATTTATCAATTATACAAATAAACCATCATTACTTATTTCTCGTTTAATCTCTACATTTCAGATTTGAAATAATCAACAAGAATTTAAAAATGCCAAATTTCGAAAATACAGAAATAAAAAACTTTTCACGAAATTCAATTCTGATTGACAGAAAAGGATTGATTATACTCGAGAATAGAATCGGAATTGATTTTCAGAAGTCGATATCGGTGAATAAAATCAAGGAACTTGGAAACGCTCACTACAACCTATTTGATACTTCCGAGTTTATTCAGGCTAGCTATGGCCTGCAGATTCTAGGCGAGATAATGCTATTGACTATCGTACAAGTGTCGTATCTTTACATGATTATAGTCTCTCTGAAAGGTGAAGACAGTCGGGATATTTATACGATCAAGAATAATTACAATGGAACAACATCCAATGATAGTTCTCGTCACAATATCACAATATCATATATTGATCCAAGGAGTGTATTTAATGTTATTTGGGAACGAGTTTTCCTGATTTGGTGTGGTAGACATACATTCTCTTTAGTTGCCATAGCAACGGTGTGTCACAAAACAGCTGCAGAAGCGAATAAAACAGCATTGTTTGTGCAACAATACTTGCTGGCAGATGATTCAAGTGTTGAGGTACGCACAGAGTTGCAGGGTTTCTCCCAGCAGCTGATGAGTAGCAGATTGTCGTTTACAGCTTACGGCTTCTTCACTTTGGACTTGACACTGTTGTGGTCCATTGTTGGCACTATTGCAACATATACCGTGATATTGGTGCAATCTTGAAAAGGCTCACGTAATTATCAGGCATATTGTAATTTAATCAGTCCAAATACACAAAATCAAACCTGGAATGGAATTTAAAATATTGTTGGTCCAGATTCAAGATGATGTTTCCTTCAACAATTCTCTCTCTGGACCAATTTTCATAGCTGTTATAACATCCAAAATATTCGAAGTCACACGTTTCTCTTTTTTGAGTCTTTAAAATGTCAAAAGGAATCGGTGAATGTATGTATACTTCTTTCTGGAACATAGTTTGTTCATATACACGCATTTTTCTAGTATCGGAAACAGGAAACCTGCATTTATTTGTCACTAATTCCGACATAACATCAGAGTCGGTAGAGAAGCATAGCTACTGAAGGAAGACCTGAAGGAAAATAATTGAATATGAAGTGATGAAAATTGATTTCACAAGTTTTATTTTGCGAAAATTACGTATAGGCCTATAATTTTTGTATTTATAGGGTTCAATGACGCACTCTGCTGTTGACCACGATCTATTGGCGTCGGTGAATGGTATATAAGATAAAGACTGATGAGATGGGAGATTATTTCATCGGGTGATTTGTGGAAAGTGGAAGGGAGTCGGTCGTGACCTGTTGTTGAGGAACAATCCTTGTATTGAACGACAGAGGGAAACCATGAAAAACCTCCGTCAGGATGGTTGACCATGGCGGGAATCGAACCCCACTGTCTCATGTATGACAGTTCAGTGTGTTATAACAACTCAACCACACGTCTCAGTTAAGAATTAAGTTGGTCTAAGCATTGTTATTATGTGGTAATTGTTATCACATTGTCATTGCCTTGGGATATAAATCATTCAGATACCCGCTTCCTTGTTGTGCACTATAGTTACGCGACTCTGAGGGGGCGCACGCCCATGATTTATACAACGTTTTGATTAGTGCAAAGTAGCAGTGAAATTTTTTATGGAGAAGCAGTGTTTGTATGGTCTAACCCAAGATGCATTGAGGGTTGCGTTGGTTTACCGGCTGAAGATGGTGCCTTCACTAATTCGAAATCATGTTCCATTTCTTGAGTACTTTCCTGAGAAATACTGATTGCTGCTCTGTCTGGTGTTGTTCTGTAGAAATGGCTGATGGGCTGGCAAACTTGATGTCAGCTGTTATCAGCTGAGCCGACGTCATTGATTAAAGTTAGTTCCTGTTATCACCACTTATCTACGCACGGTCAATGGTTCTTTGAACGTAACATATTTTTAACATGGGAGGGATAGGAAGTGAGGACACCATATCCAACGGGCAACGCAACCCTCAATGCATCTTGGTCTAACCGAATGCCATGCGTGCTGTAATCAGATATGTAAGCCCATGGTGATTCTACAGTTCATTGTTTTATTTTATAATTGAGTTCACAAACAATCGTGATTTTCTCAAGTTGTATTGTTTTAAATGATTACTTATGATCAATGTACTGTTTTGTTCTGTACTGTCATCATTCATTCAACACAGTATACTCTTTCCGATGTTTAATTGGATGAACGAAAGCGAAGACTACCATCCCTCTCGTATGGAGCTTTGTCTGTGTGTTTTGTTTTGTTCGCTTGTTTTTTTCTGTTTGTTTGCGAGCACTGCACAGTTCACAGGGTTTGACTCGAAATGAAACCTTTTCGTACACTTAAACTTATCCAATTCAGAACCGTATAGTTTCAGGGTAATGGCACGTGCAGTAGACTACTATGGGTAACGCGCTCGCTTCATGTGATCCGGAAGGTGAAGGGACATATCGGACCTGGTTCGATCCCCACCACCGTCCATTTTCACAGGGGTATTTCCTTGTTTTCCTCTGTAGTCTAGGCTAATGCTGGGATGGTTCCTACAACTCAGGTCACGACCGCTTCCTTCCCACTATCCGTCCCAACACCTAAGAAACCTTCATCTCATCATCTCATTAATCATTCATCCGACGCCAATAGATCTTAGTTATCATTAAAGTGCGTTGTTAAACTCAATATTGGGAAAAAAAGTTTTGGGGTCAAACAAGGTCATCTATAGGCCCTATTATTACATCTGATGATGAGATGAAAGGTTATTTTACTAAGTGTTTTTGGATAGTGGGGAGAAGTCGGTCGTGACCTGTTGTGGAGGAACCATCTCAGTATTGACGTGAAAGACAGAGGAAAACAGCAATGTACCCCCGTAAGAATGGTCGACTATGGCGAGAAACGAACACCGGTCTCCTGAATGACAGTTCAGTGAGCTAGTCACTAAACTATAGCTTGCACTGACCGGCCAGCTCATCTTCACTGTCGCTATTGGGCTGGCTATAAATCTGAATCATCGATACACTGATCATGACAATGATGGTGATTTTCCATTTTCTCGTTAGAGTGTATGTTTACAACATTGAGCATCGTCAGCATCGTTAGTTCACGTTAAAATATGAGATACATGTGAACAGAAAGATACCAATATAGTAGAACATCCCACTTGATACAACAAGACCTACAAACAATCACACACTCACAGTCAAAACAGCACAGTCACATGCATGGAATCACACGCACACCTCACTACATTCAGAATGTTGAAAAGTCAATTATATTGGAATTTCATTCTTTATCTGTAAAAAATTCATTTATAGAATAAAATCACTTTTATTAGAATACGATTTGAGGGCCAGCTTGAATTTTGGTCCCAATTGATTTCTGATTTTAGGAGTTAATGTATTGAAAAGTTTCATCCCATCATGATGATAATGCAAGGAACGTTCCGAAAATATTGGATGAGTAGCGAAGATTTCCAATCCATATACCTAAAAAAAATTGGGCATCGCTTTTATGTTTGTCGTCTGGTTGTAATTTTGTGCGCTGCATATACGTGAGAGAAAACGAATCAACTTGAAACTTTTTCTGCGTATCGGTGTTACACCAGAATGGGTTGGGATTGTTTTTCAGAAAAATTGGTCGAAGGGTTTTTTTAAATCGGAAATTTTGGGGAAACCCCATGAGAATAACTCATATAGGCCTACAGAGGGAAGAACTTGAGAAAACAAAATTTTCGAAAGCTCTATAATTTTCAATGGACACCGGTATGGATAAAAACATCTCACACACATTTGGGGATTTTCACAATAATCTGACGGGAAATAACGAAGAAAACGCATTTATAACGCTATTTTTTCACATCAATCGAAGCTATAGGAGAAAGCAACAATTGCCACCAATTAATTTAACATTTGAAGTAATCCAGGGTCTTATGTAGATGTAATTCGAGCTGGCAAGATATTTTCCACCCTAGATATCTATTTTTCTAGGCTCCTCTCACAACGCATACCCTGCGTTTTCTTAGTTAGTGGATGAACTCAAGAAAAAAATATACTTTCGAGAACAATTAAAAAAAAAAAATCGAATTTGAAACACTCGACTGATACCTCAAACACTTTTCAACATCATTTAAATCTTTATCTTACACCCTTCCTTCTGCCTTCAAAGTAACAGAAATGTCAATTCTCCTTCCCAAATATCCCAGAATTGAATTTTATATATATATATATATATATATATATATATATATATATATATATATATATATATATATATATATATATATATATACTCATATGTATTATCATCATTTTTGATCAATTTATGATCAATATATAATCATCATCCTAATACCAGACATTGCAATTTATCAAATTGGAGAGAACATGTCTTTTCATCCTGACAAAATTGTATTGAATTATTATGTGATTATAGATTTAAGCGACAGAATGACAGAAATATTTTTAATGACACCATATTAATTTGGAAGGAACACTATATATGATTACATGATATGGATGAGTTAGCAAGCGCTTAAACAGTGAGATAATATTGATGCCACTCTTGATGGTACTATTGATGTTATTATTGATGCAATTAAGACATTAAAATAACCTGCACAACGTCATATACCTACCCACATGCTACATAATATCTTGATTTTTGATAGTCCAAAGATTAATTATAAACCAAACACACTCGAATATAGTTAATATTTCAATATTATTGATTTCAGTATAATTAAGTGATATCTCAATTGAATATATTCAAATATTTGAAATCTTACACTTTGAAAAAAATGGTTCAATTGACCCCTTCCGTTTCGTTGCCCTCTTGACGTCACAAAACATAGCATCCAGTCAAGTGAGCTGCTCATCAGGAGAAGATTTCATGAACCTTCATTCAGGATGTCATAAGACAATCAGTTCTAAGCGGCCGATTGATAAGCCGTGCACACTCATCTTTAATCGTTCATTTAAATATGTATACACATTCATTATTTTACAAATACGTGTATTTCTATTGTCATTAGTGAGGGATGACATATTTATAGGACACCATAGCAGGTGAAGGCAAACAAACTAAACAATTTGTGAACACTGTTGTCCACTTAATCACAACAATGGTTATAACAATGTGTAACAATACTTGAAAGTAGCATAATCAAATAGAAGGCTGTGGTTACTAAAATTTCCGAATTCATTGAGGGCACCAAAGACCTTTATATATATTGGAGGGCACAATCTCTCCATACTTCAGAACATGTCTTTGCTTTGGAATAAAATCAATCGAATTTAATAACAAAAGAAAAAAACAATGATCAATTATGTGAAAAATGTAGATACAGAGAAAAAGGGAGAGGAAAGAATATTTTGAGAAGAAGCTCAAGGTAATAAGACAATTTGAGATTTTTGTCTCCACATTGTGAATGTTCGAATTGTTTCCCAGCCCTGGCATTATTACCTTGAGATTCATTGCTTGTTAAATGAGCTATCTTATTTTCAATTATTCTTTGGGATGGTAAGATCATCCTTCTGGTACCCCGTTCAAACGATCCTATCTTTCATCCATATGATGTTGTATCAAGTTTCAACGTTATTAAAAAAAACATGATGCTTTAAGACTGCAACAATATGATAGTGTATGTTGTAATGGTTCCAACAATGGCACATAGCAAAGTCAGATCCAGAGTGAAGAAGCCGTAAGCTGTGAACGACAATCTATTGCTCAACAGCTGCTGGGAGAAACCCTGCAACTCTTTGCTCACTTCAACACTTAAATCATCTGCCAGCAAGTATTGTTGCACCAACAATACAGTTTTATTCGCTTCTTCAGCTGTTTTGTGACACACATTCGTCATTATAACTATTTTAATAATGTGCATCAACGACCAGCAGAAAAACCCATAAAACTGCATAATATCGACAGAGGCTCTTTCGGCCGCGTTATTTCCATTACTGAGGAGTGTAGAAGTTTCATTCCTGAAGTCTCCAGGCAACATTGGTTTCGACTGCCGCTTTGAAGATAGTTCTATTGTATTAATTCCGGCGAATATATAACTAATCAACGTTAGAACTAACCATGTCAAAATGGCCAACATTTGAAATCCGTATTGTTGATTTACCAGCTCTGAAGATTGGAATAACATATTATGGGACTTGCGTATCGCTTTTAGTCGTGTCATCAGCGTATCTGAAGTAAATTTTGAATTTTGCTCAATCAAACCATTGAATAATGCACGGTTTGTGGGAAATAAAATTGTCTTCTCTTTTGGAAATTCTATTAAGGAATTGAGTACAGTTCCCGGTAAATATGTCGTCTCACCAGAAAATGGGCCATTGTAAGATGTATGTTTGGGTCTATTTATTCCAGGTTTGATTTTGAACGATTCTACATCTTTTATATGTGAAAACAGTCGTCTATTGACATGTTCGAATCTTGTTTTCAAATGTTTCACCAGATGGAAGAAATGCATGACAGTGATATCATTGATAACAGTGATGACAACATTGAACATCATATGTGGCAACAGTTTTATACCCCAAGCTAAATATTCAATCGATGTGACCACAATGTAAGAGGTGAATAGAAACAAAAGTTCTCCAACAATAATATAACCATTTCTATGATTCAATTTCAACTTTGTTTTGAATAAAATATTATCAACTTCACATAATTTCTTAATTATTTTCGTTAAACTTTGTTTTGAGAATTTAATTGCCATGAATAGGCATGCCATTGCGCTGGTAGTGGAGGAAAAGCTAGTGAGCATGCGCGGTAATAACCACTTCCGGTTGCTATCAACGACAAATGAAGAGAATATTGAGGTGAATTCCAACGAAAACATGAATAATATCAATGAGAATACAGTCCACGAGTAGAACAGAGCGCTGACTGACTTGGTCAGGTTGAATGTGAATGGTGCAAGACCCAAAACTCGAGATATGAAGAACAGTGGCTTTAGAGGTGATAACATATTGTCTATGAAACTGATGTATCCATGCACGAAAGAGTCAAGTTCCGAGCGACTGTCCCCCCTATCCCACAATACCAACGTCCGGTAGTTTTCGATACGGACGAAAACTGAAATAAATAAATTAAAACTAAGACTTGGGAAACTGAAACTAAAACCGAACGAACTAGAACTGAAACCAAATAAACCAAAACCGAAACTGAATCATAGAAAAATAGAAATAAAACTGAATGAACTAAAACTGGAAGTGAACAAACCCAAACCAGAACTAAGGTGAACTAAGTAGCTGTAGAAACTAAGGTAACTGTAGCCAACTCGCTTGAACTCGAAGAACTCAACACTTTTGAACGATGTGGTTGTGTTTCAAATGGTGAAATGCGTCCTTAAATACAATCGAACCCACATTTACAAATCGGCCAGTAAAACGGCAATATTCTGTGTTAGTTATGTTGATAGACAACCGCCTTCTCTCGTGGATACAAGTGTAGTATCCTGTGAATGTCTATACAAATGACATCTCTATATAGATAAAAGTGAAAGAAGAAAAGTCTAAAGTTTTCTATGCAGTCTTAAATTGCATGTTCTATCTCGAAGCATTGTTTTTTAACGCTGTACATTTCCGAAATCAGAATAGAATGGTATTGCAGAAAAACAAATCGATCTCTTCCATGACGCTCTTCAAACGATTGAGATGAATACCAGAGAATCTGGAACAAAATAATTATAATTCAATTGACAGTTTATCGTGGAGGAAAAATAATAATTGCCTGATGAGACGAGTGGTCGAGTAGTTATTACACTGAACCGTCATTCAGGAGATCGAGGTTCGATTCCCGCCATGGTCGACCATCCTGACAGGGGTTTATCGTGGTTTCTCTCTGTCGTTCAAGTCAATACCAGGATGGTTCCTTAACAACAGGCCACGACCGACTTCTCCCAACCTCAAAAAAAAAAACCTAATGAAATAACCTTCCATCACACCATCCCATATATCATTCACTATTATTATTATAATTTTATTTTCTTCCAAAGGACATATACATTGATGACATAATGTAACATATATGGAACGTCCATCAGTCAATAAAATACTGTTAACAGCTAAAAATCAAATTCAATTCTACAATTTCGCATATACCATCATTCATACAGTTTCATATACACACAGTCATACGTACATTTCCACATGGTCAGTTTCTTATAAAAGTTTCTTACGGCCTAGTTAAAATATGGCTAGATTAATTGATACAATAATGTTCATGTCAAGAACGCTCACCTTGTCACTGGATAGATCCCACATATGTATACTAATAGAACTATCAACTGTTGTAAAACTCATATATTTTAGACCCCGCATTTGTGTTCATATCTTTTTAAAAATTCATTTACACTATATAACGACTTCTTTATTAAAAACATCTTCATTGTTGAAGTGAATGTATTTATATTTTTGACTGACTTGATACATCGCGGTAAATGATTGTACATAAATATTACAGTGAAATTGATGTATTGCTCAAATAATACAGTTTTATGATTCACATTTTGCAGTAAGCCTTTATTTCTTGTCTCATGCTCATGATCATTGACATTCTCGTCATAAAATTTCAAATTCATTTTAGCATGTTTTAAAATTTCATATATGTATATACTGGGCAATGTCATTATTTTAAAATCATTGAACAATTTTCTGCACGAGAATAATCTCCGCTTCTTGTATATTATTCTAATTGCCATTTTTTGAATTTTAAAAACATTTATACTGTGATATAGGCCCCCCCCCCCCAAATATAATACCATAACGAAGAATAGCTTCAAAATAACCAAAGATAAATAGATTTCATTTGTTTTCTAGTGAACTGGTTCCTCAATGCTCTCAATGCATAGCAAGCATTTGAAAGCTTATTTTGTAGTGATTCTATCTGTTTTTTTCCAGTTCAGATTTGAGTCAATGTAGACACCCAAGAAGAGAGTATTACAAACTTCCCTCATTTCATTTGAATTATTTACAATATTCAACTTGTTTGATAAGTTTCTATTCTTATTATGAGGATTTATTGAAATGAACAATATTGGTTTTGTCATTGTCAAGTACCAGCTTGTCAACTTCAAACTATTGATTGGCCTGCTCAATTGTTACATTCATTCTTTGAACTGCATCCTCTACATTATTTAGTAATAGTAGGCCTAAGTAAGAGTAAGGCCTAAGTAAGAGTAGGCCTATTCAAGTCCTTGTTTGGGAAAGTAGACAAGTATAGAAAATAGATTCAATTATTGGGTAGTGTTATTATTGTTGGGATAAGGCTAGCAGGGAACCATACGTTGTAATATCAGTTGGGCTTTTGGGATAATAATGAAGGGTGGTGTAGATGATGTTGTTGTAGGCCTAGGTGTCGGGGAAGATTGTAGGAGATGTTTGAAGGTTGTAAGCAGTAGGCGAAAGGCTGTGCAGTGTGGGGTGTGCATGGGGTGGGAGCATAATTACGTGTAGTGTGCCGCGTATGACGGGGGATGAGTATAAGGTTATAGCTAAGGTAACTTCTCTATTGTGGTTGTGTGGTGGCTGTGTGGGGGGTTGGAGGGACAAGGTAGTAGAGAAAGAGGCAGGAAAGTGGGGGGAATTGGAAGCGCAGTTGAGAGCTTCTATTGCTGGGTTGGAGCGAAAGTTGAAGAAAGATAAAGAGATGAAGGGCGTAGAAGTAGGCCTAGCTGAAAGTGGTGTCAGGGCTGTGGGTAGGGAGGGGGAAGAAGGTAGGGGATGTGAAGGAGTTAAGGTAGGAGGTGTGGTTGCAAATGATGCAACTGTGAGGAATAGTCTTAGTGTTAGTGTTGAGCAAAAGGGTAAAGGAAGACATATTGATAGGGAGATAGCTGTATTAAGGACCCGTAGTGTTAGGAAGGATGAAGTTAGGGATAGGGAAATGAGGGACATAGGAGGAATTGAACCGAGGCCCAGTGATGGGATTATGGAGGGGGGGAAAGCTAAGGCTAGGGCAGGACCTAGGTCAGAGAAGGTCAAGGTGGGTAAGGAAGGGTTGAGAGGGGTGGTCTTGCTAGGAGACTCACTAGTTCGAGGGGTAGGAGTGCAGGTGGGAGGGAAGCTGGATGTTACAGTTTTACCGGGAATAGGTGTAGCCGGGATGAAGAAGGTGCTAGAGCAGGTTAGGGAGGAGGATGCTGCAGGGAAGGGGGTGATCATTCACGTAGGGACGAATGACATCAGTGGTAGGGAGGGGTGGGGAAAGGTGAAGTTAGTGCAGGAGATGGAGGGGTTAGTGAATGTAGCTATTGGGAGGTTTGGGGTAGGTAGGGTGGTTGTTAGTGGGATTCTGTATCGTAAGGATATGAAGAAGGGGGTGGTAGACGGAATGAATAGTTTTCTAGGGCGTATGTGTGAAAGAATGGGTGTGTGTTTTTTGGATGCCAATTGTTGGCTGCAAGGTGAAGGCCTATGTGGAGATGGGCTTCATCTGTCGGATGAGGGAAAGTGTGTGTTTGGTGAGTTGTTAGGGAGGGTAGGTGGTAGGCTGGTAGCACAGGCCTGACTAGTGAGGGATGAGGTAGGTAAGGGAAAAACGGCTGAAGTAGATGGGTGTAAAATGGGTGGGGGGCAAAAAATGTTGAAGGAATGTAACGGCCCAGAAATTAGTCTAATGGTAGTAAATTGTAGAAGCTTGGCAAATAAGGTGGATGAATTCAGGACGCTGTTGGAATTGTATCAGCCAGAAGTGGTGGTGGCAGTGGAGACATGGCTAGGAGAGGGGTTTACAGAAGGTGAATTAACTGTAGATGGTTACACTCTGCACAGGAGAGATAAGGATAGGCACGGAGGGGGTGTAATGGTAGCAGTTGAAAGAGGAATCCAAGGGACGTTGCTCTGGAAAGAAGAGGAGGTAGAGATGATGGGTATGAGGATAATGGTAGGCAGGCAGTCTCTTGAAGTAATCGCGGCATATAGGCCTCCGGGGGGGGATTTAGGATTGCTTCATCGTTTGGAGGATAGGCTTAGTGCTAGGGATAATGTAGAGAGCTTAATTATAGCGGGAGATTTAAACATGCCTAATGTACGGTGGGAGGTAGGAGGTACAGAACATGGGAGGGGAGTAGTGCAAAATATTGTTACGGGTATATTAAATGAAGGTTTTCATCAGGTTGTGGAGGAGGGAACTAGGAGTAAAAGGCTAGGGGGAACTAATATTCTAGACGTAGTGTTAGTAAGGCCAATAGAGTTGTGGGTGAGGACGGTGGTAGTTGAAGGCATCAGTGATCATCGAATACCCATAGTCAGTTTAGCATTAGCTCCGGTTCAAACTAAAAACGTTGGGAAGAAAGTTTGGGGTTACAAAAGGGTGCAGGCAAGGGAGGTTCGAAAAGCTTTTGAGGATAGGTTTGAGAAGTGGTGCGAGATAGACATGGATGATATTGAAGGGCTGTGGTTCAATTTTCAGAAAATATATGAAGAGGTTAGGGATAAGTTGGTTCCCTATAAGGTGCTACAGGCAAATGCAGATCCGGCTTACTATAATAGTACGGTTAGGAGGCTTGAGAGGGGGGTAGAAAGATGAGTAGGAAGTGGAGGGCGTCAGGGGAGGGAAAGGAGGTGGTCCAGGAACTAAGGCGGGAATTAAACAGGGCTAAGAGGGAGGCAAAAGAAAGATTCATGGGGGGTATGTTCAATGAACGTGATGTGCAAGGTAGCTGGAATAGAATGTATAGGTTTGTTTCTAGTCAGAAAGGTAGTGGCAGGGAGTTGCCAACTTTAGTTGATCAGGTAGGGAATGAGTGGAAAACGGACATAGAGAAGGCAGCAGCTTTAAATAGATTCTATGGGGAAGTGTTCAATGCGAATGGAATTATGGGGGAGGAGGAAGCAATAGAGGGGGATGGGGAGGAGGTTCTGCTTACAGAGAGAGAAGTGTGGAATGTATTAAGGAAACTTAAAAGTGGGAAGTCGCCAGGCATAGATGGGGTGCAAAGCGATCTACTGAAATTAGCGGGTAGGGGAGTTGTAGGTTATTTGCTAAGGTTGTTTCAAGCTTTACTCACAGCAGGTAGAGTACCGCAAGTTTGGAAAAAAGCGGAGGTGGTTCCAATTTCAAAGGGAGGGCAAAGGGGTAGGGTAGACAACTACAGGGGAATTAGTTTAACATCGCATGTGTGTAAGATAATGGAAAGGGTGGTTATAAAGAGAGTAGTGGAGAAGGTAGATGAAAGAAGGAGTATTTCAGAAGTGCAGCATGGGTTTAGGAAGGGTTATTCATGTGAGACGCAGTTGTTAGGTTTTGCAGAAGAGTTGGCTGGGGTAGTTGATAGGGGGGGACGTGTTGATGCAGTGTTTTCAGATTTCGAGAAGGCTTTTGATAAGGTAGATCACAATATATTATTAGGGAAGTTAAAAATGTCCGTTGGGAATGCTGGGTTGGTTAATTGGATTGGAAACTTTCTTCAGGATAGAGTGCAAAGAGTTCGGGTGGGTTCAGAGGTTTCAAGTGAGACCAAGGTTACGTCAGGAGTTCCACAGGGTAGTGTGTTGGGTCCCTTATTGTTTGATTTATATATAGATGATCTGACTAGTGTTGTTGATTCGAAAATAAGGTTATTTGCAGATGATTGTGTGTTATATAGGGAAATCATTACAGAGGAGGATGTAGTAGCGCTTCAGGTAGATTTAGCGGCAATTAATCGTTGGGTTCAGTCAAACAAGATGGGGTTGAATACAGGAAAGTGCAAGTTAGTCACATTCGGTAAGAGAAACATAAGGACAGATGTAGTGTATGAGGTAGGAGGGAAGACGCTGGAGTTGGTGGAAAACTACAAGTATTTGGGGGTGGTATTTGATAGGCGTCTAGGGTGGGGGAGTCAGATTGAGAGAATAGTAAAAAAAGAGTATAAATGCACTAAACTTTGTAATGAGGCAACTTAGGGGGGCAGGTATGGAGATTAAGGAAAAAGCATATTTCTCGTTAGTGCGTCCCATGGTAGAATATGCTAGTTCAGTTTGGGATCCTTATAGATTAGGTGAGATAAGGGATGTGGAAAGGGTTCAAAGGATTGCTGTGAGAAGGGTTACAGGTAGGGTTAGGAGGTGGAAATGGGATGAGAATGAAAGGGGGGAGAGGGTGAGAATGTTGGAGAGTCCAACTGAGATGATGAGAGACCTGGGGTGGCAGAAATTGGAAATACGGAGGAAGGAGGATCGTTTATGTAATTTCTTCAGGGTAATGGAGGGAGAGGGGGGGTGGGGGGAGCTGCATGAGTTGATAAAAAGAAATAAGTCAGGGTATGGAGGTAGGCGGGGTCATGGTAGAGCGGTAGTCATAAAGGGGGCTACATTAGATGTCGGTAAATTCTCTTTCTTAAATAGGACAGGTAGGGACTGGAATGGACTTAGTAGAAATGTTTTTGAAGGGGATGAAATCAGGTTAAAGTTATTCCGTCAGAGGGTTAAGGAGATGGTGGGATAGGGGTACTTAGGGAACTTGCCACCGCGCATTTATGTGCATTTGCAAGAGTTAAATAATTATAATAATTATTATTATTTCTTCTCACTACTAGAGTAGTATCATCTGCAAACATTGTTATTTTAGCATCTGTTATATATTCCACCAAATCATTGATATATATATGATAAAGAGTAATGGGCCCAAAATGGACCCTTGAGGAATTCCACACGCAATTTCTCCTATTTCAGAGCGTATCAGAGTGGATGATCTATTGGAATCATAGTAAGTTAATTCGATCACTTGTTTTCTATTTTTGATGTACGATGATGAAAGTTTATTTGCCAGCCCTCTTATACCCAATCATTTAATTTCCTTATAAGGAGCTCATGGTCTAGACAATCGAAAGCTTTTGATAAATCACAATATAAACCTATGGTATCCATCTTTTTGTCTACTGACTGCAATATGTATGACACGCTATCTGCTATTTCATGCGTTGTCGAACGTTTATTTCGAAAACCAAATTGATTTATATTTAGAATATTGCATTTTTCGATGAAGTTCATCAACCTTCTTTTAATAATGTTTTCGAATATTTTTGATATAATAGTTAATAATGATAATGGTCTGTGATTTTCAGCTCGCGTCTTCTTACCTTTATTTTTGTAAGTTGGTATGATGAGTGCCGTTTTTAAATATTCAGGATATATCCCTTCTGTTAACATTTGATTGGCCAGCTGACATAATAAATTAGCAATGGAATGTATACTCTTTTTAACTATCTCAACTTTAATGCCGTCGACTCCAGTTGCCTGAGTGTTTCTCAGGTTAGGAACAATATCCATTATTTCCGAGATGCTAACTGGCATTAGGAACAATGTTTTATTATTTGTCTTTATTTTGTCAAAAATTTCAAATTCTTCTTTTTCCGTTACTTGAATATGATTATTGATTTCCTCAGGTGCATTTAAGTAGTAATTGTTGAAATAATTTGAAATTATTTTGGGATCTGTTTCTAATACGCCATTCATCATGATTTCCATATTGGACTTTCCATTATTGGTGTTCACCGTTTCAGTTTTTAATAACTTCCACATCATCTTTGGTGCATTCGCAGCTTCATTCATAATTTCAATATTAGATCGGGTTTTAGCATTCGATATATTTTTCCTATACTGTCGTTTGCATTGTTTATAATATTTTAGATATTCTGGACTAGTATCAAATTGTAATCGTGCGTGTGATTCTTTGATTTTCAAACCCTCTGCCTTTAATTCTGGTGTTATCCACTTACGTTTTTTGTTTTGTGATCCATTTGTCTTTTTTATAAGTGGAAACGCATTATTATGGTTGATGGTTAGTTTCCTCATGAAGATATTAAAATTATGATCGATATTATTATTTGAATTGATCTCACTCCAAGACTCTGCAAACATAAGTTCATTAATTAGTGTTCAACTTTTTCTCCGTTATTTGTCTATACCAGATTACATCCTCCCCTGTATGAGTATTATCTCTTCCTCTTTTCAGTTCCATCTCAATTCCAATCATTAAGGCGCAGCTTATGATCAGATAACCCGTTCTCCACTATTGATACGGCGCGATTATTATTCTCAAAATTTAATAATATGTTGTCAATTATTGTACTTGTAGTTAGGGTGATACGTGTGGGTTCCTCAACAGTCTTCACTAAATTATATGAATTAATTACATTGTTGAGTTTTTGCAGTTCAATTGAGTCTGCCGAGAAATCTGTATTGAAGTCTCCCAAAATAACAATATGCCTTTTTGCATCCTTTTGAGTTAATGTGAACAGTATATTATCTAGTGTATCTAAAAATGTCTTGATATCCCTTGTTGGTGCTCTGTACATAACGCCAATTGATCGCAGTCATCAGTATACAGTGCGTCGTTAAACAAAAAAAATAAAAAAATAAAATGAACTTGATCTTAAACCTACTTTCTGTCCGACGGATAGTCACCTCTGTGTACAGCTTGAAGCATAATTACAAGTCTCTTTTCTACCTGGTCAAACCAGTCGACCATGTTATCATGGAGTTGTAACAATACAACTCCATGATGTTATATTGCATAGAATTGAACAGGTGTCGATTACGTCAAATACAGACTTTTACCATCTACATATCGGCCCAAACCTCTTTCAATACAATTTATCTAGAAATATTCACCTTTTATTCACCTTTATGAAGTCAGTGATTCAACTACTAATCATCAGTTGTAACAATCGCCGGCAGATAGCAGTGTTGGCCAAGAAGCTCGTGATACAGGCGAGGAGACGAATAATAATGGCGTCCTAATTGGGAGCTATAATGCGAAACAACTGAAATTTTTCAATCGATCTGTTTGAACAAGAATTTAATTTCACAGTCGATTGATTTCACGTGAAAGCTCCAGACAGGCGTGAACATGAATGATGATATCGTATGTTTTGTTTTGTTTTGTTTTGATAATCGATTAATGATCGAGTTTAATACAAATTAATTCTATTATCTTGAGGCGTAGAAAGTTTTTATGGGGCAAGAAGTTCTCGCTAGGGTGATTGATTCAACAGAATGATAGAAATGATCATAAAACTTCAACAGGGCAAGATATAACATCAACAAAATTATTACAACACAAGATGCAGATAATGATCAGTTTTATATCAACAAAGGCGCAAAAATAGTTCTTGTACTGAATAGTTTTCCGACTGTTTCTACCTCAACGCATACCAATAACAAAATGAGAAAATAGAACGTAACCTACAGGCTTTTGTCAAGTGACGTCACTCATTGTTGAAATTGACAGACAACAACGTGCACCAGTTGGAATTGACCAATCAGGATGTTTGGTTGTCCATCATTTCGCTGTTGCATTGTTTGTCATTTGTTCAGTTGACAGATGCGTATTGTGAATGTTTATTATTGATCTGAAGTATTCTAGAAGATATGTACTCTGTATGGTGTGAAGTAGGAACTATATGTTCTGCTGAAAAGCCACAATAATCGTTTATATGTTGCGTTGACATTGGAAATACTACACTGTCGTCAGGTTCATCTGGATATTCAAACAATATCTCCGTATAACCCAGTTGTTGGTGGGGTCGTTAAACAGCATTAAAAAACAAAAACAATATCAATATCATTATTGTACTTATATAATAGTATTTAGTATATTATCGTACATAGATCTTTATGTGATGCTCAGAGAAAGGTCGGGTGAATAAAGTTTGCTTCATATCCTGTGGAGCGAAGAACAAAGAAAAACAGACAGAAGAGCGAATTGGTAATGTATATCTTCACTATCGCTCATCCAAACAGAAAAAGTCCAATAAATGATGCACCGCCATTTGATTCAATCCATTAATTTATTCACTGAGTCTCACCCATCTATACCGAACATCACATAATCTCCTCCTACGCTTCACCAATCGTCGACTTCCTCAGCAGCTTCTGATCCTTGACGGGCAGCCCCTTGACCCTGTCCGCATACCTCAGCGTGTCAATCGTGTGATCGCAACACCCGAATCCCGGCGATATCGTCGCGATCATACACGTCTTCGTCTTCTCCCCGATAAACGAGTCCCTCAGGACGTGCGTCAGCTTACTCCCCCTGAACGGCAGGTGCGCTCCCTCTCTTCCCATCGCCCGGATACACTTCTTCAGGACCAGGAGCGACGTGTTGATCTGCGCAGTCTCCATCTGGCTCTTCTTCTCCTTGGACGTGTTGTCGGAACCGCGCTCGTTCCCGGCCAGGTCGATCAGTGAGAACTTTCCGTACATTTTACACATCCCTCGATGCTGAAGAACCAACTGGAAAATGGCGTGCGATCTTGAAGAGTTTTCATTGGCTGATGTTTTTCCTGAGGTTCTAGCTCGGTTACCGCGTTGGATCAGCCGCATTACGTCATCCGGGGATTCCACGATCTTCTCCGACAAGCCACAAACATTAACTTTGCCTCCTTTACCCTCCAGAATGGATAACGGCGCTCGTTTCTCGAGAAGATCGAAGATCTTCGATCCATAAATCTCATAGTATGAAGCTACAACACTGAGTTTCAGATCTTTAAATTGCGGCATTTCCAAATAACTAAAAACATCCATAGCTGCTAACGCATAAATACCAATATCTGAATTCTTCGCAGCTCCTCCCATAGTGTGTGTCTTACCACTTCCGGTTTGTCCGTAGGCGAAGCAAGTCGCTTTACCGCCGCGGAACATGGTCTGCACCAACGGCTTGGCGGCGTACTCGTAAACAAAATCATTGGAACAATCCACATCGAAGACGTAATCGAACCTAAAGCATTGATTCACAACATATTTCGTGTTGTCCACCTTCTGTTTGAGTTCGTGTGCGACTATGTGGTCCTCGTTGGGGACTGTGAGGATGTCAACCTCCTCCTTGGCGAGCTCGTCGGCAGAGAGGGGGCGCTTGCGGATGCAGACGGTGATCTTGTGATCGTTGTGGCGCTCGCGCGCGGTGAACGGTCGGATGTCGAGGGTGCTGCGGTAGTCGTCTATCATCTGGATGATCTCCCAGTGTTTGCTGACGCTCTTCCGGTACTCTTTGTCGGCGCGCATGTCCGCGTGTTGGCGGCGTTGCTCGGCGCGGTGGCTCTCCATGTCGCGGATCACTTTCACGACGTTGTCGCAGGAGGTGGCGTTTTTTTTTAGAAGATTCGATTTCAGTAGGGTTTCTGAAACTGAAGAATGTGATGGTGATTATCTGTTGGGTTGAGGTTTCATGTGGTTGGGATAGGTGTTGGAGTGGTGGTGTTCTGAATATAAGGAGCTTTCAGGAGTTTTCAATGCAAGCAAATAGAACTTGATCGTCATTATCATGCGACGTTGAACCAAATATGGAATGAAAAGCGTTCGAAAAAAGTGCATATAGCCTTGTGAAACTCTGATTGCATACTATCAGAAATTCACATATCATCGATTCAGTTTGAAAAGTCAACATCATAAATATGAATGAAGTGGGCTTGTAATCGTTTCAATATCACGAGAATGCATCCGTATGAATGAACTAGCTAACCCATGCTCATGTGGGAATACATTCAATTTATTCACCATTTTCGAAATTTTGAAGAGCGATGCACAAAAAATATTACATATTCTATCTCTTCAATATCAAAACTGAAAAAAAAAATATATATATGTGAATATATATATATATATATATATATATATATATATATATATATATATAAATATATATATATATATATATATATATATATATATATATATATATATATATATATATATATATATATATATATATATATATTTATATGTATATCACAATAAAACACAAAATTCAATAATATGAGCAGAATGGAAAGTTCAAAATTGACATTATACCTTTCTTAGCGACAGCCGAGCTTTTCGGTGAATCCACCGACGACTTCGCGTCGCTCAGCACCACCCTCTTTCTCCCCTGCCCCTCGTTTTTCTGTTTCATCGGTTGCGTCGTCGCCTGACTTTCACACCTCGTCTTCTGCGCCAGCGACTGCGTTGCGGGTCGCCTACTCTCCCCCCTGGTCTTCAGCGACCTCCTCGTCCAGGTAGGCTTCCCGCTCGCCATCTTGACGAGGCTGGTGTAACTGGTCGTCGCATCCTCGATTTTCTTCCGGAAAACTGTCACGCTTTTCTCCGGAGAAACGATCTTCGAGCGAATTGTGGAGGATTCTTTAGCGGTCGACTGAGAGGTTCTTAGTAGGCCTAAATGTGATGAAGTGTTTTTGGAAGGCCGTGAAGGCCAGCCGATTGGTGAGTTTGTGAATGAAATGTTGTTTTTCGGAGGGAAGTGATTCTTCGCTGAGGAATTGTTTCTTTCGAGGCGCGATTGTAAGATTGTTTGGTGGGCTTCGATGTTTTCTTTGTATATTGGTATGCGGTCATCAAGTTCAGAATCGGAGCTCAGAGATGAGAAATCTGATTTTGGATCCAGTCTGAAGCAATGAAAAAACATGTTTTACAATTCAAAAACTTGAAAGATGAAATATAAATGTAAAATTCAGAATAACTGAAATAGGGTTGTGAGATCGCCTTCGCGTGGAGCGCCGTCCGAGCGATCCTATACACTTCCATCCATAGCCTCAGGTGATAACAGTGATTCTGTATATCAATTTTCGATGTTGATGAAAAAAAATATATATATATATCAACGTAGATCAACTTCGATACGGAAATCAGATGGTTTTATTCACTTGATTCATAATGAACATTCACCATGTGTATCACGTGTTATTTGTATGTAGCGGTACGCGGTGAGGTTAACATCGATAGGAGAAAATATATATTACTGTTACATACAATAGATCTTTCCAAGCATTTTCGACACATATTTCCGTGAATTTGTCCGTATCGTGATGATGTATTTGTCAATTTTGTAACTTACACTGTTGAAGTGTTATCATCATATATATCTGTGAAATCACAATGGCGGCAATTTTCCGCCCTATGGAAACTGGGAAGATAAAACCCACCTGTCACCCCTCATGATGTCATCAGCTAGGTTTCCCGACCTACTCTTCTCCGCGGCGAACGAGTTCATCTCCAGCAAGTCGCTGAACGGAATCGCTTTGCCTTTCCTCTCATTGCCCTCGTCCCATTCGACCGCCGTGATGCCCCGTGACCTTTGAACCCGCGTGATGGTGGCTTCATGCGAGCGACCGTCCGACCGACGGATGGTGACCACCCTGCCGACCTGGATATAACGATCTGCCATGACTGCACGAGAATTTAGTGGCATCTGAAAGCAAGAGAACGCGTGTGGTTGGCTGGTTGCTGGGATCATTAGATGAGCGTATGCCGAATCTCCATTCCACTTTTATAGAGCTTTGTCTGTTTTTTTTTTTTTTTTGCAAGCACTCCACAGGTTGCACGGTTCGACTGATCGACAAGACACTCTTATTTTATTGTACACGCAAACTCATCCAACTCAGAAGTGTATAGTTTTTGGGATGAATCGGTTTGACCAATTTCGAGAAATATCATCTCAAAATTACTAAAAAAACCCCATAAGATTAAAGGCTGGGCAAGAAAATTTGAAAAAAAATTCTCCAATAAAATTGAAATTTTCCCTGAATGTGAACACAATAATGATACCCATTATCATAATTATGTATGCAATTCAGACCAGCCGTTCTGAAGAAATTGATTTAATAAATGTTTTTCATCCGACAAATAGATAGAAAATTATTGCAGAACCATTGCTGTGTTCCACTGCTTTCTGGATTCGATATTCACCCAATTTTTCACAGGATTCAAGGTGTGTAGACGTTTCAAATATACCGAAGTCGATTAAGTGGCACAGATAATACTACTTTAACGATGGGATACTTTGTTCAGATATCACGCTCATCTTACAACGCATATGATGCGTTTGCCTAGTAGATCTATACTACCGAGATACGTTTTACTCAACGTTAAGAGGTTACTTTATATACATCTCACAACGCATGAGTATAACCTCCATGAAACGGTCAAAACAGGACAAAAAGTGCCGATGCGCCGGTGTAGGCCTTTGGTTCCAAACACATGGTGGCCTTGGTGGGTAAACGGTGGGACTAATCAGTCTAATTTTTCTCGCAATGAAACAACAATAAGTATTTTATGCCTTCACGTTAATTAAAAATCATAATTCCATATTATATCACTCTTTAAAAAATCGTAAAAACAATGAAAAACAGGTATAGCAACATGTTGATTTTTGACAATTATGATTATTTTATTTTTTTATTATCTTGAATTGGTTGAAAACATACCACGAACTAAAGCTCTTCGAGCGAGCACGTATTGAATACTGGTGATTATTTGATCGAAAACTGTATGTTGATACGATGATTGGTTTTCCGTTGTCAACTTGGCTCCTGAACGTCTGCAATCAAGCCGGTAGTCAAGACATATTCGTGTCTCGACAGTAGCTTCACACCGATTTGCAAACTGGGAAGTTTCCGCCATATTGGACATATTATATTAGTGATAATAGAGAATGCCTTGCTCAGATTCTATCTGTAAATGCCCAATATGGCCGCCGAGATTGGAACGAGCATATGTCGCTATCGGCTGCAGGAGTGGATCGATGCCATAGGATGAGTGTGTGCGGTTACTCCATCTTTGGATCACGATGTGGTGATAACAACATACTTTATACCGAGACGCGTGGCCGAGTGGTAACACACTGAACCGTCATTCGGGAGACCGGGGTTCGATTCCCGCCATGGTCGACCATCCTAACAGGGGTTTTTCGTGGTTTCCCTCTGTCATTCAGGTTTATACTGGGATGGTTCCTTAATTAACAACAGGTCACAACCGACTCCTTCCCACCATCCAAAACACCTGATAAAATAACCTCTCATCTCATCATCCCATCATCTCATTCATCATCCACCGACGCCCACAGATCGTATCCATCAGTATACTGCGTCGTTAAAACCCAACATAAATAAATAAATAAACATACTTTATTTCAATATAAAGAAGGTTTACCTATACTCGCGTCTTCGTGACGAAATATTTCCAGGATCAGAATTTGGGTCACTGATCCTGACCTAATACATCACGTGCTAGTGTTAGCTAGCTCCAAGAGGCTAGGACTTTGGTTGGTAAATGATGACTAGAAGAGCTACCTGTCATGGCAACATGTCTGTCTTTGTGTATTTCCACTGTTGTTAGCACAAACTCCTAGCACTGCTCTTGAGGTAGGCTTCCAAATGTGATGATTAATTGAGTCTAAGAGAAGAGAAGCTGATTCTTTGGCCCCGGTGAATTATATGGACATGACAAAGGGAATTCGAGATGGAGTATTATTTAATTAGGAGTTTTCAAATGGTGGAAATGAGGCGGTCGTTAAGAAATCATCCCAGTATTCACTGCAATGATGAAAAGAAACCACGATGCAACTCTGTCGGGATGGTTGACCATGGTGGGAATCGAACCCTGGTCTCCTGGATGACGGTTCAGCTTCTACCCGCTTCAGTCCCTATGCTGATCACTTGAAATACCCCCATTAGCTGTTGGTGGGGGCGTTAAGCACCAATAAGATTACAGTAAAAACAACTTGAAGCGATGAGTAGGCCTAATGGAACTGACGGAAATGCGGTTTGATCAGGTCAGGTGTGGACACTGAATTGGGTGATGACTTGAAGAAGTAACACAGTTGTGATAGAACTATTGAAGTAAAGTGAAAAGAGGTTGATATACGAACCCATACTCAAACTCCCATGCCAAGAGAATATTCTTCCAAACTTTGATTAAATATATTTTGTATTTTGTATCTATAGAAAGAACAAATTGAGGCAAGGGATTGTTGTTTGTTTGAGATTGTCGGATAGTTTTCTATAATGTGAGATAACTGTTGTCAACAGTCGGAGAAACAGAGACAAGCTACTGAATGAGATCGAAATGATTTGATAACAGTGTAATCTTGAAATTGGCTGAATTGTATAAACACGAAGAAAATGAAATTTGATGCATTTTTTTCGGAGTTATAGGCCTACACTCCAAATTAGTACTCAATTGTCTAGGTTGCAGGATATTGTAATGATATAAACTGTGACAAATTCCCAAAATCTCATAGTTGAATTCGTTGAAAATCCAAGATTTCTGTGTTTCTGCTCAATGAAATCACAAAAGGAATCGATCAAATGTTTTTCACAAACAAACATAGATAGTAAGTCGGTATATCCAATTATTTGGTCGCAATTCCTCAGCTTCTATGATTCGACTTTATTTTCCATCTCAATTTTTGTATGGAAATGGATTGGCAAAATATCTCTTTCTAACAATTGAATTCGAGTAATAACAGAGTCGTGAAAAATAGAATGTCTCATGATGCTCTACAAAATACTTGTGCCTGCTCAGAATCCAAACGCAGAGGTACTTTGAGAGAATATAGAAGGAGGAACGATTTCTTCAACTTCATGCATATAATGATGCAATTCTGATCAATCAAGAATATTACCTCTCAATCCAACATCTGTGATACGGTCTGATACAAGGGACCATATGGTGAGAAAAAGTATTCTCGTTTTATGCCCGTTTTATGCCCGTTTTATGCTATTTGAGCTTGTTTCTGTGATCATTGTATACAAATAATTACATTCCCAACAAATTGACCGAGACACAATTTTATTCACATGTAATTTATATTCAAAACTTGAAATTTTGAGAAAATTTCATGGAACTTTTCTATTTATATCAATTTTTTCAATTAATTCCGACAATGGAGTTATTTTTATCATTCACTCGTATGTGACCAATCATAGCAAATTAGCAAACATGTCATTTAGCGCAAAAATACAGAACGAAGTAATAGTACCAAGAGAAAAGAAACTGTTTTTTCAACTTGTTCAGTTTGCTTGGTGATATCTGGCAAAAAATGCACCCATCGTCCCAGCCCTCATCACATATTTTAACATATCCAACATTCACTCGCCAACGTTCGGTTATCGGTGGAGGTGCCAGGTTAGACGTGTTCCATGAATATGAAAGACTCCACAATCAGCAATTCAGCATCATATTCTCTACTTCAGTAATGATAGGATAATTCTCTATATAAATATAGGAACAAATTTTCGTTCAGATATCATAATAAATATTTGCATATCAAATTAAATATTCACACATTTATGGTTATACCGGTAGATGAAAAATTACATATTCTTCACTATAAAATAGAAAGAGAGAAAAGATTTTAAAAAAGGCAGCAGAATCGATGAAAGAAAAACATTAACCCAGGAATGGGATCAAGCTATTTTTTCCTATACACAAATATGGAGTGAATAGAAAATGATGGTGAAGAGATTTGGAAGAAAGCTAGCTGGAAAACAGAAAATAGAAGAGACAGAGGATCGATACATTTCAAAAACCGGATCAAGATTTTTCCTCAAACACAGCAGTTGTTGAATATTGTTATATTTGTTTTATTTTCCATTTATTGGGTTCAACGACGCACTGTACTGATGACCACGATCTATTGGCGTCGGAGAATGATAAATGTGATGATGGGTTGGTGAGATGATAGGTTATTTCATCAGTGTTTTTGGATAGTGGGAAAGAGTTGGTTGTGGCATGTTGTTAAGGAACCCTTGAAGTATTGCATTGAACGACAGAGATAAACCACGATAAACTTCTGTCAGGATGGTCGACCATGGCAGGAATCGAACCCCGGTCTCCTAAATGACGGTTAAGTTTATTAACCACTCGGCCACTCGTCTCAGTAATACTGTCCTTCATCTCTTGACTCATTGATTTAATTTTCACAAATTGTATATGTGTTATATTATTATAGCCCAAGGATCGGTCTTGGGGCCACTGCTATTCATCATGTACATAACATAAATGACTTTGATATTGACATTATTTGCTGATGACACCAAAGTAGTTGTAAGTGACAATATGTAAAAAATGCCAGTCATCAAATGAATGTAGCATTGGAGTAAGTTAATGAGTGGTTTGAAATGAATAGATTGGTTTTAAATAATATTTAAACGAATTTAATGATTCTCCAAAACAAACACAATCGTTCAAAAAATGATGCCAATCCATCTATTGTTGATGGTGTGAATAATATAGAAGCAGTAAATCAAACATCATTCTTGAGGGTTCATATTGATAATAATTTAAACCGGAGGAAGCATGTCCAAAATTTGTCAGTAAGATTAAATAAAGCCTGTTTTGCGTTTCGTATTCTTGGTCAGCAGTTTAAAGTTAACCATATTAAATTGATATATCATGGATATTCTGAATCATTACTAAGATATGGAATTATATTCTGGGGGGAGTAACCTGTAGATAGAGTAACCTGTAGATATAGAATATTCAAAATTCAAAAGATGGAAGATGGTTGTGAGAATCATATTTAAAAAATGGAAGGGTCATTCTTGTGGAAAACTTTTCAAAATTCTGGGTGTATTGACACTGCCTTGTTTGTATATCCATGAAATTATTATTAGAATAAAATAATCCAAGTCATTGCTAAAAATCAACGCGGATAAACATGACCATAATACTAGGAGTAAAAATGAAATTCGTGGCTTAGCACATAAAACAACTTTATGTCAACAAGATTCAAAAAGTAATGGTATTATACTGTACAAATGCTTTACCAGTTTGTATAAAATCTATAACAAATTTAACATCCTTCAAAATAATTCGCAAACAATTCATAATTAAGATATCATTTTATGATACAACTGAGCTTTTTGTCGATGCTGCCATAAATGTGAATGGACCTACTTGTTTAATATACTGCTCAATGTAGATTACTGAAGAGATATCATTATTATTATCATTCATTTTCAACAGTTGTTACATTGTGCACTAATTCCAATATTTGTTTGTGATATTCAATCTTATTGTGATGTATGTTTGGTGGAATGTTATTTATAAATGAGTTACACCTTTTTTTAACTTTGGTATTTTAACTCTGACTGTTTTAACTTAATAATCTGACAATCCATATGAATCAGATTTCAATTTTACTTTCAAATGTATTATGTGAGACATTTTAATTCCAAATTGGATGAAAATGAATAAATAAATAAATAAATGAAAATAAAATGAATATAAAACTACTTATTCCCCTGGGATGGTGAGATCGCCCTTATGGAATCCCCGCCCAAAGGATCCTGACGTCATACTCAGCCTTTATTAGAAACAAAGACTTCATGTCAAGTTTTTGACGTTAATAAAGGAAAAATGTGTAAGATTTGACTACCAGATATGAGAAACATTCGATGGGCATTTAAGAGTCTACGAGAGTCGATTCATCAGAATATCAGTTTCTTGGTGGTAAATTTTGAATGGAATGAGATTTCAAAATTATAATACGTGAGAAACACAGATAATTATAATAGCTTCAAGATGATATATTGTTATGACTATCAAGTCGCATAACTGTGAAGTGTCGACAGCTAAAAATACACATTTTTTAGCTGTCGACGCTTGATAGTTATGCGACGTGACTTGAATAGTTATTATACTTTTATCATCTTGAAGCTATTATAATCATCTGTGTTTATCGTGTATTAGAATTTTTATATCTCATACCGTTCGAAAGTAATCATGAAAAAACTGACATTGCGCTAAATCAACTCCCGTGGACTCTTAATGTGTTTGCACGCCTACAATTATAAGGTCACAGTAAGATAGGAAAACTGTTCGAACAATCATTCTAACGAATACAAATATTAAAAAAACAATTATGAATTTTCTAATTGGAACATGAATATTTGAGGAGGCGTAATACCTTCGGACGTTGTGGTGATCAGATCAATTTTCATTTTTTTATATAACTTTTTGAAATACTTTTGTCTGCGGCGGAAAATTATGGCCACAGACAGCGCAGTCCTGGTGTTGAAGTTCATTGGTTTCGAATTATTAAAATGGGATGATAAGATTGCTCTTGTGGTGCCCCGTCCAAACGATCCTATACCAACCATTCATAGCCTTAATTGGGGAACAATGATTTTATATCAAGTTTCGATGTTATTAGGAAAAAAAAATATTCACTTCACATTCACCAACATAATTGATAAGATATTTGGTTTCATAATTTCTGGTATAAATTCTCATCTTCATATATAGGTGTTGGTTCAGGAACCAGACAATAACAAATAAAACAGAAAAAATTGACTCCGCTAGTTGTTTCAAGATCATCAATATGGCCATTGAACTGACAACATACTGAAAATTAAAGTCCTCAATATATAAATTGAAACATATCTCCACTAATACAATCATGGGAGGGAGAATCTCGTGCGTGCGTACTTGCGTGCGTGCGTACTTGCGTGCGTACGTGTGTACATTCGCCCTATGGAATGCCTGGTAGGGCGGAGGTTTCGGGTAGTGTGAACGGGTGGTAGTGTCGGATAGGGGAAAACGAGGAGGTGGGGAAACCGCCGAGCGGAGGAAATGTTTCGGCTCGGGTTCTTCTCCGAAGTGCTATTGTGCTTAGGAGGGAGGGGAGGATGAATGCACACCATTTACTTCATAGTCATAGCACGTCGTATACGACGCGTGCAACCTGCTAATATTATATTACATTTCAACGCAATGATATGATATTCTGTATGATTGATAGGCCTGCACCGCTACTCTCTAATGGATTAATTGCTTTGGAATAAGTATACTCGTTTCCACGACTCCACGAGAGAAGAAGGCCGTCTACCAACTGAACAAAACACAATTACCGTTATATTTGTGTGGCGTGGTATTCTGAGGAAATTCATGGCGAGATTTCCTATTGGAGAAACAGTTTCATCTTTCAGAAGCAATAAATACATAATCATCAAGCTGAAGTGCGTTATATCAACATGTTTGCATGTTATTCAGTTGAGAGTCGACCTCTATCTTCCTAGAACACAAGTATTAACCATATGTAATAATCAATTTTCATATTCTCATTTTTTTGGTATATTCAATACTTTTATTCGCACCTCTAGATGGCATATTATAAAATTGGTTCCTAAGACATTTCTTGCGTCATAATGTCTTCTCTACAGCTTCAAGTCCTTGTTATTCTGTAATCAATTACATTTTCCCAATCCATCATTTTCAATTATTTTATCTCTGATCAATTATGCTGTGTCATTTGAGACAGCTATTGATCGTGAATGGCAAAGGCTTGGATGAAGATACACACATCATAAATATAATATATAAGACATTAACATTCGACGTTTTAACGTTTGTTTGTACATGAATAAGTCAAGAATGCATGATTTAATAATGATAGCTAATAGAACAGTGTCACAGCAACCATGCACTAACAATGTCAGTTGACAAGTATACAAAGTGTTTAGGGCTCAAGTAGAACAATTATTCAAGTAGGTGTACCGATCCTCGCTGTTCAGACGTACCATCTAGATATCCATTCAACATTCATTTTCTGCAAGTATTTGTTTTAGCTCTCCGTGTAACCACGATGTAGTGACACCAACCTATTTCATCGTAGGGTAATATAAAGAAGATGCTCCAACTCGGCAACTCCCATAGGCCTTCTGATAACATGGAAGGCATTTGTGGTTTCCTGTGGTCAGTTCAGAGTCAAAGGTCCCGATTGCCTGTCGCAATTTAGCAGATTCCCTTGAGAACTAGATGTAGATAAGAGTGTCTACGGTATAGCCTAACAGTGGCATTGTTGAACTTAGAAAATATATAATTTTCGTAAACAAAAACAAATGCAACTACCAACACTATAATTCCATCTGACCCTCAAAGGATCCGAACACCTTGACGTGGTGTGGGGGCTTGCGTGGCCCCGTGATCCCCAGAGCTATCGTCGGAAGCAATTTATTTGCTTCCAGCAGGGTCACCCATGGCGATAAGGTCTGGGGTGAGGGTCCAGACTAAGTTCGGACCGTCGGTCGAGTGGGTGCCCATTTCGGTGACCAGAGCGGTCATAAGGAGTTCTCGTGCAATCATTCATCATTATCACCCTCTTCCATGATCTTTGCTACTCTGTGTTCTCTCTTTCCTGGACTTGTCTTCATTCTTATCTTCGTGCCGACTCCTCGTGACCACTCACACCCACGACAATATTGACGATCTCGCTGTGAACAAGGATATGAACCCAAGCCAATGGTGTAATTAATCGTGCTAAAGGGCTGAATGACTACGGGATAAAGTAGTTCCAAACGATAAACTCTGGACAGATGGTGAACTTCAGTTTTACTCTAGCCTTACTCCCACAAGCGGGGCTCTGTGGGAGCGGACATTTATTTCCCTAGCTACTCGTGGGTCCAAATATGAATACACTTAATTTCCCCTCAATTCCCCCCCCCCCCCAAAAAAAAGAATTCGATCTCTTAGAGATTATAAATGTACGAAAGAACAAGTTCTTCAGAATCTAAAATCAAGCAAACCAGCTAGTCCTAGATTTTTGCAAATAGAACGTTCCGATGGTAAAACCTTTCATGACGTGTCACCTTTTGCTATCGAGAAAGCTATTCGAGGTCTTGCTGGTACTGTTCGCAAAGTCACGAAAGTTAGGAATAGAACTCTCCTGCTTGTAGAAGCAGACAGCGATATTCAATCACAACTGCTTTTGAAGACCACCAGCTTTGCAAATTTATTCCCCATCCTAGTCAGTCCTCATCCCTTCCTTAATTCTTCTAAGGGAGTGATTACTTGCAATGACCTTTTATGCTGTGACGTTGAAGAGATTAAATCTGAACTCGCTGGTCAAAATGTTACGGATGTTTACCGTATCACCCGACGAGTTGATGGAAAGGATGTACCCACAGCCACACTTATTTTGACTTTTTCTACCGGTACCGTTCCAACAAAATTGGTAGCTGGCTACAACAGTATACTTGTTAGACCGTACATTCCAAATCCAACTCGATGTTTCATCTGTCAACGCTTTGGACATGGCCAAGCTTTCTGCAAATCTAAACCCATCTGCCCGAACTGCGGCCTTGAGAAGCACGACAAAACGCCTTGCGTGTCCGGCCCTCGTTGCATCAATTGCAACGGTGAACATGCGGCGTCTTCAAAGGCCTGCAGTAAGTGGTTAGAAGAGAGGAAGATCAGTGAGTTCAAAACTGTCGATAAAATAACTTATCAAGATGCTCGACAGAAATATAGAAATCTCTTTCCTATCTCTGCCCTTCCATCTTCTTTTGCCAAAGCCGCAGCTAATAAAACAACGTCCCAGGAATCGCAAGAAATACTCACTTTGAAGGCTGAAAACAAGAAACTGATCGAACAGCAGAAGAGAATGGAAGAGTTAGTATCGTCACAAAACCTCAAAATTGACAAGTTACAGAACGAGGTACATGATCTGGTAAAACTATTGAAAGGTAAATTCACTCCGGAAGCTAAGGCTGAAACCGTAGAGGAAATAATGGTGACAGGAAGTGAGGATGAAGATGAATCTCCTGTGTCGGGCGCTTCATCCGACATCACTGAGCGACCGGCGTCGGGTGCTGTGCCCGACACCCGGGGATTCACACCCCCCAAACAAAAACGAAGGAACAGAGGAAGTACCCAAGGAGCAAGAAAGGATGTAGCCGCAGAGCTCGGCATTCCCGCAAAATCCTCTGAGGGGAAATCCTTTTATCTAAGAAGAACTTGAAATCTGTAGTAACCTAAGCTGGTCTTAGGTAACTCTATCTACAGTAAAAGTAAACAAGAACATCATCTACACAAAATGGCTCTAATACAATGGAACTGCAATGGTTTCAACAGGCACAGAGAAGAAATCAAGCTATTGACATCAAACATTAAACCGATATGTTTCTTTTTTCAAGAAACGCACTTCAAACCTTGTGACTCTCCATTGATACGTAATTATAGTTTCTATCGTTTCGATGACTTGACAGGTAACAGAGCCCATGTGGGAGTAGCCACAGCTGTCCACGACAGCTGTCACGTAAGTCCACTGCCGCTAACAACACCACTACAGGCAGTGGCAGTCAGAATTGCTCTTCCTCAGCCTGTTACCTTCTGTAATATTTACTTACCTGAATGGGCTCCAGTTACTAGAATAAATCTGGATAACCTTGTGTCACAGCTTCCACGTCCCTATGTTATTCTAGGTGACCTAAATGCCCACAATAACTTGTGGGGTGACACAATGGTGGATAGTAACGGCAGAGGACGCCTTTTTGAGCAATTTTTCAACGACAACGACTTGATTATTCTCAACAATGGAGAGAAAACAAGGTTTAATGCTTTCAACGGTATGTTTTCAGCGATCGATCTTTGTGTCTGCACCCCATCTGTCGCACCTCTTTTCAATTTCTCCGTTCACTCAGATCTGTGTGGTAGCGACCACTACCCACTCATCTTGAGAGTAGATTCTCATCAACGGCCCTTGCGGTGTGCGCAGTGGAACTTGCGCCGCGCGAACTGGAGCCTTTTCAGAAAGCGTGTTGATTTGAAGAACTCGAATAGCATACATGATACTGATAGTAGGACTGAGCATGTGACAGAGGTGATCATTGCCGCCGCGAAAGAGAGCATTCCTCTTACGTCGACCAACCAACGCCACATACCTGTTCCCTGGTGGAACGAGGAATGTAAGGTGGCGATCCGTAAGATGAAACAAGCCCTTCGAATTTTCTGGAAATACCCAACCAATATCAACCGTATGGCATTCCGGAAACTCCGAGCAAGGGCTCGTTTCATCATTAAGACTTCGAAAAAAGCCTCATGGAATTCTTACATCTCATCCATTAATGCTCACACACCCCTCACCAAAGTGTGGAATAGAGTGAGGAAGATAGACGGCAAATTCAAATCATCTTGTATATCTGAGTTGAACAAGGATGGTAGTCTAATTACCGAGCCACAGGAAATAGCTAATGTTATCGGGTCCTATTTCTCGGACGTCTCTAGCTCTCACCACTATTCGGCATCGTTCCAGATACACAAACGTGCTGCAGAATGTAGAAGATTAGATTTCTCTTCTGCGAACAACGAGGTGTATAACGTGCCGTTTAGTGTATGGGAGTTGGAGAACGCGATAACGTGCGCAAGAGACACAGCACCGAGGATTGATGGAATACACAATCAGTTCTTGAAACACCTGCCAGTTGCCGCTTTGAATGACCTTCTCAACCTGTTCAACCATATCTATTCAACCGATACTTTCCCTGATTCTTGGAGACAAGCTATCCAGGTACCGATCTTGAAACCATCTAAGGATAAGCATTCACCATCAAGCTATAGACCTATATCACTGACCAGCTGTCTGTGTAAAGTGATGGAAAGGATGTTGAACAACCGCCTCGTTTGGTGGTTGGAACGAAAAAACCTCCTTTGCACAGTACAGTCTGGATTCAGAAAAAAATAGAAATACTTTGGATCATCTTATTCGTATGGAAAGCTTAATACAAGAAGCTTTTCTTACGAAGCAGGAAGTGATAGCTGTATTTTTCGACCTTGAGAAGGCATTCGATACTACCTGGCGCTTCAACATATTGAAAACCTTGTCACAATGGGGTTTCAGAGGCCATCTTCCTAATTTCATCTGTAATTTCATGACCAACCGACGTTTCAATGTACGAGTTGGTAATGTGTTGTCGGATGATTTCATCCAAGAGAACGGTGTACCACAGGGTTCTGTCCTCAGTGTTACTTCGTTCGCCATCGCTATAAATGGTATTGTTCGCAGCGTTCCATCTTCTATCACTTGTTCCTTATTTGTCGACGACTTGGCTATATTCAGTAAGTCAGCGAGAAGTGCAACGGCCTCTCGCCAAATCCAACTTGCAATTAGAAAACTTGAAGCATGGGAAGATGAAACTGGGTTCAGATTTTCTACATCAAAATCAACGTGCATGCGTTTCTCTCGTCTGAGAGGCCTGCACTCTGACCCAGATATATATCTTCGTAGAGAACTCCTCCCATTCGCAGAATCGACCAAGTTCCTTGGGCTGACGTTTGACGTGAAGTTGAACTGGAAATCTCACATTTCGCAACTCAGACTCAAGTGCTTCAAATCTCTTAACCTTCTCCGTTATCTTAGTGGTACCAAATGGGGAGCGGATCGCACCACGATGCTGCGGCTTTACCGAGCATTAATACGTTCCAAATTGGATTATGGTAGTGTTGTGTACGACTCGGCACGAGAGAGCTACGTGAAGCCACTCAATACAGTTCACAACACAGGCATCCGACTGGCCATAGGAGCACTCCGTACCAGTCGGGTGGAGAGCTTGTATTGTGAGGCTGGTGAGCCCTCGTTGAAGAGTCGACGTGCATATCTCCTTTGCTCATACGCTTCGAAGTTATTCTGCAGTAAGCATCATCCCACCTACCAATCAGTTATCAATCCTAGATTTCATGCTCTCTATGAATCGAAACCATTCGCCACCATGCCAACTGGAATTCGTTTGAATCATATGTTGGTCGAAGAGTCATTTGTATACCCTCGAGTCTATCCAATTCAATTTAGTGATACCGCCCCTTGGTTGGCTCCACATCCGGAGTGCTTGATGAACTTGTCATCAAGTACGAAGGCAAGCACGAGTGCGGAAGAGTATAAACAAAAATACCCAGAGCTCTGCACACACTACCCCGGACATATTAAATACTACACGGACGGATCAAAACTGAACGGCAAAGTTGGCTGCGCATTCGTTAGCGAATCCTCCACTGTTAGTATCAGATTAGGTTCGATGAGTAGCGTATATACAGCCGAGTTGTTCGCAATTGTCACCTCTCTACAGCACATTCAACAACGGTCCGAGAAGTGCTTCCTGATCTGTTCCGATTCTTTGAGTGCACTCCAAGCCATGACTCAGATCTTCCCAACTCACCATCTAGTCCAGAAAGTACAGACACTCCTGACCGCCCTTGCCTCGCAGGATGTCAGTGTAGTGTTCTGCTGGGTACCTGGACACGTGGGGATTGGTGGTAATGAGTCAGCGGACATGGCTGCCAAAGAAGCGACGGAGAAAGAAGATATTGATAACCCGAGAGTACCTTTCAGTGATTTCAAGGCGTATTTCAAACTACTTTTCAAATCTCGTTTCCAAAAAGAATGGGACAGGGAGACCAACAACAAGCTGAAAGAGATTAAGCCAACTGTTAGTGCTTGGGAATCTTCAATCTGAGGTTCACGGAGGGAGGAAGTAGTTCTCACTCGTCTGCGAGTGGGACACACACTTTTAACCCATTCCTATCTCTTCACCCCCGATAAAATCGTCCCTAGATGTGAGATTTGTAACGAGATTTTAACTGTTCGACACATATTACTCGAGTGTCAGAAATATACTGCTCTGAGGAGACAGCTTCGTATTGAAGACACAATGTCAAAGATTTTAGGGAATAATTCAAAATCGATAGATACCATATTCAGCTTTCTAAGATTATCGAAGCTATTGGATCTCATTTGACATGCTCGTGGATCTGCGTTAGACGATAAAGTCGTCTTGTTACCAGTATCATTTTTCAAACTGCCCGAATCAGGACATTTCCATGTCCGTTCAAGATGACGTTGTTTGTGCAATCATCTTTCACCAGTGTACTGCTTTTTGACATTTGATACTTATTCTTGATGCCGATCTCTTGGGATAGACATCAGGAATATTTTAAATCAAACCATATTCCACCATATATCTATTATGGTTTGTCGTTCCTCCACTCCTATTTGAGGGGGAGTTTGAACTGAGAACAAGTAATAAAACGTTCTCATCCTAGTCCCATGGGTGTGACCCTTTACAGCACACACATGTTCGGTTCCAACAAATTAGTGTATAACGTCTTTAGACACTGTAGACATAGTTTAGTCTTAGTCTTAGTTTAATGTATTTAGGTGTTCTCATCAAAATTTCACTTCCACCTTTATATCACACTTTTCACCTTTTGTTGCAACTTATTTCGACAGGTGCTAAATGACCTCGCTGTCGATGCGCCTTAAAACTCTAATATTCATTCATTCAATTCCATCTGAGCCGTGTATAGCATTGTTGAGTTTTTTTTTATATATATAGTTCGATATAAAAGCAATAGTTGCGCTACGGGCAATCTGGACCCTTGACTCGGGAACTGACCCGGAAATATTTGACTTTCAAGACCCGAGTTGGAGCACCTTCTTCATATTATGATAGAATAGGTTGGTATCACTACATCGTGGTTTCAGCATAGTTCCGAGATACGTTACTCAACGTTAAGAAGGCATATACATATTTGTGTCTTGGTAGTCACACGACTTTGCAATCCTGGGAGTTTCCGCCATATTCAACATATATTAGTGATGATACGGAATGCCTTGCTGGGTGTAATGGTAGCAGTTAAAAGAGGAATCCAAGGGGCGTTGCTCTGGAAAGAAGAGGAGGTAGAGATGATGGGTATGAGGATAATGGTAGGCAGGCAGTCTCTTGAAGTAATCGCGGCATATAGGCCTCCGGGGGGGGATTTAGGATTGCTTCATCGTTTGGAGGATAGGCTTAGTGCTAGGGATAATGTAGATAGCTTAATTATAGCGGGAGATTTAAACATGCCTAATGTACGGTGGGAGGTAGGAGGTACAGAACATAGGAGGGGAGTAGTGCAAAATATTGTTACGGGTATATTGAATGAAGGTTTTCATCAGGTTGTGGAGGAGGGAACTAGGAGTAAAAGGCTAGGGGGAACTAATATTCTAGACGTAGTGTTAGTAAGGCCAATATAGTTGTGGGCGAGGACGGTGGTAGTTGAAGGCATCAGTGATCATCGAATACCCATAGTCAGTTTAGCATTAGCTCCGGTTCAGACTAAAAACGTTGGGAAGAAAGTTTGGGGTTACAAAAGGGTGCAGGCAAGGGAGGTTCGAAAAGCTTTTGAGGATAGGTTTGAGAAGTGGTGCGAGATAGACATGGATGATATTGAAGGGCTGTGGTTCAATTTTCAGAAAATATATGAAGAGGTTAGGGATAAGTTGGTTCCCTATAAGGTGCTACAGGCAAATGCAGATCCGGCTTACTATAATAGTACGGTTAGGAGGCTTAAGAGGAGGGGTAGAAAGATGAGTGGGAAGTGGAGGGCGTCAGGGGAGGGAAAGGAGGTGGTCCAGGAACTAAGGCGGGAATTAAACAGGGCTAAGAGGGAGGCAAAAGAAAGATTCATGGGGGGTATGTTCAATGAACGTGATGTGCAAGGTAGCTGGAATAGAATGTATAGGTTTGTTTCTAGTCAGAAAGGTAGTGGCAGGGAGTTGCCAACTTTAGTTGATCAGGTAGGGAATGAGTGGAAAACGGACATAGAGAAGGCAGCAGCTTTAAATAGATTCTATGGGGAAGTGTTCAATGCGAATGGAATTATGGGGGAGGAGGAAGCAATAGAGGGGGATGGGGAGGAGGTTCTGCTTACAGAGAGAGAAGTGTGGAATGTATTAAGGAAACTTAAAAGTGGGAAGTCGCCAGGCATAGATGGGGTGCAAAGCGATCTACTGAAATTAGCGGGTAGGGGAGTTGTAGGTTATTTGCTAAGGTTGTTTCAAGCTTCACTCACAGCAGGTAGAGTACCGCAAGTTTGGAAAAAAGCGGAGGTGGTTCCAATTTCAAAGGGAGGGCAAAGGGGTAGGGTAGACAACTACAGGGGAATTAGTTTAACATCGCATGTGTGTAAGATAATGGAAAGGGTGGTTATAAAGAGAGTAGTGGAGAAGGTAGATGAAAGAAGGAGTATTTCAGAAGTGCAGCATGGGTTTAGGAAGGGTTATTCATGTGAGACGCAGTTGTTAGGTTTTGCAGAAGAGTTGGCTGGGGTAGTTGATAGGGGGGGACGTGTTGATGCAGTGTTTTCAGATTTCGAGAAGGCTTTTGATAAGGTAGATCACAATATATTATTAGGGAAGTTAAAAATGTCCGTTGGGAATGCTGGGTTGGTTAATTGGATTGGAAACTTTCTTCAGGATAGAGTGCAAAGAGTTCGGGTGGGTTCAGAGGTTTCAAGTGAGACCAAGGTTACGTCAGGAGTTCCACAGGGTAGTGTGTTGGGTCCCTTATTGTTTGATTTATATATAGATGATCTGACTAGTGTTGTTGATTCGAAAATAAGGTTATTTGCAGATGATTGTGTGTTATATAGGGAAATCATTACAGAGGAGGATGTAGTAGCGCTTCAGGTAGATTTAGCGGCAATTAATCGTTGGGTTCAGTCAAACAAGATGGGGTTGAATACAGGAAAGTGCAAGTTAGTCACATTCGGTAAGAGAAACATAAGGACAGATGTAGTGTATGAGGTAGGAGGGAAGACGCTGGAGTTGGTGGAAAACTACAAGTATTTGGGGGTGGTATTTGATAGGCGTCTAGGGTGGGGGAGTCAGATTGAGAGAATAGTAAAAAAGAGTATAAATGCACTAAACTTTGTAATGAGGCAACTTAGGGGGGCAGGTATGGAGATTAAGGAAAAAGCATATTTCTCGTTAGTGCGTCCCATGGTAGAATATGCTAGTTCAGTTTGGGATCCTTATAGATTAGGTGAGATAAGGGATGTGGAAAGGGTTCAAAGGATTGCTGTGAGAAGGGTTACAGGTAGGGTTAGGAGGTGGAAATGGGATGAGAATGAAAGGGGGGAGAGGGTGAGAATGTTGGAGAGTCCAACTGAGATGATGAGAGACCTGGGGTGGCAGAAATTGGAAATACGGAGGAAGGAGGATCGTTTATGTAATTTCTTCAGGGTAATGGAGGGAGAGGGGGGGTGGGGGGAGCTGCATGAGTTGATAAAAAGAAATAAGTCAGGGTATGGAGGTAGGCGGGGTCATGGTAGAGCGGTAGTCATAAAGGGGGCTACATTAGATGTCGGTAAATTCTCTTTCTTAAATAGGACAGGTAGGGACTGGAATGGACTTAGTAGAAATGTTTTTGAAGGGGATGAAATCAGGTTAAAGTTATTCCGTCAGAGGGTTAAGGAGATGGTGGGATAGGGGTACTTAGGGAACTTGCCACCGCGCATTTATGTGCATTTGCAAGAGTTAAATAATAATAATAATAATAATATATTCTATTTGTTAGTCGAGCTTTAGCGAGAATTCAATTTGACATACTGAAAAAAAAATTGGTGTTCGTTTTTATGTATTTTTCATGTTTTCTGTTGGTTCTCCACAGGTCAAACGGCTACAGCTATCAACTTCAAACTTTTTTTCAGTATGGTTCCTCATCTAACTTAGATCTGTACAGTTTTGTGGCATTATCGGGTCGTACATTTTATTTTTATGAATTTTAGAAATTTCAAAAAAACTCATTAGAATAACATTGCAGAAAAAAAAAATTATTTTCCCAAAAAATGAAATTTTGCCTGAAGTTGAATTACATTTTGATACACATTTCTGGAAATTTTCAGCTTGATCGGGTCAGCCATTTTGAAAAAAAAAACATAAAATGTGCAAAATTGGTACCACTCGAAGCAGTTTTTACCGATTTATAACTTGAATGTCACCCAATTGGCGAATGTAGGCAAAAGTTTCGGCAAAAAAGTCGACATACTATTACTACCCGCTCGTCTAACAACGCACGTATAGCGTTTTCCTATTTATTTTTAATTTGATAATCATGAACAACAGAACTAAGGCCCCACAAGTTCCATAGAATAATGGAAAGTAAGTGGTCATGGCCAACGTACTGTAGGAACCGTCCCGGCATTAGCCTGGACTACAGAGGAAAACCATGAAAGACCCAGCTGTAAAGATGGATGGTGACAGGGATCAAACTGCCTCCGATATTCCCTGCACATTCCGGAACACGTGAAGCGAGAGTATTAACCACTGTGCCACATGTTTGTTGATAGGTTTTTTAATAGCTTCGGTTGATGTAAAAAAAAGTTGAATTATGAATGCGCCTTCTTCGTTATTTCTCATCCGATTTTGAAAAATTACAGTGTTTCAAGTATTTTTCCTCTGGGTTATTCTTACGAGGATTTTACAAACTTTCCAATCTTTGCCCTAAAAAAACTGCTTCAATCGGTTTTTCTGAGAAACAATAATTCCAACCCATTCCGGTGTGACACCAATATGCAGAAAAAGTTTAGAGTTTATTGGTCTCTTTTCCTGACCATGCCGCGTACAAAATTACCAAAAAAAAAAAGCCAATTTATTTTCGGTATATGAAATAGGAATATTCGCTACACCCATCTGATAACAAGTAATTCAATGTGAATGTTCATTACGAATCGACATTATTCTAGAAATCTAGAAGATATTTTTCCGAATGGTAGCTGCCTATGAAACTGTTTCACTATAAAATATGAATTCATGCAGAAAATCACTGCGATTGTGTACATTATGTTATATTGACACTGAAAATGTTACGTTGTGTGTATAGTAGGTTCCCATTGGACATAAAAATTGGCTAATTAAATCTTATTCAAGTGTTTGTAAAACTGACACTAAGTAGTGTGCCCAACATACGTATATCACATCATAATTGAACCAAGAAGTGAAATATCGAACCTCCACTGGAGAGAAATGGGAACTTCCTCTCATTTCCATATCAATCACTCATTGTATTTTGCATTTCCAGACTTGGTGTTCCACAATGACGCAAACAACAACTTTCAAATCCTCAACATCACGACTTCTCCAGGTGTCAAGAATATTCGGAACCGTCCCTTTTTCGCCCTCATCCAAATCATCGAAATACCACACTGCCTACATCTGTATCCTAATTCCCCTCCTTCTTTTCTCTGTGATTGAACGCCTGTTCAGCACGGCCCACTCTCTGAAAGGGGCCTCGACTTTGTACGTCTACCAGAAGTGGCAGATCCCTAGAATTCTGACGATCTTCTTGGGAGGCAGTTGCACTTTAATCTCTTTGATACAATCGTTCAGACATTCAAGACGGAATTGGAGTGTAATAACGAAGAAATATACACATATAGATGAAGGAAGTGATGCAATCAATCGATCAGATGTCTATACGCGATCAAGATCTGTTATAAATAAAGTATTATTGATATTCTTATTGTTGTATCTAGCTTTGTTTGGAATTGATGTGATCAAATGGGGAACAACAATGAAAACGACGGCTCTGCACAGATATATTGTATCAACTGTAAATGATACGGTGACATGGCAATACGTGTACCTGATATACTCACTTCATTTAAGATTTGAAATTATAAACAGATGTTTGAAATTGATAGATTTTGAAAACGAAAAATATGAATTGACATCTGGAATAATGTTTGCTGAAGAAATATCGTTTGTAGATGATTTATTAACGAAAAGAAAACATTCCCAGATGAACAAGAATTTGATTGGAAATAAACCGACGCTTTTCAAAAGAGTTGAGAATCAGTCGGGTAGAGATGTGATGTCATTGAAACATATCAGATCAATCAGGCAAACACATTTTAAGCTGGTCAATACTTCTGAGTTTGTAGATTCAGAATATGGTCTTCAAATGTTATCTGTAATAATATACTCGATATTACTACATGTAGTCTACGTCTACATAAGTCTCTTGGTTCTGAAAGGTGGGAGGGTTGGAAATATATACAGTGCAAACAACAATGATAATAATTTGATCACAATGAATAATGACACAAAAAGTAACTTGACAGACACTGAAGAAGTAGGTCTAACACAGCAACTGACAACAGCCATGATCATTGATATTGTTTGGGAAGGTGTTTTTCTGATTTGGAGTGTTAAGAATTCCATCTTTCTGGTCGCCATAGCAACTGTATGTCACAAAACAGCTGCAGAAGCAAATAAAACTGTATTCTTGGTGCAACAATACCTGCTGGCAGATGATTTAAGTGTTGAGGTACGCACAGAGTTGCAGGGTTTCTCCCAACAGCTATTGAGTAATAGATTGTCGTTTACAGCTTACGGCTTCTTCACTTTGGATCTGACTTTTCTATGTGCTATTGCTGGTACAATTACTACATACACTATTATATTGTTGCAGTCTTAGTGGGCTTCTTCTTAGTGACGTCACACATTGTTTGTTGTAAGAAGTGAACAACAATGAACAGCAAATTTTGTTCTTCAATCATAATTTCAGTGTTGGTTTGTTGGTCCCAACTTTACTGTTTGCTATGGTATCCTGACAAGGTCGATGCAACAATAAAAATGAATTTGGACAGCCTGTTACTCAAAAATAATCATATTTCTGAGAGAATTCAAACAGCATGAGAGCAAAAATAAAAAAATGTTCATATCCATGCTCATCTTAATTGTACTACATCAAATACAATTAATATCAGATAAAAAATTCTATAGAACTGATTTTAGATTTCTAGCTTATATATGAACACAATTGATTGTAAGTAGAGCTAACAAAACAAATAGAGGAGGTTGTGGTTAAGTAGTCTACATTGACTACATGTGTAGGATGTACCTTCCCTATTCACCATGCAAAAATTTTCTTTGATTTTAATGCTGCTCAACAGGTTATACACAGGTTATATGTGTATAACAGGTTATACACAGGTTATAGGTGTATAACAGGTTATACACAGGTTATATGTGTATAACAGGTTATACACAGGTTATAGGTGTATAACAGGTTATACACAGGTTATAGGTGTATAACAGGTTATACACAGGTTATATGTGTATAACAGGTTATACACAGGTTATAGGTGTATAACAGGTTATACACAGGTTATATGTGTATAACAGGTTATACACAGGTTATATGTGTATAACAGGTTATACACAGGTTATAGGTGTATAACAGGTTATACACAGGTTATAGGTGTATAACAGGTTATACAGGGTTACGAATGAGTGAGTGATAATGTAACAATGAAGTGATGAGTGAAAGAACATCTACCCAAACCCATGACTTATGCAGGACTCGAACCCACGCTTCACCTAACTTCGGTTCTCAACGTAGTCGCAGATAACCAATGCGATAGTTGACCGAGCCATGAGGGCAGCTGATTTTTGGTGATTTTATGACCATTGAATACAAGTAATCTGGAACCATTTATCTAGAGTAATTTCAACCATCACACCTACATTATCAACCAAACTGTTAGGGTCTATATCACTGGGTCATCACTTTGATATTTCTTACGATACAATGACGGTGTGGAATGTAGCAATTTTGCAATGTAATCACTCAAAAAACAACTATAATGGATTCAACAATGGACTCTCATGTTGATAATTGACAATAATAAAATGTGACAGAATATTTGAAATGGAATGTATTTACAATCAACCAATTAATTGTTCAATAAACCGGACCTAAATTGGTCGATAAAATGCCTGGCTTTTCTTAATTCCTTTCTATATTATACCAAAACTACTTAGAATCAACACAACAGAGGAAATAAGATGAAAAGTCAGAATGAATGACAATTTTTTATAAAATCTGTTTTATTGTTCATGAAATAGGTTCCAATTGTAATCATCAAATTACAAGATGAACTTACTCTACACATAGATGATCACTGCTATATTTATCACAGAAGAAAGTCGTCTACCAACATAACAAAGACAAATATCAAACTGGGCTATATATTTTGAAGCAGTGGTATTCTCATACCTCATTAGGACTATTCATGCCAAGGTATACAATGAGGAGCCCACCTTTATCTCTTGATAAAGTTGAATTCTTAGCAACATTATGGAAATCCTTAAGTTTTACAATTATTCAGTTGGTAGATGACCCACTTCTATCGTGGAAACAAGTTGATACAACTATTGTAATGATCATTCAGGAGTGATCGTAGGCAATAGCTACTCACTTGATCATATACATACAACGTTCGTGAATAATTTGAGGAAGCAATCAAAGACGACCCACACACGTCCACAATACAGCAGTACCAACCAAAGACAACGTTTCGAGAACGAAACCGTTGTTGGGCTCATATTCATACACATATTATATACTTGGCTATTTAATAAGAGAGTTTAGATCTTGTCTAATAATAATCACTTTTACATGTAAAAATATTGTAAGTACAGTCGAGTTCATTCCTGAAACATTCTATCAATTCACATCTGGTGGTCTCGTATCCAAGTGAACCAACAAAACAAACACAAATATCACTGTTATATTTGTATAGCTGTGGTGTTTTGAGGGCATCACGATATTTTTTTTGGCGGCAAGGTCAACTGCTAACCCACAACGACATATAACAGAACCGTTAAATCCCTACATTAGCAGCTACATTCAGTCATTCATTAGTCATTACGTACCAAAGTTTTTACAATTATCAAGTTGACACATCCTTCTTCTTTTGTGGATACAAGCATCTACCGGTAACTGTACCAGCACTAGAATACACAATTTGCCATCAGAAGAGTATTTTTCTTTTCATGAAATTCACTTTACAATGTCAATACGTATAATCTTTTAACTACGGTACATCTTTCGAAATCATATGTTCAAAACAATAGTGAGTTTATACACGATTACAGAAGTTCTCACAATTATATAGTCCGAGGACGAGATTCTTCTCTCTGGAATAGAAGTTAATCAGACAAACGCTTCAAATCCTCCTCAGAAGTACGTAATATCAATTATTCCAGATCTGGTGAGAGTTCTGTGAAGAGTTTGACGACAGTAATAGAAATGTAACCACCAGATCGATTCCCTAGGACAGGTTAAGGTATGTTTATTTGATGAGACAAATCTACGCATACGTTTGTACTACTATGAAACCTCAAGTCGGCCAACGTGCAGTTATTGACAGTGATGTCAATGTGCCAACGTAGAACAGATAGGAAGCATGCTGTGTAAGGCATAAAAATTGATTACAGTATTATCATCTTACACTTGCAACTAAAATCATATCAATAACTTGAATGAGATACCTGCAGGCCTACGAAGAGGCAAAATTACTATTATATATGTACACATAATATTCATTTTTTCCATCTCGAAAAAACATTATTCAATAATGCATTTTTGACTTAAAAATATAATTGGTAAAAGTATCATGGAGACGATGATCCATACAGTATTATAATTATTATAATTATCATACACACACATATTTTCAGTAATACTACAAACTGATGAATGGAATGTTCAATATGCTGTTGGTTTTTGGTGCTTTCTAATGGGCCTACATACAGTATTCAACTTTTCAATATAATTTTCTTTTTGAACATGAAATAATTGCTACAGCAGCAGCACTGCATCAATTTCATTCATGAAGTCCAGATAGGCAGACACGCAAGCTGTGTAATAGTTGAGTAAACAAAAAATGTCAACTGTAAATTTGATGGTTTTAGAATAAGTTCATTTCATACATAACTACACCATATTCAGTTGGGCTTCAAAATACTGGTCCTACATTCTAGACACAATTATTTACACATACTCTTCATAATATATATCTATTATGTAGACATAACCATACATATTAGCATGGCAACTTATATAATTGATTAGTGCTTAAAAGTTCTATTACTGAGATTATATTCTGACGAAGTAATTCAAGGCTTCAAAACATTCACTTCGAGTACAGCGAATAGTTGATGCTCGTACGTAGGAAGGCAGCGATATTGTGATTCCAGAATATCAATACTAAATATAGTACAAAGGTGAGTCTGTTTTATGCTGCATGGTATGCCGATGCGCAAAGCAAAGCCATAATGCAACACAAGATTAGCAAATAGTACGCAAGTCTAGACCACCTGTACATCTGACTGGTACCGTAATCAGAAAATATTACTCGAGTAATACGAATGCGATACGAAGTTGATGTGTATCGATATATAGCTATATAATTACTAGTACAATGAAGGGCGATGTTTGAGATGGTTCATTACGTACAGATTCACTTCGACTAGGATTCACCATGAGATGGAAACCAATTTGGAGAAACCCGCATCTCACCGCCTTTCTTGTTGAGATTTTCTCCTCCGAGGTATTTTCATGGGATTTTGAAAATTTTCACAAAAGTGGTTGAACTGATTGTGCCCCAATACTATACAAATCCCAGTCTGTCTCACCAATCTGTAGCGATTGTTGCTCATGTGCTTCATGTGCTTAGGCCTACTCTTTGATTAGTTGAACTGATGAAAGTGGGAATATGTGTCAATCATAACTACAAAAAACCCTCGTTAATCCAAAGTGCAAGGGATCCCCAAAAAATGATTTTGATTTATAAGAATTCGGATTGAACAAAAACACTCATTTTCCACGAAAATCACACTTCCCGGTTAGAATTGAAGCAATTTCGTATGACACGCAAGAGAAAGCTATGCCACACGTGCGATGAACCGCTTTACTGATCATGTGTAATCGGCTATCTTCGACAACGCACAATCAGTATATGGCCCGTTTTCATTGGCGCTCGGCTATTTCGAGTCCGATGGATGAACGAGTGTTCCGAGCTTACTTCTCGTCAAGGACAGAGTTGCAAGCGCACTTGGAGTCGGAAGATGCACTCAGAGCAGCAAACAGCTGAGCTGGCTTCGGCCCATTCTGACGCGTCAAATAAAAAGGGTGGAATTTGAGAAAATGATGATCAATTCAAGGAATTCACTCGAACTACTTCGGATTATCCAATCTGAAAACAGTGCTGAAGCAATCGAGGGGTTGAATATTAGTTTGAATAACGAATTAGCTGGAATTTGGATCAACCATAATCATTAACATTGAAATAATGCCTTTAGCCTACCTTCAGCCGGGTACTGACTCTAAGTTCGAAATATGTCAAATTTCGGATTAACCAAATTTGGATTAACAAGGGTTTACTGTCCTGCATTTGAAGACAGCCATGATCATAATTTACATCACTCCAACGTCCAGGAATACAGCAATATTTTACCAGTCTCGATTAAATGCAAAGAAACTTGATGGAGATATGGTGTCATCACATGTGAACAGTTCACAAAGTCCCAATTCTCATGGCCAATCAGATCGTCAGCTGGCTCGTGACGTCGGGTGAGTGGGGGGGGGGGGGGGGGGGGGAGGGGAAGCGAGTGCTCGGTTGTAGAGCAATACAATAGACCAGTCAATAAAACATCCAGCAAGCTCGGTCCAGTTCTCACGATGAATCGTCCATAGTTCAGACTTCGGATCATGAAAAGTATAGAAATCATCGAGGTATATCGGGAAGTATACGATTTGATAAAATGATATCTTGATTATAACATTCACTCGACAAACTGACTCACAGATTTGACTTCACCAATCAAAATACCACAGGTATCGTTCTCTGTCACCCCGCTGTTCTCCGTTTGTTCACATTGTTCCCCTGGCATTTCCCCTTGTCCCTCTGACATTTCCCCTCGTCCTGCCGACATTTCTTCAAGCCCCTCTGACATTTCCCCTTGTTCCGCTGACATTTCCTCTTGTTTCGCTGACACTTCACCTTGTTCTGCTGGCATCTCTTCTTGTTCCCCCGACATTTCCTCTTGTTCCGCCGACATATCCCCTTGTTCAGCTGTCATTTCTCCTTGTTCCGCTGACATATCTATTTGATCCGCTGACATTTCCCCTCGTCCTTCTGACATTTCCTCATGTCCTTCTGACATTTCCTCTTGTTCTGCTGACAATTCACCTTGTTCTACTGGTATCTCCTCTTGTTCCGCTGAAATTTCCCCATGCTCCACCAACATCTCCCCTTGCTCCGCTGACTTTAGCCCAACTTCTTTTGCCGAGCAACAGTCGGAATCTTTGACCGTCCCTGTAGGCTCGTCCGTGCCTTCAGTCTCAACCTCTCGCATCTCAACGTTGCCATTTTTCTGAATCAAAACTAAATTCTCGTCGTTCTCAACAACATCTACAAGTTTCTCTGGAAATTCTTCGGTGTTTTCTTTACCAGTAATATAGTTGGCGTCCACCTCTTTTTCTGTTTCATTGTTCACTTCTTCTACTACTAGTGGCACGCAGCTGTCAGATCTATTCAGTATATTCTCGTCAGAAGAGTCAACTCTCTCGTTTCCCAAGTCTTTCGCATTATTTATCCAAACGATGACACCTTGCCCAGAGCTTGCGCCGCCATCCATCTTTCTCTGAATGTGACCATCCATGTGATCGCTATCAACTTCCATATGTTCTCCGGCATTTTTATCACTCGACTCGACAGGTGCGCGAGTTTCCTTCGCAATCGAACCGCTATCACCGACTGGTATCGCACAAGCTTCGTCGTCGTGACGATTGTCATTAGATCGCATCTCTTCGCCCAAGTGATCGCTGTCCACCGCCACGCCGTTGTCGTAACTGTTCTCTCCGTCACGACAATCCTCGTCGACTTCGTCTTCCAAACGATCTTCAACCTCTTCTTTTATTAAACGATTACCGTAATTATCCACATGCAACGAACCTCTGAACGTCTCTTCAGCTTCGGTATCATCATCGAAACCCCCTCCCGCCATTTTATCATCGTTTTCTCCCTCGTTCGCCAGACTGTCGTCATCCATCGTCGGAAACTCGTGGTTGATCCTCATGTGCCGCGTGAGCGATCGCTGCTCATAGAACTGCTTGGAGCAGAGACTGCACGCGAACGGTTTGTCGCGCGCGTGGTTGCGAAGATGCTCGGTGTAGTTGTGCAGCGTGATGAAGGTCTTGTGGTCGAGCGCGCACGTGTACGGGCTTTCGCCGAGGTGCAGCTTGAGGTGAGCTGTGAGGAGAGCCTTGGTCGTGAACGTGTGATCGCAGAGGAAGCACTCCATCTGCGGCCGGTCGGCGACCACGTGGATGTTGCGGATGTGCTTCGTCAGGTTGCCGTTGGAAGAGAACGGCTTGCCGCACAGCTTGCACACGTGGACGGAGGGGGAGTCTGCGTGCATGCGGCGCACATGCGAGTTGAGGTTGCTCTGGGACGAGAACGGGTTGTTGCACAGGTCGCAGAAGAAAGACCAGTTTTCCGGGTACTCTTTGCGGCGGGATGGTATCCGAGGGCACGGTTCGATGGGCCGCTGCTCGAGATGTTGCTCTGCCGTAGACTCGTTGGAAGATTCGGTCGAGTAGGACCTTGCAGACTGCAACCTTGATGGCCGGGAGTACGACGATCCCGTTGAAACGCCGTGCAACGAGCGGACGTGTTTACGCATGTTGCTGGGATTGGCGAAGCGCTGGTGACAGACCTTACACTTGTACGGTTTCTCGCCCGTATGGATACGCATGTGAATCACAAGGTTGGAAGCCCTCGACAGAACTTTATGGCAAATCGGACAGACTTGGGTCGTCGCTGCGTCGTATTTGACGGAATCGATCGGAGCGTCCGAGACTTGTTTCTTAGGAACGATCGAGTAAGGATTCAAGTACTCGTTGGTTGGGAAAGTCGAGGTGGGATTCTCGGCAGTTGCCGTATAATCCATAGGAGTTGCTGGATAATCAGTACGATCAGAAGTGTCAGGTGAATCGTTATTAAATACCAAATCTTGCTTGACAACTACTTTTTGAGGATGCTTTGTTTTCCTTGGCGCACGATTCTTGGCGTGAATGAGTAAATGCCGGTTGGCGTGAGATTGCCGTTTGAAAGCTTTCGAACAGATGGGACATTTGATGGAATGACTGAGTTTTATGAAGTTGCGGTCGCGCTTGCGCTGGCGTTTCTTGACGGGTGCGGGTTTGACAAGCGTCGCGAGGGCTTTGTTGTCGGACGCGTCGTTCTGATTGGACGCCGGGCTGCTCTCGTTGTCGTCGTCCGACTCCAGGTGGACGACGGTGTGCTCAAACACCTCGATCTTCACGTCTTGATCGGCGACGTTGTCGTAGTTACTGGCGTCGTAGCACTCCGTCTCGGAGGCGTCCTCGTCTACGTCGATGTATTTCACATTCTTCGAAGGACGTGTTCGATTGGTGTTGCTCGCGGCAGCAGCCTTGATCGACGGTTTCTCGGCTTTGAACGCAGCTTGTTCGGTTTCCATATTCTGTTGAAAAAGAAAAAATAAGTACCCCAAATAACAATGGATTATCTAGCCACAGGCCTCAAGAACAAGACATTATGTTATGATTTTAATGTAAAAGTGAATTCTTAAACTGAAAATAGGTCAGAACAGATTTTTATTTCAAGAGAATATAAGTGAAATGATAGGCTACAGCAGGGGTACCACCAAAATAAATTTTAAATCCTGTTCAAGCACCTGAAAATCCTTGACACAAGTAAATATTGTATTTTCGCGCAGGTCGATCATTTCATTTACGAAGTAGATACCGGTATAGATACGAATTTTCGTGTCAAGAGAATCTTGATTCTTATGGTTCCTAGGTAAAGAAGAGAACCTTCACTCATTTGGTTAAACGATTATTTGTTATGTATATTTATGTTAGGTTGGGTCAGCTAGATTAGAGGAATTTAGTCTAAATGGTGTCACTAATACAAGAAATTCATGGCTGTAGGCGCTGCCTTTTATTTAATATGTCTAAATATCAGACTCAAAAATAGAAGCTTGATTAGCCCAGTTTGTTTACCATTGAATAAACGTACGCGCGCCGACTGGGTCGCAATTAGTACAGAAATATAAAGTCGAGTGGGAGAAAATACCCAAGTGACTATGAGAAGGTGAATCTGACGGGTAAATTTGCCATAGGCCTACTAGATTGTGATTTGTTATTGCACCACCCCTAATTTTACATTTTTTTCTGAAAATAGTGTTTTCTAATAGACGAACATTGAATCTATCAAAAAAAGGCACCTGATGCATAAAACTGTTAACCTAAAATTGAATAAACCTCCTGAACAGTATGAAATTACAACAACATTGATCACAGTCAGTCATTTTTGGAGGTTAGAATACCAACCTTGACCACTAATCCCAACCATTTGGTACCGAGTAACACAAAATAACCAAGAACTTACGTCGTCAGCGCAACCGCAGATTATAAAGAATAAGCGTGCTAAGAACAAAGTAAAGCTACGAATAATTTCGTGATGAGCAAACTTTGTGACAGAACTTTGTGCCTAGCCCTAAATAATGCTACTATGTCAGATGTATCTTTTCATAGCCAGATGAGTACTTTCTCCCATTCAACATTATATTTCTGTACAAATTTTGACTTAGCCGGCAAGCGCGTACGTTCATACATCGATAAACAGATCAATAAATAAATCCACAAAATTCTCATAGGCCTACATCAACATCACTTGCAATGACAGCAGTGCGCATCCAGAAAGAGAAACAGCTTTTCAACTTGTGGCCGATCTGCGCAACTCGCAGCGTGATGCGTCATACGCGCCTCCAAGGCCGTATCGTGTATAGCATGAAAACTTACTTAAAAATGATCACGACGTCAGAATGTTCATACACCGTATCGCGTATTCTACCCGCTGGCGGTTACCAAATGATTTACCAAACTATACTTTCGGCGCGCTCATTTGAAAAGTTCAAATATCTCGCATTTACTGATTTTTACACCGAGATTTCGAAAAATCCGTGTAAGGAGATGAAAATCCTGTCATCCGTTTGAGACCCTGAAAATTTGTAAAAACGGATAAAATCCGTGAAAATGGCAGCCCTGGGCTACAGTTGACTTCAATTTGAAATTCAATGGATTCGAGAATACCCATTTTGAATAATAGGCCCTACAGGTTGTGAGATATATCGAAATATCCAACATTGAGTTGAAGGGTAGAAACTCTGCAGGGATCAGGACTATCTTTTTATTAAATTATTCATATCAGGTTCAACAACGCACTCTACTGATGTCTATGATCCATTAGCGTCGGTGAATGATGAATGAGATGATGGAATGATGAGATGAAAGGTCATTAAATTAGGTGTTTTTGGGTGGTGGGGAGGAATCATGGCCTGCTGTAAAGAAATCATCCCAGTATTGACCTGACGAACGACAGAGGGAAACTACGAAAAACCCCCGTCAGGATGGTTGACCATGGCAGGAATGGAATCCTGGTCTCGTGGATGACGGTTCAGTGTATTAACCACTCGGCCACACGTCACAGTATTAGAACTATCATTTGAATCACAGCAAAATTTCAAGTATCATACTGTACAACTTGGAACCTTTAGTAAGTTTCTCTTTAGTAGGCCTACATTTATTACCCTAGTAGGCCTACATGAAGGTAACTTTATTTTTTGATCCCATCTATATGCTCCTGTATGTTGAATTGATTCTTTAGTAAGTTATCCACTTGGGTAGGCCCAAGTTTTTTTCAATCTGGTCTCCTGAAAAAACATACTCAAGAGGTTCCACTGCAAAAATTAACGAGGGTTTACCGTACTGTTAGTTCATAACTGAAAAAAAACTTGCAGACTTGCATTAAAGGGTTTCAACGATCTCTAATCCCAGAACTGGTTTGAAAACGAAAACGCTCGACCTAGCGACATCTAGACATGATCTCCAGCTGACGTAGTGAAGAGAAATAATCTACTTACCTGTCCAATCATCTCACGAAGCGTACGATCGATGCCGATGATTTGTTCCTTGAAGTAGAACGCGGAGTTGAGTCGAACGTAACACTGTTGACAGATCTGAGCCGGCAAATTATCACCCTCGGCAACCTGGAAGATACAGCCAACGTTACAGGCGTCCTGACGTTTGAGATCCACTCAATCGCTCGCAACAATGAGTAAAGTTAGGTTCCCATTACGATGGTTTCACGTCCCGTCTGTCAAAACTCTGGTTGACGGCAACTTTCAACCAATCACGCGCAAAAGAATGCATCGGAGGGAGGAAACGATTTTTCCCCGTTCGAGTAGGCCTACAGCCAATTCCAACTTTCGACGGACGGCACGGCAGACGATTTGCGGATGTTGTGTATTGTAACAACAATCGAATGTGGAATTGCATCGCGGCATTTCCGTTTTATTTCGATATGACTTATAATCATGAGCAAAATCACGTAGGCCTACGCTGTTTTATATTTTGTGGTTATATAAACAATTATTAATTTTTAATTATCAGTTTTGATACCGAAATGTTCACCGAGGAAATTAGGGAATATACCTGCCCAAGATAGTGTCATGTTGACTCGCTGATTACCATGGTTGCCTTCAAAAAGTTCTAGTTTTAGCCGATAGAACGCATTACCTTATGTGACCGGGAAAGAACGGTATAAGAACGTGATCATCGGGTATCATCGGCATCATCGGGTGATAACTTTTTTGTTTATGAATTTTCGAGATTTCAAAAATACCCATTAGAATAACACAGAGGAAAAAAAAAGAAAATATTTTTATTTAAAAAAAAAATAAAATTCCGTGTGAAGTTGAATTACATCCTGATACACATTTCTGGAAATTCTCAGCTTGATCGGATCAGCCATTTTGAAGGAAAAACATAAAATGTGCTAAATTGGTACCACTCGAAGCAGTTTTCACCCAATGTATAACTTGAATGTCACCCAATTGGCAAATGTAGGCAAAAGTTTGGCAAAAAAGTCGACATACTATCACTTTCCGCTCGTCCAACAACGCATATATGGCGTTTTCCTAATACTAGTAATATCCCCAAGCTAGCTTTGGGACCATTATCTAGGCATAATAAGCCTATTCTAATATGGTAGGCCTACCTATCCAAATAATCAATTTAATGCATGGGAATATATGATTGCAATCAGTTTAATGCCTAAAATACGTGTTAACCACTAATGAGTACAAATTTTCAGTAAAAATTTCCAAAACAAATTTTTTATGAGAATTGCCATCACTACCCATACATAATTATATTATTCAAACCTTATTTATTCCTAGTCGAGGTGGGATATTCGTGGATTTGAGAGATGACAGTTACAATAACCATACCACTCCGATAAAAAATAGTTGCAACTTGAACAATTCTTCTTTTGCAAAGTCACTTGGATGTTTTAGATAAGAGCCACGGTGAACTTGCGTCACCGTAGTGCAAGTAGTTGAAGAGCCTAGGTAGCCAATTGATGCAGGGGCAGATCCAGGTCATATTCATGGAGGGGACGATTTCAGTTTGAGAAAATGCCACAAGAGAACAGTTATGCAACGGCTCGTTTCGCAAAGTCGGCGACACACGGGGGGCAAGGGGGGAAACGTCCCCTTCTGGCCCCGCAGGGCTTTTTTTGAAATTAAACCCATTTTTGATACGGTTCAGCGTGTTTCAGATGGGGTTCAGATGCCAAAATCATTCTACTCATGAAATTAAAAATAGCTCCAAAAAACAATATTTGTAGCTGCAGGGTCGTTCAATGTCAAGTTAGCACTCCGGGTGAGCACGCAATTGGGCAGTCAATTCTGCGCCCCCGAACTGAGTGATGGTGAATGCAAGGAGGGAGCCATGCCCCGCAGGGAAATTTTGGAAAATATATTTTTTTTAATACGAATCCACGGGGTTTAGGAACTACACGAAAATTCTGAAATTTATACAAGGATTTTAACAAGACTAATTTTGCCAAATGGCTGTTCCAAGCAAATAAAACGCTGAATCAATCCATCATTCTATAACAGTGATATTTGACTATGAAAACATTTACTCCATCCAGTTATGTGAATAAAATGCCATTAACTTTATGTACCGTATAGAATACGATTACTGATAGAAAGTAACAAATGTCAGAAAAAAAATGTCACAAATGTGTGTGAAAGTCTTAAATTTGGCCACCGGGCAAACGCCCTCTTTGCCCACCCCTAGAAACGACCCTCGTCATTTTTATCATCGTTATTCACAAACATCTTAATATATAATTCAGAGCCTGAAAGAAGCACGGTAGTGTTGTTTGTTGATTCTTGCTGACTAAGGCCCACTATTACCAAGTCCAGTTAGTATTCATCTGAGAGTTGGTGAAAACAAATACCATAGGTAACCATGGTGATAACCAGTTAAAACTGTCAGATAAAGGCTAACTAGACTTGGTAATACCAGGCCTAAACTACATAGGTCTACTAGATCTGACATATTGAAACAGTAGGCCTAATTCCAATTCATTCTCAATGCAATTATGTAGAATATGAAATCATAGCATACATAGCATTATAGATATGTATTTCTTCTCTCTACCTATTTCTTTCTTTCTTTCTTTCTTTCTTTCTTTCCTTCTCTCAACCCATTTTTTCTTCTATTCTTTATTTCTTCCTATTTTTTCTTGTCGCTTCCGACGGGGCGATCCCCCCCCTCCTCCCCAATGTATTCGCCCCTGAATTGATGGCAAACACAGTTTTAGTAGTAAACCCCAACAGCATACATACCTTGAGATCAGAGACCCACGTTATCTTGGTGGCCAGAGATTGTTGGTCAAAGAGAGGCTTCATGTTGTCCTGGCCTCGGCACATGCACAGCCGGCATGCTTCAAGCATGTCGTTCATCATCTTCTTGCACGCTAGAAATTAAACTATATATATGGGCCTAGTTATATATAGTTATATATAACTATATATATATATATAACTATATATATATATAAATATATATATATATATATATATATATATATATATATATATATATATATATATATATATATATATATATATATATATATATATATA
>OZ023328.1:10321037-10368641 GCA_964007535.1 Brachyptera risi | reverse complement strand
ATATATATATATATATATATATATATATATATATATATATATATATATATAATATATATATATATATATATATATATATATTATATATATATATATATATATATATATATATATATATATATATATATATATATATATATATATATATATATATATATATATATATATATATATATATATATATATATATATATATATATATATATATATATATATATATATATATATATATATATAATATATATATATTTATATATATATATATATATATATATATATATATATATATATATATATATATATATATATATATATATATATATATATATATATATATATATATATATATATATATATAAACTATTTGTGCGATTAGTAAATATGCGGTATTCTTGACCGATAGGTTCTAGGATGTTGTTTCAGAGGTTTGCATTTTTTTAGTGACAATTAGGGTCGGGTAGGTGAGGTTTGTGTCAAATGGATGAGGAGATTGTAATTGAGTACAGGATTCAAGCCCTGTCTCACCTTACCCTGATCATCATCCATCACCACCAAACATGACCCTAAAACAGATGATGATGATTGGTTCAATAAATGGCATATTTACCACGCATGCGCTTTGGAATGGCAATGGGATACTGCTAATATATTTGACCTGAAGCTGGATTCAGTACAAATATGGATTATTGACCAACGACTTTCAATCACAATGTACAAATGGTTTTCTGTGGGCCTACTGATTTAAGGTACGTTCATAGAGCCACGGCATTTTTGCCGGCCGGCAATCTTGTCGGGTGCCGTTGGACTTCAAATGATTGGTACCGTTTATACTACCACGGCAAACTATCGCCGACTCAAGGCACTTATATATCGAATCGATGCGATAACCATGGCAACGTCGATAGTGATCGAGCTTGACAGTCGATAGTTCGTACGCAGAACACACAGTTAGAGTATAAACGTGGCCGTGATGTCGTCTACGTCATCACGGCAAGTCTGTCGTCCGGCAAAATGTTCAACTTCATTCAACTTTCAAGGCCACAGTGAATGACAAGCCCGGCAAGTCTGTGATTGGCTCATTCATATTGGCGGCACAGCAAATTCGTGTTGCCGTGGCTCTAGGAACGTATCTTTACAGAGTAATTGATCAGTCACTGTGTCTCTCCGCTTTGAAGTCATGTTGGGTTATCTTTATAATGTTTCAAGGGATTTTTAGTAACAAGGTTAGAGTTAGGGTCAGAGTGTAAGGTTTGTGTCGAATGGTATAGTAGCCTATGTACGGTATAGTCTTGTGGAGGCAGCTCTTCTCATACCAAGAGACTCTTTGTTCTTCAGAAAAGGGCAATTAGGTACATGGCTCAAGCGAGCTTTGATCCCTGTGCGGAGGTGTATGTTAAAGATTCATGCAGACCCTTGTTCAAGCATTTTAATATCATGCCCTTACAAAGCCCTCAGGCCTATATTCTCAACTGTATTATGTTTTTAAAAAACAACTCTCATTTAGCCACCAGGGTAGCCTACTAACGCTGAAATTTACTGCCACACTACGAGAAATAAGGAGTCATTCTGTTTAGTCAATCATGATTTAAACTTCGGAGTGTCTAACCAGCCGGCCACTCGGCGTAATAGGGGGGTGTAGTAGTCTTATTCGACTTATTTTCTTATTTTTTTCAAATTGGTTCCTCCAATGGAAAAATGGTGAATTATGTGGACAAAGCCAGGTTGCAGACAGTAGGTTGGGTTTTTAAGGTTACTGTAGGTTAGTGTATAGACCCTGCGTATACCCCCGGCAGGCGGAATGGAGCTTACATAGGCCTACTTCAAAATGGCCATGGCCGATAATACAGTCAGGTTGGTGGTGGCCGGCAGCTTTGGCCAGCAGTGGTATAAGGTCGACAAAGTAGTCCAAGACGGCGGAATAATTTTTCATTATTATGCCGGGTGGCCGGCCGGCTAGACACAGTGTTTAAACTTATTTTCAAAATGCCCAGTATATTCAGGGAGTAAATTGTTCAACTCATTACCATATGACCTGAAGCAGCTAGGTCTTCACAATAGCTCCTTCACTAGATTGCCAAAGACTTTCCTGACTACTAATTGTTTCTATGTACGGTAGCCTACTATTGATGAGTTTTTAAACTAGGCCTACTCATGATTGTAATCTCTATTGGTGTAGAATTTTAGTTATTGATTTTTCATTGTTGACTGTCTGAATATCATTACCGTAATTAAGTGATATATATGAGGACAATGAACATATTATTATTATTATTACCGGTAGGCTTATAATAGGCCTAGCTGTTGGTAATTTGGCAGCTCTGACCTTATGCTATGTAACTCGAATCATTAACTAACATAACCAGTTCTGAAGCAGTTTGACGCATACAAATTTGATGGGGTAAATTTGAGTTACTAGGTACCATCCCTAATTTCGTACAAATTTTCCTGAAGATTGTGTTTTTGAATAAATAAACATCAAACTTTGTCAAAAACCACACCTGGCAACACAAATAACCACCAAAACATTAAAAACCGAGTATATGAGCTCCGTTCCGCCTGCCGGCGGTATACGTGGGGTAAGTACACCAACCTGACCTAAACCACTTGATACTTCATCCCAGCTGTGACGGCATGGCAAAAAACATGGCGGAGTATATGTGATATAAGAAAATCGCCACATTAAACTAAGTCGCAAACACACAAAACATGACAATTATAAACTTAAGGTTACTCCAAAACACACTTCAAACCTCAAACTACAAGAAAACACCAACATTACCCACAAATCATAGGATCTGAATTTGGTACTGAGTAACACAAAATTACCTTTGATGGCTCCAACTTTACGTTCTAGCTCTGGTCATTAACTAACATGTAACCAGTTGAAAATCAGTTTACATGGAATAGTTTACATGGGTAATAGGGAATAAGGGGTAATGAGGAACGCTGCCCTTATCTCTTATCACAATTGAAAATAAAATACAAAAATCATTGATCCATATAGATTTGATTCTTCTCTAGAACATGCAACTATTATTATTCCACCTTGATAATTGTTTTTGGTTCATTTTTTAGATAATCTTCAACCCTGCAAAAAAAACATGCTTTCATTGTACCAGTTTTGGTTATATATCATTATTTTCCAGAAAAACAAGCCATTAAAACTAAAAAATGGAATAGCATAAAGTTGCCTATTGCTTGGGTGTACAATATGATCTTCCTTCTTTTTTTTCCAATCAACCCTTTTTAAAAATTAGGGTGGTGTTCCCCATTACCCTGGCAGGCATCTTTTGGGGGGTAAAGAGGATCATGCAAGAGGGGTAATAAGGAACAGTGTGGGTAAATGGGAATAGGCCTATGATAGGCCATGCTAATGTTATGGGGTAAAAGGGAACAAATAATATTTAGCTTCATTAATGTGGTAATATTGGAAAGTGGGTGTGGTCAAGAGTTTTGGCGCAATTTTTGGTATATTCATCAACTTTTTTGATGTGGCTACATTGCAAAGTAGGTGTGGTCATGAATTTTGGCGCAATTTTTGACATACATTGTGTTTCCTGAGACCAGAGTGTTCTGATGCTAATGAAAAGAACCTGAGTCACTGCCATAAACAGGTATGTTTATACATCATTGCAATAATGCACCTTATTTTACATATCTTGGAATAATATAAGGTATTATGGTAGGAGAATTCAGACAACTAGACCATGCAATATGAATACATTAGTACTTGATAGTCGTCTAGGCCTAACCTCAAATGTAAATTTCTTTCCAGCAATATGCCAAGCAAATATAAGAAGAAGAAGCCCGAACCGGTGTATACCTTAGACGATATTAGGAAAGCCGTTGAGGAGATTAAAAATCACCGTTTAACGTTTCGAGAAGCATCAACTAGATATAAAATTCCAAAGACAGTTTTGTTTCGTAGAGTGAAAGGTGCTCGTGTTTTACCTGATGAAAAGTTATCTGGAGGGGCACAATGTCAGCTTCCAAATCACGTTGAGACCACCCTCGAAGCATGTATAATTGCTCGTAGTAAGTGGGGCTTCCCCATTGATAAGGAAGAACTATTCAACATGGTAGAAAATCTTCTACAAGGTATGAATTTGACAACACGATTCAAAGACAATCGTCCTGGCGAGGCTTGGTATCGACGATTTATGCGAGATCATCCCAGAGTCTCGTTACGAAAGCCCGAACAACTACAGAAAACCAGAGTTGATGCTGCAGATCCTTTTATAGTTAATGATTTTTTTGATAAGATGGAAGATACTGTCAAGAAATTTGAGTTGGCTGAATGCCCTCACCTTGTATTCAATTGCGATGAGAGTGGTTACCCTACTGACCCTTCCAAAGTTAAAGCCCTTGGGGAGAAAGGTAAAAAAGCATTTTACCGAAATATTGGGGGATCGGGACGGGAAAATATTACTGTCAATTCTTGTGTCAGTGCTTCAGGAGATAAATTACCACCACATATAATTTTCAAAGGCCAAGCTGTACAGCGTCGATGGATACCATCACAAGAAGATGAATATCCCGATACTGTATACACAGCATCCAAAAAAGGTTACATGGAGGAGCCCATCTTCTATATGTGGCTTGAGGAATAATTTATCCCTTTCGTGAATACTGTTCGAATGGAACACAAAGATTCCGCGAAACATGCCTTACTTGTGTACGATGGGCACAAAAGCCACATCAGCGTAAGGGTAATTCAATTGGCGCTGAACAATAAAATTGTGTTAGTCCGTCTGCCCAGTCATTTGACTCATCGACTACAACCTCTCGATAAATCAGTCTTTGGACCGGTAAAATTGGCTTGGGAGAGGAAACTGGTAGAGTATGGAAAGATGAATATGGGAGCTTCAAGCTTTCATTTAAGTCGCAAAGATTTTTCCACTTTTGTTGGCCAAGTTTGGCGTGACAGCGCATCAGTGAAGAATATTGTTGGTGGATTTGTAGAGACTGGTATATTTTCAGTGAATCGCAACAAATTTCCTGAATCGGACTACAAACCCGATGCTTTATCTAGGTATAAAGCATCCATTTCAAGAGTTCCTTCAGAGAATGAAACTGGAGTAGAACGTAGTTTGCCTTCAACGTCCAAAAATACGCCTACGAAAGCGCAGCATCTCAACACTTCTTCGTACTCTTTGTCACCACCGAGCAGTTCTACAAACACAAATCCAAACAGTCCTGAAAGTCAAGCTGCTTCCAGCGGTAGCAAAACCTTATCCCCAGAAGTACGAGATATCGCTGATTTCTTCATGAAGAAAATGAAGTCAAATCAACTGCAAAAGCCAGCGTCAGTACCTATTCCGCCCGAGAGGCAGGTACGACTGAAGCACCTGAAATATGGAGAAGTGTTGACAAGTAAATCGGTTTTTAAACGAATAACGGAAGAGGAGGAGAGGCGAACAACTCCTTCAGCAAAGAAAAAAACTCTTTTCAAAGAGAAACCCATAGTGAAGGCACCTTCTAAAAAGAGTCAAGAAGATAATAACTCGGAAGAAAGTAGTGATGACGAAACAATGGATCAAGTCTTGAAGAGGCTGCAAGAAGAGAATGCTGTTGATGACCCTTCTATGGAATTAGAAGATGATCTAAATGCTATTGAAGAGTATATAGAACCATCTGTCGATACACTGACAGTCGGTAAATTTATACTTGCGCAGTTCAAGTCGGGGAAAAGGAATGCACAGAGTTATAAATTCGTGTGCATACTTCAAGAAATTGTTGGTGACGAATATCGAGTTATGGGAATGAAATCAGTCGCTAATGATCACTGTCTTTTTAAAGCAGTCGAGAGTGATGTTTCGATGATTACCGTAAAAGACATTATTGCAGTTCTTCCTTTCCCGGATATGCAAGGGGCAAACGATAGAATAAAGTATAAATTTGCCTTCAAAGTTGATGTTAAAGAAACTTGAATAGCCTATGCAGGCCTATTCAATTTATTTCTAATTGCCTACGTCAAGTAGGTACATACAGATTGCATTTCACATGGTGTATGAACACAATTAGGCTATGCTAATTAAGTTTAAAAAGTATCATTTGCTGTTCCTTTTTACCCTAGAGTGAAAAATACTAGGCAAACGCGTTATGTGTTTCCGCGTTGATGGATGAGCTGGAACATATCAACTTATCTTTGGATTGGTTATTATATATATATACACCTTGAGATCCAAACCATTAAATCACTGCCATCTTATTTTACATTAATAATTTATTGGATGAGCGAAGCGAAGACTCAATTACACTATACCGAAAAAAAAGTGCCTGTTTTTTTTTTTTTTTTTTTTTTTTTTTTTGTTCGCGCTCCACAGGTCAGACAAAAATTCAAAATCAGTTGAAACTTGGCACACACATGAACCCCTATCTGACTTGATGCTGTATAGTTTTGAGGCTCGATCAGTTTAACAACTTCTGAGAAAACTCATTCCAAAGTTTTCAAAAATCCCATTAGAATAAGCCAGAGGAAAACATTCGTGAAAAATATTTCATCTGAGAGGATTCAAATTCTCAGAGAATTTCAATCTGATAATGATACACATTATTCCGAACTTTTACTCAAATCGGATCAGCCGTTTCGATGTAAAAAAATATATAATGTTATTTGTGTCAATTATTCAAAGCTATTAAGATACCTATTAAATCAAAGCAACAAGTGCCACCACTTGATTGTAAACGATTAAAACAAAGCCTTCTTTATTATTATATAAATTATTAATGTAAAATAAGATGGCAGTGATGTAATGGTTTGGATCTCAAGGTGTATATATATATAATAACCAATCCAAAGATAAGTTGATATGTTCCAGCTCATCCATCAACGCGGAAACACATAACGCGTTTGCCTAGTATAATAATAAAGAAGGCTTTGTTTTAATCGTTTACAATCAAGTGGTGACACTTGTTGCTTTGATTTAATAGGTATCTTAATAGCTTTGAATAATTGACACAAATAACATTATATATTTTTTTACATCGAAACGGCTGATCCGATTTGAGTAAAAGTTCGGAATAATGTGTATCATTATCAGATTGAAATTCTCTGAGAATTTGAATCCTCTCAGATGAAATATTTTTCACAAATGTTTTCCTCTGGCTTATTCTAATGGGATTTTTGAAAACTTTGGAATGAGGTTTCTCAGAAGTTGTTAAACCGATCGCGCCTCAAAACTATACAGCATCAAGTCAGATAGGGGTTCATGTGTGTGCCAAGTTTCAACTGATTTTGAATTTTTGTCTGACCTGTGGAGCGCGAACAAAAAAAAAAAAAAAAAAAAAAAAAAAACAGGCACTTTTTTTTCGGTATAGTGTAATTGAGTCTTCGCTTCGCTCATCCAATTAGATCCTTAATATTTTTAGCGACAAACATACTTATTTTTATCTGTATCAACCTATAAATAATAAATAAAATAATCAACATGTACACTTCACTTTTGGGTTTCAATTTATTTACAATTACTGCAACGTTTCCTCCTTGACTTCCACCTCATTTTTCTCCGTTTTTTTCAAGTTTACCAATTTTCAATATTCGTTTGTCCATAACTTCTACAATTTGTGTCCGATTGACAAAAACCAATTTGCATTGCAATCGTAGGCTGAAACTGTATGTTCCCCATTAGCCCAAATAATGTATTATCTAACTGCATCACTGTGGCAAGTCTCGTTCCCATTTACCCTCAATGGCAAGGGTAATGAGGAACATTGTAGGACTTTTTAAAAAAATTCTCCAAAAATTCCAGTTTTGGAAAAAGTAATTGCTGTACTCATTATACAAGTCACAATACCCCACAGAAGCTATAAAACAAGACTTGGCTGAAAAGAGTTGACTCAAAAATTGTAATTAATATCTAAAGTCAAAACTTTCAAAAAGTGTTCCCCATTACCCACATTACCCCATAATAAATTATATATTACTCGTATTATATAGCCTATTACAGTTAATAACTGTATAATTTTTATGGGGTGGTAAGATTGCCCTTGTGGTGCCCCGTCCAAACGATCCTACTTTTCATCCATAGCCTTAATTAGGAAACAATGATTTTGTGTCAAGTTTCGATGTTATTAAAAAAATAACAATAATAAATAAATAAATAAATTACCGGATGCTTTAAAAATCATTACATCCATCACAAAGTTTAAACTCTTACTAAAGTCGTTGCTTCTAAACAAAGCGTATTACTCAGTAGAAGAATTCTTGGAAGACAATATTGAAGGCTATAACCCCAACGAACATCAAATTCAACAAGTCACCAAAAAGAAATTTGGAGATCAATTTAGAAAAAAATTAAACATGTAATCTTTGAATGTAAACCCTAAATAGTTACTATAGTAATGATAGTAAATTAATTAACATAGAAATTTAAATAGACTAGAGTTTATCTTGTTGCCTTTCCTATTACTATCAACTATTACTATTGTTCTAGCAAACCAATAACTACTATGATGACTGATTGGAAATATAAAGGCCCAATCATTATTATTACCGTATTTGATTATAATGTAAAAATACAAGTGTAAATGGTGCTACCAACATAGATAAATGTTAATTATGATTATGTTATTATACTCATAACTATAATCTTAGTTCTAAAAACCCTGTACCATTCTTAATAATCTAAATTTCAATGGTGCTACCATACTATAATAATATTATTGTAATGTATCAAAGAATGTATAGATGATTCATAATTTTCCATTATTAGGTCGTGAGTAAGAAAAATAATATGTTTCTGCTGATTATGTGATTTATGTCTTACTTAGATTACCTTCCAAGTTGTATTTCCTTTGTATCCATTGCTTGAGGAAGAAGGTCTGTACATCCTACCATTGTATTTGTAATTTCAATTCATACATGTATAATTGTGAAATGGTTAAATGACAATAAACATTATTATTATTATTAATAATTATTATTAATCAATTATCAAATTATTATTATAATAATTATTATTATTATCAATTATTATTGAATAATAGAATTGAATCTCTGTATCAACATTCTATGCTACTGCCTGTACAAAGTCTATTCTTGTCTAAATTTATAACTAAGTTCTATTTTTCAGATGATTTCAAAATTCTCTATACAAACACCTCAAACACCAGATCAAATAACTTAATTAGCTATGTAATCCCCCGCTATAATAATAAGCATGGTAAAAGGCGGTTGATGTACGCCATTCCATTCATTTTTAATTCTGTTCCTCAACATCTATTGAAACTTCAAAACTTATGTTCTGTCAAAAGAGAAATTAAGTACTGGCTTTTAGACTCCTTGAGTGGTACACTGTAATTATTTTACTCTGCAAATTGATTTTTTTGTCACTTAATGTGTATTATTCGTATCCACCATTATCCTATTTTTTTCCCCATTATTCTATCTTTCTAATTTAATTAAGCGCAATGTTATTTTTCATATACAAATGTAGTGTTTTTTTTCTTCGTTTTATTATTCTCTGTATAATCCACAGATAAGCCTTGTGCTAGGCTTTGTGGACAAGTGAACCTTAAATGTTTTATGTAAATGAATGATGATAATAATAAACAACTACTAATGAACAATAATACAAGCTCTAATATTTATTATCCATACCACCAGCCTAGCCCCCACCCTTTCCCCCCCGCGCTTCCTTCTATTCACTTTGTGTTGCATTATATATTATATTTTAACCACTGATATGTATTACAGTACATTATCATGTACTTATGAAAAGTGATATTATGTTAGTAGGGCCTACGTAGCTTTTATTACAGAAGAGCTCAAAATGTTGCAAGCTTTGAAGAGCTGACATAATAATAGCTAAAACATGGAATATTGATTCACCTCAAATTCATTCATCAAAATATTTCTCCTAGATCTTGATAATTGTATTGTTTCATTACAGTATTGGTAGGCCTATATTTGTTCTTATCCTGATTCGGATATTATGCCTACTGTCATGGGCCCAAGTATAGACTCTCCAGTCCCAATCATATACCAAAAACCCTAGGTGTAGGCCTGTTGTAGGATAATATTTGTAATTATACTTGACTGAATAAAAATTATAACTTATGCTATTTTACTACCATACATGAGCCTATGTTTACTATAAATCAGTTGTCATGAATCAACGATTAAAGCCCGGCACTTTATTAGTAATATAATACCGGTAATTGAAATACTCGCGTACAGTAGGCGCTTATGAGCAGATCCCAATACCCGCCGTGTTTAGGTCGCCTTGTGACGTCACGGCAATCGACCAATCACAGCTCTACCCCATCGATGAGCTAACCTTGTCTAGTATTATATATACCTTGGGCCACAGCCTTCTTTATTTATTCTTTTCTTATACTGCCCTTTCACTCAGGCTATTTTGACGGGTTCGCACATTTTTGCTCGCGCAGGGAAAAATGACGTCATGGTCTGGTATTTACTGCACTCTGGTATCTAAAATTTCAACTCTGAACAAATGTCATTCTATCATATTCTTTCAATTTCCCGCTTCGTTATTGAGGTTATGTCATATTTACATTTCAACTAGGGCTTTCAGGCTTACCGAGGTTCCAACTTGAACGATATATATGTTATCCCAAGCAATAAGCATTATTCAAGAACTTGTCCCGATGATATTCCGTAATATTATTGAATAAAATACTTCATATTATTGTCATAACAAAGTTAATAAACTCACAGTCACGGTCTAATTGAATGCGCACGTAAATTAAATTCTCGTAAGAAATTCCCAAAGTTGTTCGTATCTTCGCAGATATGACATGTCAAATAGAGTGATATGCTTGAACGTCTTAGGAAAGTGACGTCATGGTCTGGAAACAACGGCACCATCGGCGATTTTGTGAACTAAAATAATTGGACATCGTTTAACACGGGAAGCATACCCCGAGTGAAAGGGCAGTATGAGAGAAGAATGATCTGATTAAAGAAGTCTGTGCCTTGGGCCTACCCATAAAACCTTTATCTCATCATCCCATCATCTCATTAATCATTCATCCGACGCCAATAGATTTCAGTCATCATTACAGTGCGTCGTTAAACCCAATATAAAAAATAAAAAAATAAGCAAATCAGTTTGTCAAGCTTAAAAAAAATATAGGCCTAGTCCTACTTTACATATATAATTATGTTAGGCCTACTTACACAGAATGCAAAGACATGCAATTGATGTGGCAGTTGTAGTAGAAATAGGCCTACACAAGACAAAGTTTGGGTGAAAGAGTAGGGCCTGGGCCTACAATATTATATGAGATGTGAATGTTCGTCAGGGATAGATTAGGGTACGACGTTGAGGAAGACATAGGCCTAGTTTGAGTGCATTTTTCCTGGTATTACGCTGTATAGAATGATTGCTTCTCGGACTCTGCCTGGGCATATTGTGAGTAAAACTTCTCACTATCGAAGATGCTTGCAAACATTTTTCGTGGTGGTTGGCCTAGGCCTAGACTAGGCCTAGGTCCTGCCCTAATCACCGATGTTGGTGAAACGAACTTTCGTCAACATACAAGTGTGTAGGCCTAGGCCCTTGGCTAGGCTATATCACTTTAGAACATAAACTGTAAAGCCTAGGCATCAGTGCCTAGGCCATTGAGTATAGAGGTTAGGCTAGGTCAATGCCTAGGCCAAGGATTTGCCACACCTATGAGCATGATTTTGTATTTTAAGAGCCTGCTTTTGCCTAGACCTGGGCCTCCTACATAAGGGCCTAGTGTCAATACTAGTGCATAGGCCTACGCAAGTTCGTAATGATATAAGTAATGGGAATACAATGTACCTACGTTCAGAACAAAAAGTACCAAAATGCAGAGAAGCAGGAGTTCAGTAAAGTGTGCATTAGATCCAAAAACTTCTTTTACCTCGAAAACTAAAATAATTGCCCACGGTGCAGTAAATAGGAAGATGTATGAAGTACGCCACTTCAGCGTTCTTGAGGCTTTTATTATGTTGGTAAGTCTGTCGGATCCAGGTTGGCGGTGAGGAACGGTCGGTCGTTAGTATCATTTCATGGGGGAGACAGTCAATCGGATCGTTCAAACAAGTTGACGAAAACAATGGCGGCAAGTTATAGGCATCTGGTTGGACTTGCAGCTTACTTCACACCGCTGATACTTCAGACTCTAGTCACAGTATATGACGGATCGGTCGCTCGACGAAATACATATACGGAGACGAACATCCGTTCGCACAAGAGACAAATGTTTTTTTCTATATCACTTGTCTTTGAGAATTATTTCCTGAGAGTTTCTATTTTTGCTTTGCACAACTATCGTCGATATTTAAATTGATTAATTGTTTCTGTTGTATATAAACATTTTTTTCACAAGCATACTATAAAGACATTTTGGCCAGATTTGAACAATTGATTCTGATAGATGATTATGATACTTTTAATAAATGTGGAATGAATTTCACTGAAAAAAAGAATCAATTTGATTAATTAATGAAATTTAAATATGAATGCATAAATGTAGGCCTATTGATAAATTCCATGAATGAATTGTATCCACAAATAAACATTTAATAATTTGATGGAATTATAAATGATTGGATGATAAAAATGAATGAATAAACATTCGATACACAGTATTCTAAATTGCAATTGATACGTTAACCAACAAAGAGATGAGATTTTCTTCTAAATTGTTACAACATATTGGAGTGGAGGATTTTCTTTTGAGATAGCACTGACTGTATGATCATTTTTTCACCCATATTCATTCTGAGTTTCAAATTTTAATTTCAAATCAGATGATAATATATTATGATATGAGATGAATTGTATTTTATCTACATAATTTGACTGATTTGGAAAAATATTCACTTCATAATTTGAAAGTTTGGAAATTGAAAGTCAAGTAGGCCAAAAAGACAATAAAATAGTTGTACAGAGGAGACCTCTGAATAATAATTTGTTGATGCATTGATAATGACAGGAGGTGGAAGTTCCTCTCAATGATCAACTCATGATAATAAATAACTCAATAACAAATAATCAATGTCATCAACTCTTCCCGCAAGCCAACTAGATAGAATAGATCTGTAGCAATTATATTATTTACAATATTTGAGAAAATCGAACATTTTTTTGAACGTGAATGGAAATTCATGCTAGAAACCCCAAGATGGAACAGCATTCATGTTGGATGAGGATTCGAACAAGTACTATGAAATCAAAAGTGAGTTGGGGCAGTTTAATTTCATAGAAACGTGCCTTATCAGGAAAAAAAGCACATGAGACTGAAATCAATTTATTCATCAAAACTCTGAGCAAAATAACTGATAAGTTATATGAAATGTTATTATAAATAAAGACCTGAGCCTATAAATTTGTTAACACAGTTCTTTAATATATTTTTTCTCGAAAGAAGCCTCTAATCGATGCACGGTCAACAGTCTGACCGAGTCAGTACTTGCTAGAGAGCTGTCAGAATGAAAGCTGCTTGAAGGCGATCCCGCCGGAATGGGAATACTGTCCGCGAAAGGAAGTGATATACAAAGTTACGAGAGCGGAGATAGTATAAGCTGCACGTCAAATTTCATCGGAAGTGATTCTTTCAATTCGTCAGAAAAAGGAGATACTTTACAATGCGTTTTTTCTATACCGGAGTACGAGCGTGGCAAAGAAAAGAATGATGATATTCAAACAATCTCAAACAGCACAAACAAACTCTCCGACAAATTTTGCGAGTCCATAGGATACAACAGAAATATCAAAGAAATAACTGGCCGCTCATCAAAAAGCTCTATCTTATTGAGCGACTGTTCGGAATTGATTTGCATCGACAATTTTCCACACCACCTGATGAAACGCTGCCCAAGACAAGAGATCAAAACGGTGATGGATCAACGCCTCGTACAAGGGCGATATTGAACCTGGAAGACGTATCGCAGCACATTTGAGACGTCAAGACGATCGTATCGCCCGGGAGACGACCAAATAGCGATGCAATTCATATCGACGCTGTGCTTCAACTGATTCAAGACGTTGTTAACAAGATGAAGTCCGATCCTCTTTCCTCCGACATACCGCAACTTGGTTCCACTGTCAACGACCTGCCGGGTATCATCAAGAAGATCCCTGAGGTTTAGGAGAAGAACAGGATCTTGTCTTTAATTAGTCAAGAGTTCGAGGCTCTTGAAGAATTAAGTATCGACGAAGAGTTTTACGGAGTCTAGAACAAACTCCTCGAAACGTAATAACAAAGAAAAGAATGAACGTAAATGACAAAAATATTTTGAAGATGATTTTATCGATATTAGTAATTCACCTGATGGTTGGCAAGAACAAGGAGATATATGGATGAATCAAAATATATGAAAATGACATTTGGGTTTTGGGGATGGAGAGAGAGAAGTTGGGTCGAATTGTTGAGAAAGAATCTTCTAAGAATTCCACATCGACGCGTAGAAGTGATGTGAGATAAGATAAAAAATCGAGTACCTCACTTAGATAGGTACGCCATCTTCGAATAAGAATTCTTTGACAAAAATTGAAACGAGATCGGGAATTCTTCGGAAGTCGACAGATAAAATACGAATGTATTCGAGGACAACACCACACGCAGGGTGCGGCTCGGATGAGCAATCGACTTCAACGAAAGATGATTTAGGATGGAATGAACATACTCAGTCGGTGACAAAAGTGCTTCAGAATGAGATAAACATTTGAATTTGATGAGTAAGACAATATTGGGATCGGGTTCAAGAACCGGCCGGGTGTGTGTGTGAATACAACGCATTGTTGTCAGTGGCTCATCTTCTCCGTCAGAAAGGTAATTTAATCGATTCGTTCTGAGAAATAGTCGATTTTGAAAACAAATAAAAAATAATTCAACTTTTCTCTTATCACTTTTGACAGAAAATATTGGGAAGCATAATAATATATAGAAAACAAAACATTATTGGAAATAGGACTTCAACTATCAACATAAAAATCAAATGAAAAAAAAATCAGATAAACATCAGCAGGAAAATAATTGACAAAAATAATGCTCAAAATGATGTTCATTTCGGCTGATCTGATTGGAAAGTTTCAGTTTATAATTGTTTGTTTTATATTATTCATATGTTGGTGAGATCAACCTAATAAAAGAATTGTATGTGGAAGTAGAAATCAATGTCAACAGACATCAATATGGATAAAATCTGTCTTGAATCAACATCATGAAGTACTATAAGGAGACGTCCATAAATTACGTCACAGCTTAGGGGGGGAGGGGGGTGGTCAAGATTTGTGACAAGGTGTTACAAGGGGGGAGGGGGGAGGCAACTGTGTGATGTATCATTTTTTGTTCTACGAATTTGGCACCATTCTTATAGATTCTTTTATTTATACCTACCCTAGAAAAGCAGAAGCATATCAAATAATTATCAAGTTTGACTACTCAAAGAGCAAACATAAAGAAATTGATATTTTGATTTTATCACTTTTGCCGCCTGTTAATTTCAATTTTTTGTTAGAGGAAGGTATGCAAATTTGTGACGTATTTAAAGGGGGGGTGGGTAATAGGCTTTGTGACCAACTGTGACATGGGAGGGAGGGTGGGTTCGAAGTGGCCTAAAAAAGTGTGACATAATTTATGAACATCCCCTAATAGGCCTACTATGGTCAATATCCACAAAACTCCCAAGGCAATCACAATCAAAGATAATATTCGGCTCTGAAAATTCATGTATATTTTCATCCTGATTGATGGTTTTCCATGGTTTCCCTCAGACGTCCCAGAACTCACAAGCATATAATAATTAAAAAATGAGAAAAAAAGAAAAGAAGAAAAGAAAGAAAAAAAAGAAAAAACGGTGAAAGAAAAAAGAGAAGACAATAAACGAAAGAGTAGAATAATAATAATCAAATCCAATAACAAAAATCAATAGAAAAAAAAGATGATCAAGTGAAAAATGAATAATAATTTTGGAAAAAGAAAAAAATCGATTAATTGATTATTTCTTTGAATGAAAAGGAAGGAAAATGAGAATGAAAAAAAAAGAGAAACATATAGGAGGGAGAAGAAAAAAAATATATGAAGAATGAATAAATGGATGAAAAAAATGAATAAATGAATGAAAGACAGAAAAAAAGACGAAGAAAAAAAATGAAATGAAATGAGAAAAAATGATTGAATAAATGAAGGAAAAAAGATGGAAAAAAAGAAAAAAAAAGAAGAGAGAAAAAGAAAAACAAGAAAAAAAATCAAACACCACAAGAAAAGAAGAAAAGAAGTTGAAAGGAAAAGCTCAAGACCAACAAACACCTTTTTTATCCATCCTAACTTGGTTTTTCTTGGTTTCTCACAGTCCTCAAAGCAAATTCTTGGATGAAGTACTAATTGGCCATGACGACCATTAATTAGTAGTGATAGGCCTAATTATAATATCATAGGCAGATCACTAATTTATTTTGTCCATTTTGTATAATGTTGAACTTTACATCTGCTATTTAATGGAAAGAAGTGATCATTGCACAAGAGACTTTTTAGTTCAGAGTGGAAGATATCAACATTCGTGTGTTTATACTGAAAGACTTTTATCTACTGCGGAAAATTATGGTCACAGACAGCGCAGTCCTGGTGAATTGAAGTTCATGAGTTTTAAATAATCAAAATGGAGTGGTAAAATCGCCCTTCTGGTGCCCCGTCCAAACGATCCTATCTTTCATCCATAGCCTTAATTGGGAAACAATGATTTTGTATCAAGTTTCGATGTTATTAAAAAGAAAAAAATGATAAAAGTTCTAACAACAAAGATGGAAAAAAATCGAACATTCAATTTCAGGGTCCGTTCGAGGGTAAATCGAGCTTCAATCAATCCTCAATCGTTGATGATCGCCCTAGTAATAATGTTATCAAACAGTTCCAGCATCGACTCAGAGTGATGTCATCAGCAAGCTCAAGCTGCGGAGGAGAGTTGTCGAAAAGAGCGCCACCGCATCCCTACGGTTCGGCAAGCACTGCGGAGAACTTCTCGGAACTGAGACAAGTGGCCGAGTGGTTAATACACTGAACCATCATCCAGGATACTGGGGTCCGATTCTCGCCATGGTCGACCATTCTGACAGGGGTTTTTCGTGGTTTCCCTCTGTCGTTCAGATCAATACGGGATGGTCCCTTAACAACAGGCCATGACCGACTTCTTCTATTTTTGTGAATTCAACCACTCAAGATCATGTCAATGAATTTCAACACATTCTTGGTATTCTTTGACGTATCATCTTGAAACTGATAGAATTCACAAACATCGAATGTCATATTGGTTAAAGGGCAAACAATATCTTGCAGTTGATATACATTTTATTGAATCAAAATGGCTCATGAACATAGATGAACATAGTGAGGATGAATTTCTCTATTTTTATAATCACAGTGCTTTCATTAGAACACTACTTCATTATTTACATTGAAAGATTTGCTTTTTTCTTTGTTCCACTGGCACTTTTCCAATTCTTGTTTATTCGTCAAGTTATATACTAGGGAATCGCGTTATGTGTTTCCGCGTTGATGGAGGAGCTAGAACATCAATTATCAACATATCTTTGGGTTGGTCATATATATCTACTTTGAGATCCAAACAATTAGACCTACACCTCTGCCCTCCTATTTCCTAATTCATTTCTAGCATAATGAAGAAAGTCTTGTTATAATTGTTCCCAATTGATCGGTGACACTTGTAACTTGGATTTGATTGGTAGGCCTACAGCTTTGAGCAATTTGAAAACATTCCATTGGATATTTTTTACATCAAAACGGCTGATCCGATTTGAGTGAAAGTTCGAATAATATGTATCATTATTATATTGAAATTCCATGAGAAATTGAATTCTTTTGGAAGAAGAATTTTCTTACGAATTTTCTCCTCTGGGTTATTCTTATGGGATTTTTGAAAACTTTGAAACGATTCTTCTCAGAAGTGAATCTGATTGCGCCTTTACAGTATCGAATTGAATATAGGGACACTTGTGTATGACTGCATTTTCATTTCTATTCAACCTGTGGAGCGCGAAAAAAAACTTTTCATCTTGAGTAGGCCTATGGTGAAATTGAGTCTTCGCTTCGCTCATCCAATTATGTGCTGAATATTCTCCAACTTCCAATCTATTTATATTTCTCATTTTTTGTGTACAAGGCATGTTCGACTTCACTACAGCCACGTTTTTTTTTTGCCACGGGCTATTTTTATAGCCACAGATTTCTAAAATATTCCTTTTTAGCGTGTTCACCACACTGTGGAAACACACTTATACGTTTGATTCAAAAGGGACTGAAAAAACCTATTCGTCGCGTAGAATCGCTGAATTTCTACGTATATCGAAAATTATCGAGCTTGGATTATGCATTTTTTTACACTCTTCGACTACGTAGCAATGAAACTTGTCCACATAGCCTGTATATTTTCAAATCAACGAAATAAAGAAAAAACTCTATAGGCCTTGGAATGGCGTGGACTTTTATACCATTTTTTGCGCGTTAATAGAATCGCTGGTTTTCCACGTAAATTAGAAATTTAAGCGCTTCCAAGTTGTAATTGGTTATAATCTACCGCGTTACGATAATAACTTTTGTCCACGTAGCCTAAATATTTTATAATTAAATAAAAACCGAAAAAAAATTGATTATACCCCATTTTTGGTCAAGGAGGTTAAAATACTAACCTCTTTGGTTTTGGCCCTCTGATAACCATGGTAACATTATAAACAACGGATGTGTTTATATTATCTTCTGGGCCCAAATTCACAAAAAGTCATAACTTTGATTCGGCTCAAAGTTACGACCTTCTTTCGAGATAATACTATATTTTGTCTTAATCCAAACTTATAAAGAAATATTTTATCGTCCCTCCAATCCCTAGCAAGTGTCTGAGATCCACATAGTTCATTAGATCTGGAGATAAATACCGAAGAAATTGTCTCAACTTTGAGACTACGCCTAGGCCTAGTCCAGACTGGTAGGTCTAGGCCAACCGTAGGTTATATAAATATCTTTGGTCTAGGCCCTAGTAAGTGATCACCTCTTGACTTTGAATATCAATCTACAATGATTTCATGGCTGAATTTGAGAAAACATGTGAATTCTAGCCACCAAAACACGGCAAGGTTATTTCTAAATACCGCGCAATTTGATTTACGTATTTTATCATTCCGGTTCTACATCTAACCTCACTTTGACTTGTTCTCGACTAGGCCTAGCGCAAAGATATTTATATAACCTACGGTGGCCTAGCGAATGTCACTGTTCGCCAGTCACCTTGTCTGTTTAGCCCTTTGGTCTAGCCTAACCTGTCAAACAGTTGTGTTGTGTCGTTGACATTACCACTAATAACTACCACTAACTAGGCTAGTAGGCCTACTATACCTAGCTGAAATATAACTTATGATAACTAATATAACCACTTGAACATTAACACTAGGCCTAATTATATATACATAATTATATTAGGCATATATAACTAGGCCTAGGCTATATCCTACTAATTATATTACAATGTTCAACGCTGGGCGTTTCCTAATTCTGGATGAGGCTAGGCCATTGAGTTTCAGGAGAGGCCTATCATTGTTAGCTGGTAGAGTATTCAAAGATAGGCTGGATCAATTAAATGTGTCGGATGACAATCTGATCAAACGGTACAGGTTCCCCAAGACATAGGCTACCGTCTTGGAACTGTGCAACATTTTGGAAGGCGATTTGACCAGACCGACTGCAAGGTCCCATGCCTTGCCTATTGCAACGCAAGTTCTTACTGCGTTGCGATTCTACGCATCTGGAACGTTCCAGTTTGTCATGGGCAATGTAACAGGCATTAGACAAGCCAGTTGCTCGCGAGTTTTGTGTGTCATTAGCAATGCATTGGTTGAACTCTCCCCCCAGTTCATATCCTTCCCTCTTGAAAATGAGGCATACGTGGCCAGAGTTAAAGCAGGTACGTTGCCGAGGTCATTAGTTGCTAGTACACAAAACTGTCATACACAGACTAGGATCTGATATCAGAGTCAAGTTGAGCTAACCTAAACCGAAAATCTTGAACACCGCAAGAACGATATCTTCATGCATGATGGCTAGTCTATTATTTTGGGGAGAAGGGGGTAGGTCCGGTCTCACACTATTCAAATGCAATATCGTAGCCTTCCTATTCAGTCATCATCTGGAATAATGCTTACGGTGTACTGGATTTTCAGTGTAGGCCTACGTTTTTCTCGATGCACCATATTTTCGGTGTATCAGTTATGCAACCCAAGGGCGGTAGTACCGTACATGTACAGGCCTATGGTGGACCATCCTGACAGAGTTTTTTTTGGTTATCCTCTGTCATAAGGTCAATACTGGGATGGTTCTTTAACAACAGGCTACGACCGACTCCTTCCCACTTTCCCAAAAACACTGAATAACCTTTCATCTCATCATCTCATGTCATTCACAGATGCCAATAGATCTCAGTCATCAGTAAATAAGTGCGTCGTTAAACCAATATAAATTGAATAGAATACAGGCACATGTACAGATTTATACTGAGACGCGTGGCCGAGTGTTGACACACTGAACCGTCATTTGGGAGACCGGGGTTCGATTCCCGCTATGGTCGACCATCCTGACAGGGGTTTTTCGTGGTTTTCCTCTGTCGTCCAGGTCAGTAGGCCACTGGGATGGTTCCTTAACAACAGGCCACGACCGACTCCTTCCCACCATCCTAAACACCTAATAAAATGACCTTTCATCTCATCATCCCATCATCTCATTCATCATCCACTGACGCCAATAGATTGTAGCCATCAGTATAGTGCGTCGTTAAAACCCAATATAAAATAATATGTACAGATTTATAATGTATTTTGTGATTTGTATGTCTTAGGCCTATATAGGTAAAACACTTCATATTGCAGAATATCACAACCTTTCGGAGTTCCCCAACATAATAGGGGCCGTTGATGGATCATTAAACAACGTGAAAGCTCTGTCTGCAGATGAACCTCCTTTCGTCGATAGATACCAGAACCACAGTATTAATTGCCAGTTCGTGTGTAGGCTACTGCCGACCAGCGAATAGTCAATTTGGTTGCCCGTTGGCCAGAGAGTACACACAACCAATTTATTTAGGCTACTTTCACAATCAGTTTAGTCACATGATAAGACAAATATATTTTCGTGTGTAGATCGCTCTTCTTACAACAAACACATAGTTCATTATGTTGATTATTCCTAGTTATTAGTGACAATGAGTTGCAAGTGAGTCATGACAAAATTAATTGATACATTCAACCATACTGATTGATTGATTATTGCTTGTTGAATGCCCCACCAACAGATTAAACTTGTCGATTTTTTAATTCCATTGAACTAAGACTCCATTTCACTTGACGAACAAAATCGGGCTTCGTTTTTATGTTCTCTTTTGTACGTGGGAACGTGGCATACAGATAAGAGAGTGTGCAACCAATCAAAACTTTTTCCAAACGTTGGTGTCATAACAGAATTAAAGTCTTTGTGTCAAAAAGTTGATTGTTTTTTCAATCATTAAAATGGGGTGGAAAGATCGCCCTTGTGGTGCCCCGTCTAAACGATGCTACTGTCATCCATAACCTTGAGAACAATACTTCTGTATCTAGTTTCGATGATAACATAACAGGTTGGGATTATTTTTTCAGCAAAATCGGATTGACAGTTTTCTCGGGAGGAATTGGGAAAATTGGTAAAATCCCTATGAGAATAACAAGTATAAGAAAGAATGTTATCGTTTTTCACTTCATTGATTGAAATTAGAATTCCTATAATAGAAATTTATATTATTGTAATTGATTTTGTTATTGATTAGAATTGATATTATTCTATTACACATTTCTACCAACTTCTACTGTTTGGAGAAATTCGAATCGGTCATTTATAAGAAAATGGAGCATTCTATAGGCCTAGGAAAGTTATAGAATATTGAGTTCAAATTTTGTGAATACAAATTGATTGTAGTGAAATATTACAACTTAATAACATATAATACATACTTTATAATACCATAATATAATACATAACTTAATACATATAACTTTTCATCAAAACAAACAATGTTTGTCACATGGACACACTTTGACATTAGCAACATTGAGAAAAAAACAATGCTATACTAATGATAAAATTTTTGTGAAGTGAAATTATGGTATTCATATGGATGATTACAGTAATTAAACAGATAGTTACGTAGTAGATATTTCGCACACTATGAAGAAATCATCTATAACAAAATGAGAATATAAGCCTATTCAACAAATCAAGTATCGTAGCTCAAATATCTCAAGAAAATCAAAAATCAAAGAAATCAACTGAAAAGCTCTTTTAACGTAAAAGCTTGTCAAACTTCTTGTCGATTTCAATTTTTTGTGAGCTATTTTCAATTATTCTGCTTCATTTTACGCCATGTGATTTTGTTGAATATGGGGATTTTTATGGTAGCAGTAGATTCTATCATATTTTTTTATCATCCATTCAACATAATCCGTGGATTTTTCAATCCGAATAATTTTTGTGATTCCGATGACTTCGTTTTGTTCTGATGATTTTTCAAAATCTGCTTGATTTCTCCATTTTCAGCGTGTTCACCACACTGTGGAAACACACTTATATGTTTGATTCAAAAGGGACCGAAAAAACCTATTTGTCGCGTAGAATCGCTGAATTTCTACGTAAATTGAAAATTATTGAGCTTGGATCATGCAAATTTTCACAATTTTCGACTACGTGGTAATAAAACTTGTCCACATAGCCTGTATATTTTCTATATAACGAATTAAAGAAAAACTGCTTTGGCCACGCCCACTTTTTGTCGTGGCGTAGGTTATTTCTTGCGCGTTGATAGAATCCCTGGTTTTCCACGTAAATTAAAAATTATTATAACTTATCACAACTTATCGGTAGGTAATGTGATGGTAATGAGGTATGGGCATACAGTAATGGAGTTTTAATCTACGGAGTGTAGGCCTATATTCGTACGGTCAACTGTATGAATAAGTGAAAATAAATAATACGGTCAGTGATATCATGACCGCGATGTTTCGGTCCATGACTATAAATGGCCAAAATAACGCTCTCTCAACGTGACTTCTGTAGCTCATGGGTTAGCACAGCTGACTCCCATGCCAGGAAACTGTGATCGAATACCGCCTGTGACTGATTTTTTCATTTTTTTGAATTGGTTGCTCTAGAGTTTATATATGAAGGAAAAAGGTCAATTGGCTTCTTCACGCAAAGCTCCGGACAGAGTGCGCTAGCAGCGGACTGCCCTAGTTTTGTAACTGTCTGCTTATGAGCCATGTTATCGAGTGATTTATGTATGGTTGACTACGTCTGTGAAGTTGTCACACGTGTACGGTCACATGTCAGAATATGGAAATATTATTTCACCATTGGTTAGTGCCCCTTAGTGCCGTAACATTTTCTCTTAGTGCAGCTTTAGTTTCGCCGTAATGACGAATTCAATTTTCAGAACCAGCCCCTCACATATCTCCGAAATTCCAATGGTAAACGTTAGTGCCGTAAACATTTTCGTTGGTGCCGCTTTGGTTTCGCCGTTATAGCGCGTCGTCCATGTGAGGGGCCAACTTCACGCCAGCCCCTCACATATCTCCGATCTTGGAAATTTCAACGGCATTCATTAGTGCTCGTTAGTGCCGTATATTTTTTCGTTAGTGCCGCTTTAGTTTCACCGTCATGACGAATTCAATTTTCACCAGCGCCTCACATATCTCCGATCTTGACAATTCTGACAGTATACGTTGGTGCCGTGAGAGAATCGTTAGTACCGCTTCGGTTTCGCCGCTACGACGCGTTGTCAATGTGAGGAGCCAACTTCACGCCAGCCACTCACATTTATCTCCGATCTTGAAAATTCCAACGGCATTCGTTAGAACATTTTCGTTAGTGCCGCTTTGGTTTCGCCAGCCCCTCACATATCTCTGATCATGAAAATTCCAACGGCATTCGTTAGAAGAATTTCGTTACAGCCGCTTTGGTTTCGCCAAATAACGCGTTGTCCATGTGAGGGGCCAAATCTTCACGCCAGCCCCCAACATGGACAACTCGTTATAACGTCGAAACCAGAGCGGCACTAACGAAAAATGTTTACGGCACTAACGAGCACTAACACAACACCAACGAATGCCGTTGGAATTTTCAAGATCGGAGATATGTGAGGGGCTGGCGTGAAGTTGGCCCCTCACATTGACAACGCGTCGAAGCAGCGAAACCGAAGAGGTATTAACAATTTTTTCCACGGCACTAACGGGCACTAACGCACCACTAACAAATGCCGTTGGAATTTTCAAGGTCGGAGATATGTGAGGGGCTGGCGTGAAGTTGGCCCCTCACATTGACAACGCGTCGTAAGGGTGAAACCGAAGCGGTACTAAAGATTTTTTCACGGCACTAACGGGCACTAACGTAGCATCAACGTATACTGTTGAAATTTTCAAGATCAGAGATATGTGAGTGGCTGGTTCTGAAAATTGAATTCGTCGTGACGGCGAAACTAAAGCGGCACTAACGGTAAATTTTACAACACTAACGTAGCACTATTGAATGCCGTTGAAATTTCCAAGATCGGAGATATGTAAACCGAGATGTAAATTTGTACACAACACAATAACAATACTGTAACAGCTGAAAAGTCGACCGTGCAGGGCTATGGCGCTCTAGCGCCACGAGTGAGAACATTGTGCAGTGAAGAACGCCATTATGTGGACAAAGTCAGGTTGCGGACAGTAAGTGAGGTTATTGGGTTGGGTTTAATCCTCGCGAATACCGCCGGCAGGCGGAACGGAGCTTACATATCATGTTCGTTTATTGGTAACTGGTGTCTGGGGCACTCTAGCAATGAAAATGACAACTAGACTATCCTCCCGAACGAATCCTACGTCACTAACACAAACAACCAATGACAACGCTGACCGTACAATCTATTTACGTGTATTGATATGGCTGACTGTACGATTATCCACAGCCTTTAATCTATTCCTCTATGGTACTCATTATCATTACTCTATGGTGAGAGGTAGGCCTGAAGGATAGGGTAATGTTTTATAGGCTTTCAAGATTTTGTACTTTTCAATGGCGGTCATGATTAGGTAGCTAAGGTTTGTGTCGAACGCTCAAACCATCATCTAGGTCTAAGGCCTATCACAACCTAACATGACCCCAACATCTGAATCGGTCGATAAATTGGCCCGGTATCTACCATTATGCCATGACTCTAAGACAAGCAGCAGTGAAACTACTTTTATAATTTACATAACAAACCTCCAAAAACCAACCTAGCCTTTCTAGCCCATGATTGGTTCAAGACAATAGAATAGGGCTAGCTTAGCTTTGAGTGTGTAGGCCTAGTGTTAGGTCAAGTTATAACACATCAAATCCAATGTCTGTGGCCTATTTGACAATACTGATATAAATTGTGTTACTTTTACGGTAGGCCTATTCGATAATGATGAGGCCCTCTTTGGAGGTCCCTTAAATTTGTTCAAATCCTGTACAAAGTTCCGCGCAAGGTTTATTGGCAATCTGAACCTTGCACAAAATCTTGCACCGCTCAACGGTGCATCCCGATGCACCAAATCATCCCTATGTATTTTGTTTAGCCACTCTTTCATGTACACGCCTAACATTCCTCCGCAATTGCACCCATGACATAATACCAGAGCCATGAGAGACAGTGGGTCTAAACGATAAGCGTGAATGTTTGGTTAGGTTTTCACAGTTGACGCAAAGAATACATGTAGGCCTAGCCCTATATCTGTCGTTCAAGTGTGTTCCGATGAAATGATTAAAATAAATTTGAAGAGCAGTTCAATCAAATATATTTCTAAATACTGCCCGACCAAAATCTAGCGCCCGAACTATACGAAGTGAGCATCGTAAAACGGATATGTAAGGACAGCCAACGATGAGAACAAAAAAGAAGCTAGAGGTTTATTTACCCCGTGAAAACTACCCCTTGATGAAAATAAAACCTGGGAATGTTCCCCGATGCCTTGACTGTCTGAATCCACCCCTAACTCCCGTTTTACGGGAAAAAGACATTCTATGAAAAATGGTCATTTTAAGCTTTAGGCGCTGGAATTTGTGAGTGAATTTTGAGGGTTGTTTACATTTCTGCACGGTATTCAATGGGATTTTACTGTTCCCCGATGCCTTGACTGTCTGAATCCACCCCTAACTCATATCTGTTCCCGCCCCGTTTTCCGGGAAAGAGACTTTCTATGAAAAATGGTCATTTTGAGCTCTGGGCGCTAGGAATTTAGAAAGTTAAATTTAGGGGTTGTCAACATTTCTGCACGATATTCAATGGGAATTTACTGTTCCCCGATGCCTTGACCGTCTGCATCCACCCCTAACTCATATCTGTTCCAGCCCCGTTTTCCGGGAAAAAGACATTCTATGAAGAATGGTAATTTTGGGCTTTGGGCGCTCGAATATGGAAAGTGAATTTTAGGGGGTTGTTTACATTTCTGCACGGTATTTAATGGGATTTTACTGTTCCCCGGAGCCTCGAATGACTGAATCCACCCCTAACTCATATCTGTTACAGCCCCGTTTTCCGGGAAAAAGACATTCTATGAAAAGTGGTCATTTTGGGCTTTGGGCGCTGGAATTTGAAAAGTGAATTTTAGGGGGTTGTTTACATTTCTGCACGGTGTTCAATGAGATTTTACTGTTCCCCGATGTCTGTCTGAATCCATCGCTCACCCATATCTGTTCGAGCCCCGTTTTCCGGGAAAAATACATTCTATGAAAAATGAACATTTTGAGCTCTGGGCGCTGGAATTTAGAAAGTTGAATTTAGGGGTTGTCTACATTTCTGCACGGTATTCAATGGGATTTTACTGTTCCCCGGTGCCTTGACCGTCTGAATCCTCCCCTAACTCATATCTATTCCAGCCCTGTTTTCCGGGAAAAAGACATTCTATGAAAAATGGTCATTATGGGCTTTGGGCGCTGGAATTTGAAAAGTGAATTTTGGGGGGTTGTTTATATTTCTGCACGGTATCCAATGAGATTTTACTGTTCCCCGAAGCCTTGTCTGTCTGAATCCACCCCCAACTCCTATCTGTTCCGTCCCCGTTTTCCGGGAAAGAGACATTCTATGAAAAATGGTCATTTTTGGCTTTGGGCGCTGAAATTTGAAAAGTGAATTTTAGGGGGTTGTTTACATTTCTGCACGATATTCAATGAAATTTTACTGTTCCCCGATGCCTCGACTGTTTGAATCCACCCCTAACTCATATCTGTTCCAGCCCAGTTTTCCAGGAAAAATACATTCTATGAAAATTGGTCATATTTGGCTTTGGGCGCTGGAATTTGAAAGTGAATTTTAGGGGGTTGTTTACATTTCTGCACGGTATTCAATGGAATTTAACTGTTTCTCGATGCCTCGACTGTCTGAATCCACCCCTAACTCTATCTGTTCCAGCCCCGTTTTCCGGGAAAAAGACATTCTATGGAGAAAGGTCATTTTGAGCTCTGGGCGCCGGAATTTAGAAAGTTGAATTTAGGGGCCTGTTTACATTTCTGCACGGTATTTAATGAGATTTAACGGTTCCTTGATGCCTTGACTGTCTGAATCCACCCCTAACTCATATCTGTTCTAGCCCCGTTTTCCGGGAAAATGATATTCCACGGAAAATGGTCATTTTGCGCTTTGGGCGCTGTAATTTAGAAAGTTTATTTCAGGGGTTGTCTTCATTTCTGCACGGTATTCAATGAGATTCTACTGTTCTCCGATGCCTTGACTGTCTGAATTCACTCCTAACTCATATCTGTTCCATGTTAGTTTTGCGGGAAAAAGACATTCTACGAAAAATGGTCATTTTGGGCTTTGGGCGCTGGAATTTGGAAAGTGAATTTTAGGGGGTCGTTCACATTTCTGCTCGGTATCCAATGAGTATTCAAAAAAAACCCTCAAAATTCACTTTCCAAATTTCAGCGCACAAAGCCCAAAATGACCATTTTTCGTTAATGTCTTTTTCCCGGAAAACTAACATGGAACAGATATGAGTTAGGGGTGGATTCAGGCAGTCGAGGCATCGAGGAACAGTGAAATCTCATTGGATACCGTGCAGAGATGTGAACAACCCCCAAAAATTAACTTTTCAAATTCCAGTGCCCAAAGCCCAAAATGACCATTTTTCATAGAATGTCTTTTTTTCGGAAAACAGGGCTGGAACAGATATAAGTTAGGGGAGGATTCAGACAGTCTAGGCTTCGGGGAACAGTAAAATCGCATTGGATACCGTGCAGAAATGTAGACAATCCCTAAATTCAACTCTCTAAATTCCAGCGCCCAGAGCTCAAAATGACCATTTTTCATAGAATGTCTTTTTCCCGGAAAACTAACATGGAACAGATATAAGTTAGGGGTAGATTCAGACGGTCAAGGCATCGGGGAACAGTACAATCTCATTGAATACAGTGCAGAAATGTGAACAGACCCCTAAAATTCACTTTTCAAATTCCAGCGCCCAAAGCCAAATATGACCAATTTTCATAGAATGTATTTTTTCCGGAAAACGAGGCTGGAACAGATATGATTTAGGGGTGGATTCAGACAGTCAAGGCATCGGGGAACAATGAAATCGCATTGAATACCGTGCAGAAATGTGAACGACCCCCTAAAATTCAGTTTCCAAATTCCAAAGCCCAAAGCCCAAAATGACCATTTTTCGTAGAATGTCTTTGAGATATGAGTTAGGGGTGGATTTAGATAGTCAAGGCTTCGGGAAACAGTAAAATCTCATTGAATACCGTGCAGAAATGTAAACAACCCCCTAAAATCTACTTTTCAAATTCCAGCGCCCAGAGCTTAAAATGACCATTTTTCATAGAATGTCTTTTTCCCGGGAAACGGGACAGGAACAGATATAAGTTAGGGGTGAATTAAGACAGTCAAGGCATCAAGGAACAGTTAAATCTCATTGAATACAGTGCAGAAATGTAAACAACCCCCTAAAATTCACTTTTCAAATTCCAGCGCCCAGAGCTCAAAATGACCATTTTTCATAGAATGTCTTTTTCCCGGAAAACTAACATGGAACAGATATGAGTTGGGGGTGAATTCACACAGTCAAGGCTTCGGGGAACAGTAAAATCTCATTGAATACCGTGCAGAAGGGTAAACAACCCCCTAAATTTAACTTTCTAAATTCCAGCGCCCAGAGCTCAAAATGACCATTTTCCATAGAATGTCTTTTTCCCGGAAAACTAACATGGAACAGATATGAGTAAGGGGTGGATTCAGACAGTCAAGGCTTCGGGGAACAGGAAAATCTCATTGAATACCGTGCAGAAATGTAAACAACCCCCTAAAATTCACTTTTCAAATTCCAGCACCCAAAGCCCGAAATGACCATTTTTCATAGAATGTCTTTTTCCCGGAAAACCAACATGGAACAGATATGAGTTAAGGGTGGATTCAGATAGTAAAGGCTTCGGGGAACAGTAAAATCTCATTGAATACCGTGCAGAAATGTAAACAACCCCCTAAAATTCACTTTTCAAATTCCAGCGCCCAGAGCTTAAAATGACCATTTTTCATAGAATATCTTTTTCCCGGAAAACGGGACTGGAACGGATATGAGTTAGGGGTGGATTCAGACATTCAAGGCTTCGGGGAACAGTAAAATCTCATTGAATACCGTGCAGAAATGTAAACAACCCCCTAAAATTCACTTTCCAAATTCCAGCGCCCAGAGCTCAAAATGACCATTTTTCATAGAATGTCTTTTTCCCGGAGAACTAACATGGAACAGATATGAGTTAGGGGTGGATTCAGACAGTCAAGGCTTCGGGGAACAGTAAAATCTCATTGAATACCGTGCAGAAATGTAAACAACCCCCTGAAATTCACTTTTCAAATTCCAGCCCCCAGAGCCTAAAATGACCATTTTTTATAGAATGTCTTTTTCCCGGAAAACGGGACTGGAACAGATATGAGTTAGGGGTGGATTCAGACAGTCAAGGCTTCGGGAAACAGTCAAATGTCATTGAATACCGTGCAGAAATGTAAACAACCCCCTAAAATTCACTTTCCAAATTCCAGCGCCCAGAGCTCAAAATGACCATTTTTCATATAATGTCTTTTTCCCGCAGAACTAACATGGGACAGATATGAGTTAGGGGTGGATTCAGACAGTCAAGGCTTCGGGGAACAGTAAAATCTCATTGAATACCGTGCAGAAATGTAAACAACCCCCTGAAATTCACTTTTCAAATTCCAGCGCCCAGAGCCTAAAATGTCCATTTTTCATAGAATGTCTTTTTCCCGGAAAACGGGACTGGAACAGATATGAGTTAGGCGTGGATTCAGACAGTCAAGGCTTCGGGGAACAGAAAAATCTCATTGAATACCGTGCAAAAATGTACACAACCCCCTAAAATTCACTTTTCAAATTCCAGCGCCCAGAGCCCAGAATGACCATTCTTCATAGAATGTCTTTTTCCCGGAAAACTAACATGGAACAGATATGAGTTAGGGGTCGATTCAGACAGTCAAGGCTTCGGGGAACAGTAAAATGTCATTGAATACCGTGCAGAAATGTGAACAACCCCCTAAACTTCACTTTTCAAATTCCAGCGCTCAAAGCCTAAAATGACCATTTTTCATAGAATGTCTTTTTCCCGGAAAACTAACATGGAACAGATATGAGTTGGGGGTGGATTCAGACAGTCAAGGCTTCGGGGAACAGTAAAAACTCATTGAATACCGTGCAGAAATGTAAACAACCCCCTAAAATTCACTTTTCAAATTCCAGCGCCCAAAGCCCAAAATGACCATTTTTCATAGAATGTCTTTTTCCCGGAAAACCAACATGGAACAGATATGAGTTAAGGGTGGATTCAGATAGTCAAGGCTTCGGGGAACAGTAAAATCTTATTGAATACCGTGCAGAAATGTAAACAAACCCCTAAAATTCACTTTTCAAATTCCAGCGCCCAAAGCCCAAAAATGACCATTTTTCATAGATTGTCTTCTTCCCGGAAAATGGGGCTGGAACAGATATGAGTTAGGGGTAGATTCAGACAGTCAAGACATCAAGGAACAGTAAAATCTCATTGAATACCGTGCAGAAATGTAAACAACCCCCTAAAATTCACTTTTCAAATTCCAGCGCCCAAAGCCCAAAATGACCATTTTTCATAGAATGTCTTTTTCCCGGAAAACCAACACGGAACAGATATGAGTTAAGGGTGGATTCAGATAGTCAAGGCTTCGGGGAACAGTAAAATCTCATTGAATACCGTGCAGAAATGTAAACAAACCCCTAAAATTCACTTTTCAAATTCCAGCGCCCAAAGCCCAAAATGACCATTTTTCATAGATTGTCTTCTTCCCGGAAAACGGGGCTGGAACAGATATGAGTTAGGGGTAGATTCAGACAGTCAAGACATCAAGGAACAGTAAAATCTCATTGAATACCGTGCAGAAATGTAAACAACCCCCTAAAATTCACTTTTCAAATTCCAGCGCCCAAAGCCCAAAATGACCATTTCTTATAGAATGTCTTTTTCCCGGAAAACTAACATGGAACAGATATAAGTTAGGGGTGGGTTCAGACAGTCAAGGCTTCGGGAAACAGTAAAATCTCATTGAATACCGTGCAGAGATGTAAACAACCCCCTAAAATTCACTTTTCAAATTCCAGCGCCCAGAGCTTAAAATGACCATTTTTCATAGAATGTCTTTTTCCCGGAAAACGGGGCTGGAACAGATATGAGTTAGGGGTGGATTCAGACAGTCAAGGTTTCGGGGAACAGTAAAATCTCATTGAATACCGTGCAGAAATGTAAACAACCCACTAAAATTCACTTTTCAAGTTCCAGCGCCCAAAGCGCAAAATGACCATTTTTCATAGAATGTCTTTTTCCCGGAAAACTAACATGGAACAGATATGAGTTAGGGGTGGATTCAGACAGTCAAGGCTTCGGGGAACATTAAAATCCTATCGAATACCGTGCAGAAATGTAAACAACCCCCTAAAATTCACTTCTCCAATTCCAGCGCCCAGAGCCCAAAATGACCATTGTCCATAGAAGGGTTGTTTCCCGGAAAACGGGGCTGGAACAGATATGAGTTTTCCCGGAATTCAAACAGGATTCAGACAGTCGATGCATCGGAATTCAGGAGGTGTTCAGGAACACACTCATACCTATAATAAAATGTCGAGAGCTTCAAAAATATAATGAATTCCTCATTTGAGTGAATAGAATTCTAAATCACCACGTTATAGTTAAGGGTACTTTTCTGGAGAACAGAGATGGAACATTCAAGAGGTTACCATCATTAAATCCATGTCTGTTCATTTGGTTCATACATATGGTTTATATACTCTTCTTTCAACATCAGAAACAGATTAAAATCGGGTTTAATTCTGTTGAAGGGTTATCCTGTAACATCATTAATGGATCAGGCCTTTGCGATAATAGGGATAATAGATGTAAAAGGGTCAACTCATTGTGTTGATGTCATCAATTAAATAGCGTATTTTGCTGAAATTGGTATCAGTTCAGCATTTTTCGAAGCTAGCTTCATACTCCTAACATGACCTTGAGTTTGGGCGCTGCCCATGATTCTGGGCGCAACTTTCTGGGCGCTGTTTTGGCGCACATATGGTAGTAGTAGTAGTAGTGTTTATTCCTTTATCCCTCTTTCGAGGAAATCACAACCTACAAGGGTATGGGCCCAAGTCTGGGCCTAGGCCTATAACCTCTAAACATTAAATCAACTGTGAAAAATCATCAAATTCAATCTCTCGACTTATGCTTGCCTGATTGCAATTGTCAAAAAATACGACTAAACAGAACGTAAATTCATATCTTACCTCAAAATTGAAAAATACAATCCCAATGTCGAAAGTGTCATCTGTCATCACACGGTTTTGAAGACCTCTCAAAGACAAAGCTGAACGAAGGTAGCTCATAACTCGAGCGTTCGATGAGTTCGATTATGGCAAAAAGCAGTCAAAATTCAATACCAACTTCTAAATGTTATTGGTTTTGTAAGGTTGTCGGAAATCGGTCACTTGTAAAACGCCCACAAAAGTGGCCGATAGAGTTATCCAGCAGAAAGGTGTCTGGAGGATTTGTCGGCATATTGTGCATCGGCCCTAACACGCTTATATGAATGGACTTTAGGCCATTTGTTCATGCTTTGAAAATAATATGCATGTTGACTATCAACACCATTTGTTTTACACTATACATACAAATACACTATACATACAAATATTGCTTTCGCATTTTTTTTTAGGTTTCTGTACACAATGCAAGGTTGTAATACAAGGTTTTATTTCTCTAGAAGTAATATATATATATATATATATATATATATATATATATATATATATATATATATATATATATTGAAAGCTTTCTGCCAACAGAAGCATTTTAACCGTCCTCCTTGGTCTAGACTCTAGAGGTAGCGCATCTGCTTCTGGATCCAAGGCCGCATGTTCAAATCCTGAGTAAAGTGTGTTTTATTTTTAAATGTTCTTTCATCTATCATCAGCTCACTGTTTTTCATCTCCCGCTCATTTGTACCCTTCATAACCTAGCTCATAGTGGGGTCGTTAAGTATAACATAGAAAAATAAGCATTTAATAAAAGTATTAGATTATTACGCCTATAAGTAAAATATCAAAGGTGGGCCTACTCTACTCTGTTGATGAGAAAAGTTAATTCAGGATTCTATGTCAATAGAAGAAATCTTGTAACGATTTTTTGTAAATAGAAGCAATGTATTTAAGATTTCTGTCAAAAGAAACAATCAATTTAGGAATTTATTTTTACAGAAGAATCCATTTAAGGTTTTCTGTCAATAGGAACAATCAATTTAAGGTTCAATTCTCTATATGAGGGCGTCCAAGGGTGAGCTCGCTCACCCTTGTTTACATATATTATTAATATTCAAATCGTTTCATCGATGTTATTTCCATGTTTTCATTGTGTTTTGATTCCTAGAATATCGTTAATATCGCGTGATCTATAGGCCAACACCATAGTCTGGTTTCAACTTTTCGCACTAAATAACTAAACTAATAGGGTATTCTCAACTGACGTCACCCATTGTTGAAAGAGAGAGAGACAACAATGTGCACCAGTTGGAATTGACCAATCAGAATGTTTGGTAGTCCACCAGTTCGCTGTATTGCTCTAGTAACGATTGTTTGTCGTTTGTTACGTGCGAACACCCTATACATTAGGCCTATTTATTGTTTATAAATCAAACTGACATGAATTATTCTTCATTCGAAACGACCTGCTAGCTTTGTTGTGACAATTCGAGGTCATACGGTCATGACAAGACTTGGTACATCAAAAGGATAGCAAATACTTTAATATATAACCTTCGGTAAAATCATATGGTAAAGTATTTGAGGATAGGGTCACATGTTTCTATTATTTGCAACAGCTACAGCTGTGATTTTCAGAGCTCGAAACTCAAAGAAACTCTGATTGGCTCAGCATTTCAAAGAGCTTCAACCAATCCTTGTGCATTGTGATGATTCGAGCCGCCAAGTCTATACACAAATCAAAGCTTTGGGATATTTGCCATTGAAATATTTCACAGTCATAAAGGGATGAAAAGTTTTCTATTATTGTCTAGAAAATTAGTAGTCTGTCTGCTTTTCATAGACAAAATAGGCTGAAGAGGGCTGTTCGATGAAAAGATTAGTTCTGTACTGGATCATGAACTACATATAATGGGTTTGAAAATGAAAATACATTTCAAAACTACAGTTTATTTGACCTTCAAATGGGGTATTGTAATGGGGTAAATGTGGTATTGTTAGCGAAAATAGTGTGTTTTATAGTTAGTTGTGCTGGGGCCCTGGTGGTTTACAGGATAGTTAGAACGATTCCACATATAGGTTTCCCGTTTATACATCAATAAGAAAGAGTGAGAGACGTTTTTTTTCTTTCTCTAATGACTGTTAAAATTGACGACTCGAAATGGGAGTGGCTTCACCAGTCGGCCTTCTAGATCTATATCACTTGTGGTCATTTAGAGACACTCTGATTAGATATTCGAATTTCACCTCAGTTCTAGCAGCCCCGTCGATTGGATGTTATGATTTGTGACGTCAATGGGAGGGGGGATTCGAGTCGTCAATTGACATATTTGAACTTTTCAATTAGCGATGATGGTGTAACTTACAGTTTGTCTCCATCCAAAACCATTGCATGTATCAGTAAATAGTAATAAGTTGAATTTCGACTCGGTTTGCTGAGAATTAATTTTGGAATTTCACAGCAAAAATTATAATTCATATCGCGAAAATGTTTGAAATAAGGTTTTTCACGGTCAAATAATTTTTGAATGTATCGAAATTATGTATTTTTGGGGGAAATCTATCAAAACCACACTTCAAATACAGTTCGAAGTCGTTGTTGAAAATATTGTCGAAATTTGTGTGTATTTCCTAATTCTGAAATTTATTGGTAGGCCCTATACATAAAGCTCACCATAATTTTAATATGTTTGATTAACATTCTACTTTGATTGAACTCTCAACATTTTATTTGTTGATTGACCAATCAACGCTTCTGCAACATCATGTAGGTCTATACATCTGTTCTTATGAAAGTGTGCCAACCTTCCAATATACCAAATAAGCGGCATGGAGAAATTATTACATGATCATGGAAATATTTGAATTTTGTTTGATCAATGTCTGCATCAGGAACTAACAATTGCCATAGCTAAGGTGATTGTATCATCAATAACTTCAATTTAGATTCAGTTTTGAATTATTTATCAATTGATAAATGAATATTTATATGAATATTTGGATGATGATCTGATATCTATGAAATAATTTATGAGATCTATATGAATATGAATTGATCATCGAATTTCCCGCGTCTACAGTTAAAATCGAGGTTAAAATATCCATTGCAAAATATTCGAAATACAATTTTTCCATTTTTGATAATTGGATTAAATGCAATTCTTTCGAATGTTTCAAAATTAATTTTCGAAAATAATATTGAAACCATAGCTGAGACACTGTACAAAATCGAATATATTCGTTTGAAATTTCACTTTTTATTAAATATTCAACATTTTACTGTCGCTATTTTTTCAACTAACGCTTTCGCAATATAATGTGCCTCTGCTCTTATCACAAACCTGTCAACCTTTGGAGTGCATACCAAATGAGCGGCGTACAAAAAATATTACATGACCATGGAAATATTCTAATTTTGGAAAATATTTGTTTGCATTAAATACAATAAGAGGTTTCTGTTTCCACGAGAGAAGTCTCATCCACCAACATAACAAACACAAATAGGCCTATCAGTTGGATAATTATAATTTTATGATCGAGGGCAAAATGTTTTTCCGTAACTACTTTCACGACGAGAAACACAACTCCCTCTTTCAAAAGTGTTGACACCTTCAAGTTGCAGCGAAAAAAAAGGAATTTTACCGACGTAGACGTCTCTCAAATTAGGTATTCAGTATAGACAACCTTTTTCTTTCGTGAACACAGGTACAGTAATATTATTACCAGGAAGACGGAGCTTTTGCGTTGTGAGCTTGGCGAGATATTCTTGTGAACTAGGAAAACGCGTTATGTGTTGCCGCGTTGGTGGATGAGCTAAAACATATCAACATATTTTTGGATTGGTTATATAATATATCCACCTTGATATCCAAACAATTAAGTCACTGCCCTCCCATTTCCTAATTAATTTCTATAACTAGGCAAACGCGTTATGTGTTGCCGCGTTGATGGATGAGCTGGAACATATCAACTCATCTTTGGATTGGTTTATATATATATATATATATATATATATATATATATATATATACATATATATATATATATATATATATATATATATATATATATATATATATAAATATATATATATATATATATATATATATATATATATATATATATATATATATATAAATATACATATATATATATATATATATATATATATATATATATATATATATATATATATATATATATATATATATGTATATATATATATATATGTATATATATATATATATATATATATATATATATATATATATATATATATATATATATATATATATATATACACCTTGAGATCCAAACCATTACATCATGCCATCTTATTTTTCATCATTAATTTCCATGATAATAACGGAGGCTTTATTTTAATCGTTCACAATCAAGTGGTGACACCTGTAGCTTGAATTTAATAGGTATAGCTTTGAATGATTCACAAAAATTACATCAAATATTTTTTTACATCAAAACGGCTCATCCGATTTGAGTGAAAGTTCGGTACAATGTGTATTACTAGTCAAACGCGAAATATGCGTTGTAAGATGAGCGAGATATCTGAATAAGGTATGAAAGTCCTTGAAGTAGTTGTACCCTTGCTACTTTATCGACTCTGGTATTCTACACACCTTGATATCTGAATAAGCTATAAAAGTCGTTGAAGTAGTTCTAGTCTTGCCACTTCATTGACTCTGGTATTCTACAAACCTTGACGGATATAAAAAATACTTCATTGTTGATCGACTCTTGAATCTAGAAAGCAGTGAATCTCCACAACTTAATTCTGTCACAATTTTTAGACGAGCTTTAGCGAGGATTCAATTTGACATACTGAAAAATTGGTGTTCGTTTTTATGTTTGTTTTTTTTTATGTTTTTTTGTCGGTTCTCCACAGGTCAAACGGCTACAGCTATCAACTTCAAACTTTTTTTCGTCATGGTTCCTCATCTAACTTAGATCTGTATAGTTTTGTGGCATTATCGGGTGATAACTTTTTTTTTTATGAATTTTAGAAATTTCAAAAATCCCCATTAGAATAACCCGAGGGAAATACTTGAAAAATCAAAATTTTTCAAGACCTCTCAAATTTTCGCCGAATATAGAGGAAACTATTAAGCACATTTTGAGAGATTTTTCGCATCAATCGGATGAGAAATAACGGAGAAAACGCATTTATAAAGCATTTTCCCATCAATTTAGGCTATTACGGGAACCAATTAAATCTATAGCAACAAGTGTCACTAATTAATTCAAAACGATTGAAATGAATGAAGAAGAAGGCCGTGACATAACTGATTCTCGTAAGGTTTTTGAACGTTTGGAATGATCCAAGGTCTGTAGATGTAGATTGGGTTGACAAATTATTTTTCATTCTAGATTTCTATACCCCTAAGCTCGTCTAACAACGCGCATCCCGCGTTTTCCTATTACTAGGAAAACGCGGGATGCGCGTTGTTAGACGAGCTTAGGGGTATAGAAATCTAGAATGAAAAATAATTTGTCAACCCAATCTACATCTACAGACCTTGGATCACTCCAAACTTTCAAAAACCTTACGAGAATCAGTTATGTCACGGCCTTCCTCTTCATTCATTTCAATCGTTTTGAATTAATTGCTGACACTTGTTGCTATAGATTTAATTGGTTCCCGTAATAGCCTAAATTGATGGGAAAATGCATTATAAATGCGTTTTCTTCGTTATTTCTCATCCGATTGATGCAAAAAATCTCTCAAAATGTGCTTAATAGTTTCCTTTATATTCGGCAAAAATTTGAGAGGTCTTGAAAAATTTTGATTTTTCAAGTATTTTCCTCCGGGTTATTCTAATGGGGATTTTTGAAATTTCTAAAATTCATAAAAAAAAAAGTTACCACCCGATAATGCCACAAAACTATACAGATCTAAGTTAGATGAGGAACCATGACGAAAAAAAGTTTGAAGTTGATAGCTGTAGCCGTTTGACCTGTGGAGAACCGACAAAAAAACATAAAAAAAACAAAAAAAAAAAAAAAAAAAAAAAAAAAAAAACATAAAAACGAACACCAATTTTTTTCAGTATGTCAAATTGAATCCTCGCTAAAGCTCGTCTAATGATATATTCTATGAATATTATCAGTCATTTTATTTTTTTTCTTCAAAACGACTGATCAGAATTGCTTAAAAAATCGTAATAATGTGAAATATCCATGTATACACAATTAGAGAGAATTTCATTCCATTTGGAGAGATTTTATTTTTCAACATTCTCCGCCCAGCCAAATCTTATGGGGTTTTTAGAAACTTTGAGATGATGATTCTCAAAATCGGTCTGACCGAATCATTCCAAAAACTATACAGTTCTAAGTTGGATGAGTTTGGGTGTACAAAAAAAGTTTCATGTTGATCAGTCAACCCCTGCGACCTGTGGAGTGCTTACAAAAAAAAAAAAAAAAAAAAAAACACAGACAAAGCCCTATAAGAGTGGGATGGAGACTTCGCTACAATCATCAATTACTAGTCAAACGGGAAATATGCGTTGTAAGATGAGCGAGATATCCTAATAAGGTATAAAAGTCGTTGAAGTAGTTCTACCCTTGCTACTTTATCGACTCTGGTATTCTACACACCTTGATATCTGAATAAGCTATAAAAGTCGTTGAAGTAGTTCTAATCTTGCCACTTTATTGACTCTGGTAATCTACACACCTTGACGCATATAAAAAATACTTCATTGTTGGTCAACTCTTGAATCTAGAAAGCAGTGAATCTCACAACTCAATTCTGTCACAATTTGTATGGTATATTTGATGAATATCATCAGTTATTTTTATTTGTTTCTTCAAAACGACTGATCAGAATTGCTTAAAATATCGTAATAATGTGTGAAATCCATGTATACACATTTAGAGAGAATTTCATTCCATTTGGAGAGATTTTATTTTTCAACATTTTCTGCCCAGCCAAATCTTATGGGGTTTTTAGAAACTTTGAGATGATGATTCCAAAAACTATACAGTTTTAAGTTGGATGAGTTTGCGTGTACTAAAAAAGTTTCATGTTGATCAGTCAACCCTTGCGACCTGTGGAGTGCTTACAAAAAAAAAAAAAAAAAAAAAAAAAAAACACACAGACAAAGCCCTATAAGAGTGGGATGGAGACTTCGCTACGCTCATCAATTATCAGATCAAAATCTACTGAGAATTTGAATTTTCTCGGATGAAATATTTTTCATGAGTTTTTTCTCTGGGTTATTCTTATGTGATTTCTGAAAACTTTGAAATGAGTTTTCTCAGAAGTGGTTCAACCGATCACGCCCTAAAACTACTAGTCAAACGCGAAATATGCGTTGTAAGATGAGCGAGATATCTGAATATGGTATGAAAGTCCTTGAAATAGTTTTACCCTTGCTACTTTATCGACTTTGGTATTCTACACACCTTGATATCTGAATAAGCTATAAAAGTCGTTAAAGAAGTTCTACTCTTGCCACTTCATTGACTCTGGTATTCTACACACCTTGACGCACATAAAAAATACTTCATTGTTGGTCAACTCTTGAATCTAGAAAGCAGTGAATCTCGACAACTTAATTCTGTCATAATTTTTATGATATATTTCATGAATATTATCAGTCATTTTATTTTTTTTCTCCAAAACGACTAATCAGAATTGCTTAAAAAATCGTAATAATGTGTTAAATCCATGTATACTCATTTAGAGAAAATTTCATCCCATTTGGAGAGATTTTTGATGAGCGTAGCGAAGTCTCCATCCCACTCTTATAGGGCTTTGTCTGTGTGTTTTTGTTTGTTTGTTTGTTTGTTTGTTTGTTTGTTTGTTTTTTTGTTTGTTTGTAAGCACTCCACAGGTCGCAAGGGTTGACTGACCAACATGAAACTTTTTTTTTACACGAAAACTCATCCATCTTAGAACTGTATAGTTTCTGGGATGAATCGGTCGGACCGATTTTGAGAATCATCATCTCAAAGTTTCTAAAAACCCCATAAGATTTGGCTGGGCAGAAAATGTTGAAAAATAAAATCTCTCCAAATGGAATGAAATTCTCTCTGAATGTGTATACATGGATTTTACACATTATTACGATTTTTTAAGCAATTCTGATCAGTCGTTTTGAAGAAAAAAAATAAAATGACTAATAATATTCATAAAATATATCATAAAAATTGTGACAGAATTAAGTTGTCGAGATTCACTGCTTTCTAGATTCAAGAGTTGACCAACAATGAAGTATTTTTTATATGCGTCAAGGTGTGTAGAACACCAGAGTCAATGAAGTGGCAAGAGTAGAACTACTTTAACGACTTTAATGGCTTATTCAGATATCAAGGTGTGTAGAATACCAGAGTCGATAAAGTAGCAAGGGTAGAACTACTTTAACGACTTTTATAGCTCATTCAGATATCAAGGTGTGTAGAATACCAGAGTCGATAAAGTAGCAAGGGTAGAACTACTTTAAGGTTTTTATACCTTATTGAGATATCTCGCTCATCTTACAACGCATATTTCGCGTTTGACTAGTATTTTTCAACATTTTCTGCCCAGCCAAATCTTATGGGGTTTTTAGAAACTTTGAGATGATGATTCTCAAAATCGGTCCGACCGATTCATCCCAAAAACTATACAGTTCTAAGTTGGATGAGTTTGCGTGTAAAAAAAAAGTTTCATGTTGATCAGTCAACCCTTGCGACCTGTGGAGTGCTTACAAACAAACAAAAAAAAAAAAAAAAAAGACACACAGACAAAGCCCTATAAGAGTGGGATGGAGACTTCGCTACGCTCATCAATAAAGTATCGAATCGGATAAGGATACTTGTGTGTGCCAAATTTCAACTGATTTTGAATCTTTGTCTGACCTGTGGAGCGCGGAAAAAAAATTACTATTTTTCGGGTATGGTGAAATTAATTTTTCGCTTCGCTCATCCAATAATAAAGAAGACCTTGTTTCAATCGCTTCCAATTAATCGGTGACATCTGTTGTTTGGATTCGATTGGCATCTTGATAGCTTCAAGTGATTCAAAAAAATAACATCATACTTTTCTACAACAAAACGGCTGATCCGATTTGAGCGGAAGTTTGGAATAGTGTGTATCATTATAATATTGAAATTTCTCAAGAATTTGAATTCTCTCGAAGGAAATATTTCTTACGAATTTTTTTCCCATGGGTTATTCTCGTGAGATTTTTGTAAGCTTCGAAATGAGTTTCCTCAGAAGTGGTCCGATCGATTGCGCCTCAAAACTGTACCGTATCGAATTAGATGAGTACACTTGTGTATGCCAAGTTTCAACTGATGAAGTTTCAAATGAAATTTCGTTTGACCTGTGGAGCGCGAACAGAAAAAAGTACTTTTTTCTGGTATGGTGAAATTGAGTATTCGCTACGCTCATCCAATTATACTTATATTTGAAAACTCGCCAGCTATATACACACCTCGATTTCGAAACAATTGATATTCTAGTCAGTGTTTTCGTTTATAGCTCAACGTTCTGATTTGGTTTTGATTAATTGTCGAGCAATTTTTTTGCGCAGTCTTCTTCTGTCTACATTGGAATCTTCTTTGTGGAAAATATCACAAATCGTGAAAACAATACACTACTCGATCAAGAAAACGTCGAGGATCACATTGATCAGATTCACAACATAATTTGAACTTTATTCACCACGCAGCACTAAAAGACCCAACAGTTCACCCTCCTGTTTCCTAGCTCTGAAGACAGTCTGTAGGCTTACCTACATCAGAAACTGGGCCTATAGCATCAGTTGCATAGGTGCATCCATGTATAGCTGGATTCGAGCCTGTATACACCGTGAATCGAACACAAAAGACATTCTGGAAGTACCTACTATCTGTTTCAAAGCACAATGAATATAATCAGTAAATAGTATAGTGACACCTTGTATCACTTATGGAGTTAGCAGTTACGGAGTTTGAACCTTCTCCTGAAATATTTCGATTCGCTAGATACAAGGTTTTGGTTTTTCACCATCGATATGTACAATTTTCAATTACTTCCTGTCATATTTGGTCAGTTCCTAGTTGACGCAGTTAGTGTATGACTCTCATTATAAAAAAAATGTTTAAACAGTATTGAGAAATTTTATGTATGCTGCAAGCATACTGTATAACGTCATTTTGAAGTACGAGCAATCAAAATATATCATTTCCATTCCATATTTTACAACTTGGCACTTCGAACTATAACCATGGACCAATTTACTTTCAATTTTGACTTTCAATTGACTTTCAACTTATACAACAATGTGTCGTCACGTGATAGAATCGTTTTAGTGTTTCAGATTTCCCGTGAGAAGAATCGAATGTGATAGGGGGCGGGGCCTACATCCACATATATTATCTTCAGGTTTGTGAAACGGAGGTTTTGACTGTACCCAGCTGCCAATCAACATCAATAAAAGAGCTGAAATAAACGTGTGTATACACAAACAAACATGGAAGACTATTTCTTTGTCAAGTTGATGAGGAAGATTGCGTTGTCAATAATACTGAAATGGAATTCGAATAAATGTCTTCATTTCACCAGGACGTTTTTGAAATTCGCAGGTGAGATATCCAGTGGCGTGCAGAGGTGAAAAAGCATGGGCGCAGACACCCTCTTTTGGACGTGGGTACCCCCGCCCCCCTGTGAGAAATATAGAGCATATATGTCGTGGGTGGAGCCCGACGACCGTATACACAATAAGTCAATAACGAAGCCAATATCGCCAAAGGCGATTTTTTTTTTATTTCTTGACTCATACATTTCTCCTATTTTGAAGTGACTTTTTGATAAATTCTCAAACATTCGGACAGCTGGGAATCAAATGCTTCCTGCTTCTTCCAATATATGTATAGAATTTCAGAATTGAAATTTAAAAAATTTGATCCGTGTGTAGAAGAAATATCTGGATGAACAATGACTTATCTAGATATGGTGATAGCTCACCACAGTCAAAGATTGTTCTTTCAATTTCCAATTCTTAAAATTCTTTCTAGTTGCTTCGACTCGTTTCTGCTTGACATCATGGAGTGTATCGAATTATTGCGAAGATCCAATTTCACATGCTGGAAAAATTGGACTTCGTGTTTATTTTCCCAAATCATTTCCGTATTACGTGGAAAGAGTCGAACACACCATGTTTTTTTTTAAAGACAAGACGCGAACTTTTGTGACGCCCATATTTCCAGAATATCGCGCATGTGCATCTCCTCTCAGAATGTTGGGTCTCAATCACGCACACGACCGATTCTTCATGAAAAGTGTCGAAAATGCTTGTTTTTTTCTTAAGGTGATCCGATCGGTTGTCTAAACGCGCATGACGAACTCTCATGGCAATCATATCCCCATGAAGCCGATATCGGTTTTACAGACGTTTCCACGTCGAAAAAAAATCCGTTTCTTTTACAGGCTTGTGGTGTATAACCGACAACAATGACAAACGCGGTCTTATGTTCTACATAAGATATTACGTACCGAGATGCATGCTGGCTCTCGACTGTATCTATGTGGCCACCGTGTTTCCCATCGGCGCCTACTACAACAAGCACGACATGACGGAAATGTGCGAGTGCATCTCGCTGTTTTTCGTCGGATCGATGGTCATCTCCAAGGCGGGCACGATGATGTGGCAGGGCGAGAGGATCAAGAGTCTGGTGTACCAGATGGAGGGGTTGCATAGGAGAGACCAGATGTCGAGACGGGAGAAGGAGATTCAGGACAAGACGCAGATGTGGACGAACCTGGCGGTCGTCTACTTCGGCTGGAGTGCGTGGCTGAATCTGTCGCTGCCGTTCGTGCAGGTGCCTTATCTGATTGCCAACCGGAAGCTGTTTCTGAGGTGAAGATTCAATCACGATATTACAGAAATGATATTGTGATGAGATAAATAAGCTTGAAATCCTCTTCATGTTTTCTTCTAGAAATATCACAATACTATGAATGGAGAACATAATTAAATCCAAAAAAGAATAGAAGATGGAGATCATTTCAAGATCTGAGATATTTTCTGACATAAATGTCCGAATTGTTTTTTTATAGGCATACCTATACCTTGAAGGTAGATAGGCCTATAGTACCTTGACGTATTAATACAGGCACAGCCACAATATCTACACGCTAAATCGACTCATAATAATAATCAGAAAAATCAGGATGTAAAAAATCATTTTCTCTGGGAGGGGGGGAGGGGGGGGGGGGCTGGATAATTGTCCCTAATTGTGATGCCACATCCGAACGATCCTATCTTGATATCCTCTGTCCTTATTTGAATGCAATCACTTGGTACAAGTTGTAGACATCAATAGCAATGAGAATAATAATAAAATGGAACAAAACAAATGGGTTATCATTTTACCATTTTTCACTGATCAAAGATACTTTACAGGATGATAGCATGTGTATCAAGGTTACCATAGCAACTGGAAAAGTTGAGAACATGCAAACTGACATCAAAGTTGTGATTGGAGAACATTATGTGAAGTCATTTTAAGGAAGCTCATTGAATATTTCACCAAGTTTCTCATCAGAATTGCTCAACCTCTTCGTTCTAGTGGTTGGTACCCCTACGACGAGTACGCCAGCCTGTACGGCTTGACCCTGACGATGACGATATTCATCCAACTCACAGCCCTCTGGGTTGCCACTACGGACGCTTTCTTCATCACGCTCGTATTTCAAATGATCGGCCAGTTCAAGCTACTGCGTTACGACTTGAAGCACGTACGACGCCTGGCGGTGCAAGCAGCAAACAGACGCGGGGACTTTGACGGGAGGATGAAGGATGAAACAGAAAATACGAGAAGGAAAACTGACGAGAAATACAGGCACAAATATGCAGGCAAGTTCCTAATATTTGTTTATATATCATTTAGTCCCTTTTCAGAATTCAACGACATACTGCCTTCTTGGGACCGAGATCGACGGAATTAATTTCTGGGTATTTGAGTACCGTTTCAAAAGTCGGTCTGCCTATCCACAGGGTTAATTAAAGGCAAAACTTTAAGAAGCATGCATTATCTTTCATCTTACCGACTCTGACAGTGTGTGAATCTCTCAGAATATGGTGAACATTATTGTTGTAACTATACCATCACATTAAAACTTGAAAGTAAATACGTTCACTGTAATGCACGATAATATGGATCATTTGTGCTGAATAGTATCAGTAGCATAGGACTTTCAAACGCGGGTACTAGCACTCTGCTCTACTTCAAATGTTGCAACCGTTTCTGAAATTGAGATGATGATTTCTAGTTTTCTCTAAAATTGGGCAAATAAATATCGTCATCACTCATTGGAATTCAGTTTCAGGGTTGTTATGTCCTTCAATTGAAGAATAGATAACTGAAAACCGCTCCAGGAGAGCTACTATACAGTGCACTGTAGGGAATTGCCACCAAAATGATTGTTGCCACAAATACGAGACAAACAGCCCTTCAATTATACACATTTCAATCTCTTTGGTCGCAGGTGTAACACGGAAAGAGATAAGTAAACATCCAGCTGAGAATATCAGCAGGCAATATGATGAAAGAAAAAGAAGACACCCCATCACATCGAGAAGTAATCCTTCAGTTCCCGATGACAGGAATCTGAATGAGACGAAGCAGTCGAGTCATTTTAAATTGCCAAATTCTGTGATCGAACGTTTACAACAGCAAGGCTACAATGGAATAACATATCGACAGACAGTGCTGGAAGCTGGGGGTGATACAACTGTGAGCTTGGTTGTTCCGCTGAGGAAACCAAAGAGATCAGTTGCGTCCAGAGAAGATGTTAATAAAGAGATGGAGATTCTTCTGAAACACTTTGTCACTCGACATCAAAAACTTTGCAGGTATTCTTATATAATAGCGAATAGAGCGTACGCGTTGTAAAATGAGGGTTAAATTTATATGAAATTGTACAGAGACGTGTGGCCGAGAAGTTTTATACACTGAATCGTCATTCAGAAGACCGGGGTTTGATTCCCGTTATGGTCGACCATCCTGAGAATTTTTTTTTCGTGGTTTTCCTCTGTCGTTTAGGTCAATACTGGGATGTTCCTTAACAACAAGCCACAACCGAATTCTCCCCACGATCCAAAAACACCTAATATTGAAATACCATTTCATCTCGTCATTCCATCATGTCATATATCATTCACCAACGCCAATGTATCGTGATCATCAGTAGAGTGCATCGTTCAACCCAATGTGAAATGATAAATTATATGAAATTTATTCGTAATTGTGCACCTTCGATTGGAAATTATCGAGTCTAGAAACTAGAAACTCGTGAACCACCCTTATTATGAATATTGTCCCTCCAGTTCAACCACTGCGTACAATCTTGACGGCTGTTTGTGGGTGAATCGTACATCAATCGTTTATTTCCAGCATGATTCGTGACATCGAATCCATTTTCTACTACATGTTGATCAACCAACTAACATGCAACGTGGTGCCCTCGGTGATCGGAGGACTATGGCTGGTCTTGGTGAGTACTGAGTGGACAATGGCAGTCAAAGTTGTTGGTACGCGGTTGGGCTCAATCGAGGAGCTCATAGCAAGAAATAGAAAAGAAACGCCCGAAAATTCAACAGTGAGAATTATTTTGAGAATCCCATTGTTGATGATGCACATTCTTTTTATCGGAAGGGACATTTGATACATTTTGTGGTTGTTCGCGGGCAGTGAAGGTTACAATTGGCCCGAAAAGTAATATGAATTATCTCTTGAGTAGCGATGTATGTCTTATACATATATATATATATATATATATATATATATATATATATATATATAT
>OZ023328.1:10258537-10318537 GCA_964007535.1 Brachyptera risi | reverse complement strand
TATATATATATATATATATATATATATATATATATATATATATATATATATATATATATATATATATATATATATATATATATATATATATATATATATATATATATATATATATATATATATATATATATATATATATATATATATATATATATATTAGGGATCACTTAGGTTCCAAAAAATCAGAGTCGGATAATCGATCTACAGAACCGGTTCAGAAACGATTCTCCGCAATTTTTGGGTCGAAAATGAGAGAATATTCTTCTCTTAAGTTGAGGTTGCCTATCGGTCACTTGTGACTCGTCGTATAGGATTCAATGTGATTCACCATCATCAGTCGAACACGCATGTTTGGCTACCGCTGATAGATATGACTTGTTGGTCTTAATTCAGCACATTTATGCTGTTTTATTCGATTTTCTGAAGGTTTCTGCGTCTGCCCAATATAAACTTTCCCACATTCACATGGAATTCTATGCACTCCCATCTCTTCTTTAGGTGTGTGGTCTTGAACCGATCTTATGCAAGTTTTGAGTTGTCTGTCTGTTGTATAGCCCAATCTCACTTTGTGTTTCTTCAGGAGCCTGCTCAGCTTCTCTGTGGTGCCTTTCACATACGGGAGTATAGCGATACCGTGAGAGTCGTCTTTCTCTGTTTCTTTTTTGTTGTCTTGACGTTCAACTTGGGGCGTTTCAAAAATAGTATCATCTACTTCTTAAATTTCTAGATAGAAAAACATCAATATAATTTCAACGGTGAAGATAAATATGTTATGAGCGACGGTTGGCGAACAGTGATGAGCCGACTACAGCATAAAGTGAAATATAAAATAAATAGTACGAAAGAGCCGAGAGGCTGAGAATATTAACACCCAGATAAAAAACCGATACAATTTGAGATGAACTGAAGAGTTAGTGGTGGTGCCAGTTCCGAGTCCCAAACTCTGTTATCCATGAAGATTTGTATTTCATTCTGATTGTCATTTTGATTTCAATGTTCTTTTACTTCGTGAAAATTTTGTATTCATATATCATTTTTATTTCCTTATTCAATTATTATTATCAACATTTCTATGTTCATTGGCTTTTTAATGTATCGAGTCTTCAGTTTTGTTTTTGTGAAATTTTTCTCTTCTGATATTGTACAATAATGTGATTGTTTAGAAGAATATACATCTCTTGAAAAAGACGGTGATAAGACCGTCGAAACGCGTCGAAAAGGAGATGAAAAAAAGTATCCAACATCTATACTTGATACTCAATCTAAAAAGATTTGAACCTGAAAGTATAATGGATACATCAATTAAAATTTCTGGAAGTTTCAAACAGAATAAATATGAATTTATCTGTATATACTGAAATCAGCTGTCACAGATATATTTTTTGTCTACTATGAATACTGTTTGTGTCAACAGGTGACTAATCTTGTGTACAAGTACTACTGCACGCTCATCACGGCTGTCAAACCGCCTGTACAATAGACTGCAACGTCAGCAGCAACTTGCTACGATCCAAGCTCATCACGGCTGTCAAACCACCTGAACAATAGACTGCAACGTCAGCAGCAACTTGCTACGATCCACGCTCATCACGGCTGTTAAACCGTCTGAACAATAGACCGCAACGTCAGCAGCAACTTGCTACGATCCACGCTCATCACGGCTGTTAAACCGCCTGAACAATAGACTGCAACATCAGCAGCAACTTGTCACGATCCACGCTCATCACGACTGATCAACCGTCTGAACAATAGACTGCAACGTCAGCAGCGACTTGCTACGATCCACGCTTATCACGGCTGTCAAACCATCCGAACAATAGACTGCAACGTCAGCAGCAACTTGCTACGATCCACGCTCATCAAGGCTGTTAAACCACCTGAACAATAGACTGCAACGTCAGCAGAAACTTGCTACGATCCACGCTTATCACGGCTGTCAAACCATCCGAACAATAGACTGCAACGTCAGTAGCAACTTGCTACGATCCACGCTCATCACGGCTGTCAAACCGTCTGAACAATGGACTGCAACATCAGCAGCAACTTGCTACGATCCACGCTTATCACGGCTGTCAAACCATCCGAACAATAGACTGCAACGTCAGTAGCAACTTGCTACGATCCACGCTCATCACGGCTGTCAAACCGTCTGATAAATAGACTGCAACGTAAGCAGCAACTTGCTACGATCCACGCTCATCACGGCTGTCAAACCACCTGAACAATAGACTGCAACGTCAGCAGCAACTTGCTACGATCCACGCTCATCACGGCTGTTAAACCGTCTGAACAATAGACTGCAACGTCAGCAGCAACTTGCTACGATCCACGCTCATCACGGCTGTTAAACCACCTGAACAATAGACTGCAACGTCAGCAGAAACTTGCTACGATCCACGCTTATCACGGCTGTCAAAACATCCGAACAATAGACTGCAACGTCAGTAGCAACTTGCTACGATCCACGCTCATCACGGCTGTCAAACCGTCTGAACAATGGACTGCAACATCAGCAGCAACTTGCTCCGATCCACGCTCTTCACGGCTGTCAAACCGTCTGAACAATGGATTGCAACATCAGCAGCAACTTGCTACGATCCACGCTCATCACGGCTGTCAAATTACCTGAACAATAGACTGCAACGTCAGCAGCAACTTGTCACGATCCACGCTCATCACGACTGATCAACCGTCTGAACAATAGACTGCAACGTCAGCAGCAACTTGCTACGATCCACGCTCATCACGACTGATCAACCGTCTGAAAAATAGACTGCAACGTCAGCAGCAACTTGCTACGATCCACGCTTATCACGGCTGTTAAACCACCTGAACAATAGACTGCAACGTCAGCAGCAACTTGCTACGATCCACGCTCATCACGGCTGTTGAACCACCTGAACAATAGACTGCAAAGTCAGCAGAAACTTGCTACGATCCACGCTTATCACGGCTGTCAAACCATCCGAACAATAGACTGGAACGTCAGTAGCAACTTGCTACGATCCACGCTCATCACGGCTGTCAAACCGTCTGAACAATGGACTGCAACATCAGCATCAACTTGCTACGATCCACGCTCATCACGGCTGTCAAACCGTCTGAACAATGGACTGCCACATCAGCAGCAACTTGCTACGATCCACGCTCATCACGGCTGTCAAACCGTCTGAACAATAGACTGCAACGTCAGCAGCAACTTGCTACGATCCACGCTCATCACGGCTGTCGAACCGTCTGAACAATGGACTGCAACATCAGCAGCAACTTGCTACGATCCACGCTCATCACGGCTGTCAAACCGTCTGAACAATAGACTGCAACGTCAGCAGCAACTTGCTACGATCCACGCTCATCAAGGCTGTCAAACCGTCTGAACAATAGACTGCAACGTCAGCAGCAACTTGCTACGATCCACGCTCATCACGGCTGTCAAACCATCTGAACAATGGACTGCAACGTCAGCAGATACTTGCTACGATCCACGCTTATCACGGCTGTCAAACCATCCGAACAATAGACTGCAACGTCAGTAGCAACTTGCTACGATCCACGCTCATCACGCCTGTCAAACCGTCTGAACCATGGACTGCAACATCAGCAGCAACTTGCTACGATCCACGCTCATCACGGCTGTCGAACCGCCTGAACAATAGACTGCAACGTCCGCAGCAACTTGCTACGATCCACGATCATCACGACTGTTCAACCGTCTGAACAATAGACTGCAACGTCAGCAGCAACTTGCTACGATCCACGCTTATCACGGCTGTCAAACCATCTGAACAATAGACTGCAACGTCAGCAGCAACTTGCTACGATCCACGCTCATCACGGCTGTCAAACCGTCTGAACAATGGACTGCAACATCAGCAGCAACTTGCTACGATCCACGCTCATCACGGCTGTAAAACCGTCTGAACAATGGACTGCAACATCAGCAGCAACTTGCTACGATCCACGCTCATCAAGGCTGTCGAACCGTCTGAACAATGGACCGCAACATCAGCAGCAACTTGTCACGATCCACGCTCATCACGACTGTTCAACCGTCTGAACAATAGACTGCAACGTCAGCAGCAACTTGCTACGATCCACGCTCATCACGGCTGTCGAACCGTCTGAACAATGGACTGCAACATCAGCAGCAACTTGTCACGATCCACGCTCATCACGACTGATCAACCGTCTGAACAATAAACTGTAACGTCAGCAGCAACTTGCTACGATCCACGCTCATCACGGCTGTCGAACCACCTGAACAATAGACTTCAACGTCAGCAGCAACTTGTCACGATCCACGCTCATCACGACTGATCAACCGTCTGAACAACAGACCGCAACGTCAGCAGCAACTTGCTACGATCCACGCTTATCACGGCTGTCAAACCATCCGAACAATAGACTGCAACGTCAGTCGCAACTTGTTACGATCCACGCTCATCACGGCTGTCAAACCGTCTGGACAATGGACTGCAACATCAGCAGCAACTTGCTACGATCCACGCTCATCACGGCTGTCAAACCGTCTGAACAATGGACTGCAACATCAGCAGCAACTTGCTACGATCCACGCTCATCACGGCTGTCAAACCGTCTGAACAATTTACTGCAACGTCAGCAGCAACTTGCTACGATCCAGGCTCATCACGGCTGTCAAACCGTCTGAACAATAGACTGCAACGTCAGCAGCAACTTGCTACGATCCTCGCTCATCACGGCTGTCAAACCGTCTGAACAATAGACTTCAACGTCAGCAGCAACTTGCTACGATCCACGCTCATCACGGCTGTCAAACCGTCTGAACAATAGACTGCAACGTCAGCAGCAGCAACTTGCTACGATCCACGCTCATCACGGCTGTCAAACCGTCTGAACGATAGACTGCAACGTCAGCAGCGACTTGCTACGATCCACACTCATCACGGCTGTCAAACCGTCCGAACAATAGACCGCAACGTCAGCAGCAACTTGCTACGATCCACGCTCATGACGGCTATCAAACCGTCTGAACAATAGACTGCAACGTCAGTAGCAACTTGCTACGATCCACGCTCATCACGGCTGTCAAACCGTCTGAACAATAGACTTCAACGTCAGCAGCAACTTTTCACGATCCACGCTCATCACGGCTGTCAAACCGTCTGAACAATCGACTCCAACGTCAGCAGGAACTTGCTACGATCCACGAACATCACGGCTGTTAAACCGTCTGAACGATAGACTGCAACGTCAGCAGCAACTTGCTACGATCCACGGTCATCACGGCTTTTAAACCACTTGAACAATAGACTGCAACGTCAGCAGCAACTTGCTACGATCCACGCTCATCACGGCTGTCAAACCGTCTGAACAATAGACCGCAACGTCAGCAGCAACTTTTCACGATCCACGCTCATCACGGCTGTCAAACCGTCTGAACAATCGACTTCAACGTCAGCAGCAACTTGCTACGATCCACGCTAATGACGGCTGTCAAACCGTCTGAACAATAGACTTCAACGTCAGCAGCAACTTGCTACGATTCAGGCTCATCACGGCTGTCAAACCGTCTGAACAATAGACTTCAACGTCAGCAGCAACTTTTCACGATCCACGCTCATCACGGCTGTCAAACCGTCTGAACAATAGACTGCAACGTAGGCAGCAACTTGCTACGATCCATGCTCATCACGGCTGTCGAACCGTCTGAACAATAGACTGCAACGTCAGCAGCAACTTGCTACGATCCACGCTCATCACGACTGTCAAACAATCCGAAAAATAGACTGCAACGTCAGTAGCAACTTGCTACGATCCACGCTCATCAAGGCTGTCAAACCGTCTGAACAATGGACTGCAACATCAGCAGCAACTTGCTACGATCCACGCTCATCACGGCTGTCAAACCGTCTGAACAACGGACTGCAACATCAGTAGCAACTTGCTACGATCCACGCTCATCACGGCTGTCAAACCACCTGAACAATAGACTGCAACGCCAGCAGCAACTTGCTACGATCCACGCTCATCACGGCTGTTAAACCGTCTGAACAATAGACTGCAACGTCAGCAGCAACTTGCTACGATCCACGCTCATCACGGCTGTTAAACCACCTGAACAATAGACTGCAACGTCAGCAGGAACTTGCTACGATCCACGCTTATCACGGCTGTCAAAACATCCGAACAATAGACTGCAACGTCAGTAGCAACTTGCTACGATCCACGCTCATCACGGCTGTTAAACCGTCTGAACAATGGACTGCAACATCAGCAGCAACTTGCTACGATCCACGCTCATCACTGCTGTCAAACCGTCTGAACAATTGACTGCAACATCAGCAGCAACTTGCTACGATCCACGCTCATCACGGCTGTCAAACCACCTGAACAATAGACTGCAATGTCAGCAGCAACTTGTCACGATCCACGCTCATCACGACTGATCAACCGTCTGAACAATGGACTGCAACGTCAGCAGCAACTTGTTACGATCCACGCTCATCACGACTGATCAACCGTCTGAAAAAAAGACTGCAACGTCAGCAGCAACTTGCTACGATCCACGCTCATCACGGCTGTTAAACCACTTGAACAATAGACTGCAACGTCAGCAGCAACTTGCTACGATCCACGCTCATCACGGCTGTTAAACCACCTGAACAATGGACTGCAACGTCAGCAGAAACTTGCTACGATCCACGCTTATCACGGCTGTCAAACCATCCGAACAATAGACTGCAACGTCAGTAGCAACTTTCTACGATCCACGATCATCACGGCTGTCAAAACGTCTGAACAATGGACTGCAACATCACCAGCAACTTGCTACGATCCACGCTCATCACGGCTGTCAAACCGTCTGAACAATGGACTGCAACATCAGCAGCAACTTGCTACGATCCACGCTCATCACGGCTGACAAACCGTCTGAACAATAGACTGCAAAGTCAGCAGCAACTTGCTACGATCCACGCTCATCACGGCTGTCGAACAGTCTGAACAATGGACTGCAACATCAGCAGCAACTTGCTACGATCCACGCTCATCACGGCTGTCAAACCATCTGAACAATAGACTGCAACGTCAGCAGCAACTTGCTACGATCCACGCTCATCACGGCTGTCGAACAGTCTGAACAATGGACTGCAACATCAGCAGCAACTTGCTACGATCCACGCTCATCACGGCTGTCAAACCGTCTGAACAATGGACTGCAACATCAGCAGCAACTTGCTACGATCCACGCTCATCGAGGCTGTCGAACCGTCTGAACAATGGACCGCAACATCAGCAGCAACTTGTCACGATCCACGCTCATCACGACTGTTCAACCGTCTGAACAATAGACTGCAACGTCAGCAGCAACTTGTCACGATCCACGCTCATCACGACTGATAAACCGTCTGAACAATAGACTGCAACGTCAGCAGCAACTTGCTACGATCCACGCTCATCACGGCTGTCGAACCACCTGAACAATAGACCTCAACGTCAGCAGCAACTTGTCACGATCCACGCTCATCACGACTGATCAACCGTCTGAACAACAGACTGCAACGTCAGCAGCAACTTGCTACGATCCACGCTTATCACGGCTGTCAAACCATCCGAACAATAGACTGCAACGTCAGCAGCAACTTGCTACGATCCACGCTCATCACGGCTGTCAAACCGTCTGAACAATGGACTGCAACATCAGCAGCAACTTGTCACGATCCACGCTCATCACGACTGATCAACCGTCTGAACAATAGACTGCAACGTAGGCAGCAACTTGCTACGATCCACGCTCATCACGGCTGTCGAACCGTCTGAACAATAGACTGCAACATCAGCAGCAACTTGCTACGATCCACGCTCATCACGGCTGTCAAACCGTCTGAACAACGGACTGCAACATCAGTAGCAACTTGCTACGATCCACGCTCATCACGGCTGTCAAACCACCTGAACAATAGACTGCAACGCCAGCAGCAACTTGCTACGATCCACGCTCATCACGGCTGTTAAACCGTCTGAACAATAGACTGCAACGTCAGCAGCAACTTGCTACGATCCACGCTCATCACGGCTGTTAAACCACCTGAACAATAGACTGCAACGTCAGCAGGAACTTGCTACGATCCACGCTTATCACGGCTGTCAAAACATCCGAACAATAGACTGCAACGTCAGTAGCAACTTGCTACGATCCACGCTCATCACGGCTGTTAAACCGTCTGAACAATGGACTGCAACATCAGCAGCAACTTGCTACGATCCACGCTCATCACTGCTGTCAAACCGTCTGAACAATTGACTGCAACATCAGCAGCAACTTGCTACGATCCACGCTCATCACGGCTGTCAAACCACCTGAACAATAGACTGCAATGTCAGCAGCAACTTGTCACGATCCACGCTCATCACGACTGATCAACCGTCTGAACAATGGACTGCAACGTCAGCAGCAACTTGTTACGATCCACGCTCATCACGACTGATCAACCGTCTGAAAAAAAGACTGCAACGTCAGCAGCAACTTGCTACGATCCACGCTCATCACGGCTGTTAAACCACTTGAACAATAGACTGCAACGTCAGCAGCAACTTGCTACGATCCACGCTCATCACGGCTGTTAAACCACCTGAACAATGGACTGCAACGTCAGCAGAAACTTGCTACGATCCACGCTTATCACGGCTGTCAAACCATCCGAACAATAGACTGCAACGTCAGTAGCAACTTTCTACGATCCACGATCATCACGGCTGTCAAACCGTCTGAACAATGGACTGCAACATCACCAGCAACTTGCTACGATCCACGCTCATCACGGCTGTCAAACCGTCTGAACAATGGACTGCAACATCAGCAGCAACTTGCTACGATCCACGCTCATCACGGCTGACAAACCGTCTGAACAATAGACTGCAAAGTCAGCAGCAACTTGCTACGATCCACGCTCATCACGGCTGTCGAACAGTCTGAACAATGGACTGCAACATCAGCAGCAACTTGCTACGATCCACGCTCATCACGGCTGTCAAACCATCTGAACAATAGACTGCAACGTCAGCAGCAACTTGCTACGATCCACGCTCATCACGGCTGTCGAACAGTCTGAACAATGGACTGCAACATCAGCAGCAACTTGCTACGATCCACGCTCATCACGGCTGTCAAACCGTCTGAACAATGGACTGCAACATCAGCAGCAACTTGCTACGATCCACGCTCATCGAGGCTGTCGAACCGTCTGAACAATGGACCGCAACATCAGCAGCAACTTGTCACGATCCACGCTCATCACGACTGTTCAACCGTCTGAACAATAGACTGCAACGTCAGCAGCAACTTGTCACGATCCACGCTCATCACGACTGATAAACCGTCTGAACAATAGACTGCAACGTCAGCAGCAACTTGCTACGATCCACGCTCATCACGGCTGTCGAACCACCTGAACAATAGACCTCAACGTCAGCAGCAACTTGTCACGATCCACGCTCATCACGACTGATCAACCGTCTGAACAACAGACTGCAACGTCAGCAGCAACTTGCTACGATCCACGCTTATCACGGCTGTCAAACCATCCGAACAATAGACTGCAACGTCAGCAGCAACTTGCTACGATCCACGCTCATCACGGCTGTCAAACCGTCTGAACAATGGACTGCAACATCAGCAGCAACTTGCTACGATCCACGCTCATCACGGCTGTCAAATCGTCTGAACAATGGACTGCAACATCAGCAGCAACTTGCTACGATCCACGCTCATCACGGCTGTCAAACCGTCTGAACAATGGACTGCAACATCAGCAGTAACTTGGTACGATCAACGCTCATCACGGCTGTCAAACCGTCTGAACAATGGACTGCATTATCAGCAGCAACTTGCTACGATCCACGCTCATCACGGCTGTCAAACCGTCTGAACAATGGACTGCAACATCAGCAGCAACTTGCTACGATCCACGCTCATCACGGCTGTCAAACCGTCTGAACAATGGACTGCAACATCAGCAGCAACTTGCTACGATCCACGCCCATCACGGCTGTCAAACCGTCTGAACAATAGACTGCAACATCAGCAGCAACTTGCTACGATCCACGCTCATCAGGGCTGTCAAACCGTCTGAACAATAGACTGCAACGTCAGCAGCAACTTGCTACGATCCACGCTCTTCACGGCTGTCAAACCGTCTGAACAATAGACTGCAACGTCAGCAGCAACTTGCTACGATCCACGCTCATCACGGCTGTCAAACCGTCCGAACAATAGACTGCAACGTCAGCAGCATTTTGCTACGATCCACGCTCATCACGGCTGTCAAACCGTCTGAACAATAGACTGCAACGTCAGCAGCAACTTGCTACGATCCACGCTCATGACGGCTGTCGAACCACCTGAACAATAGAACGCAACGTCAGCAGCAACTTGCTACGATCCACGCTCATGACGGCTGTCAAACCGTCTGAAAAATAGACTGCAACGTAGGCAGCAACTTGCTACGATCCACGCTCATCACGGCTGTCGAACCGTCTGAACAATAGACTGCAACGTAAGCAGAAACTTGCTACGATCCACGCTCATGACGGCAGTCAAACCGTCTGAACAATAGACCGCAACGTCATCAGCAACTTGCTATGATCCACGCTCATGACGGCTGTCAAACCGTCTGAACAATCGACTCCAACATCAGCAGAAACTTGCTACGATCCACGCTCATCATGGCTGTTAAACCATCCGAACAATAGACTGCAACGTCAGCAGCAACTTGCTACGATCCACGCTCATGACGGCTGTCAAATCGTCTGAAAATAGACTTCAACGTCAGCGGCAACTTGCTACGATCCACGCTCATCACGGCTGTCAAACCGTCTGAACAATAGACTGCAACGTAAGCAGAAACTTGCTACGATCCACGCTCATGACGGCTGTCAAACCGTCTGAACAATAGACCGCAACGTCAGCAGCAACTTACTACGATCCACGCTCATGACGGCTGTCAAACCGTCTGAACAATCGACTCCAACATCAGCGGAAACTTGCTACGATCCACGCTCATCACGGCTGTCAAACCGTCTGAACAATAGACTGCAACGTCAGCAGCAACTTGCTACGATCCACGCTCATCACGGCTGTCAAACCGTCTGAACAATAGACTGCAAAGTCAGCAGCAACTTGCTACGATCCACGCTTATCACGGCTGTCAAACCGTCTGAACAATAGACTGCAACGTCAGCAGCAACTTGCTACGATCCACGCTCATCACGGCTGTCAAACCCTCTGAAAATAGACTGCAACGTCAGCAGCAACTTGCTACGATCCACGCTCATCACGGCTGTCAAACCGTCTGAACAATAGACTGCAACGTCAGCAGCAACTTGCTACGATCCACGCTCATCACGGCTGTCAAACCGTCTGAACAATAGACTGCAGCGTCAGCAGCAACTTTTCACGATCCACGCCTATCACGGCTGTCAAACCGTCTGAACAATAGACTGCAACGTCAGCAGCATCTTTTCACGATCCACGCTCATCACAGCTGTCAAACCGTCTGAACAATCGACTCCAACGTCAGCAGAAACTTGCTACGATACACGCTCATCTCGGCTGTTGAACCATCCGAACAATAGACTGCAACGTCAGCAGCAACTTGCTACGATCCACGCTCATCACGGCTGTCAAACCATCTGAACAATTGACTGCAACGTCAGCAGCAACTTGCTACGATCCACGCTCATCACGGCTGTAAAACCACCTGAACAATAGACTGCAACGTCAGCAGCAACTTGCTACGATCCACGCTCATCACGGCTGTCAAACCGTCTGAACAATAGACTGAAACGTCAGCAGCAACTTGCTACGATCCACGCTCATTACGGCTTTCAAACCGTCTGAACAATAGACTGCAACTTCAGCAGCAACTTTTCACGATCCACGCTCATCACGGCTGAAAAACTACCTGAACAATAGATCGCAACGTTAGCAGCAACTTGCTACGATCCACGCTCATCACGGCTGTCAAACCACCTGAACAATAGACTGCAACGTCAGCAGCAACTTGCTACGATCCACGCTTATCACGGCTGTCAAACAGTCTGAACAATAGACTGCAACGTCAGCAGCAACTTGCTACGATCCACGCTCATCACGGCTGTCAAACCCTCTGAAAATAGACTGCAACGTCAGCAGCAACTTGCTACGATCCACGCTCATCACGGCTGTCAAACCGTCTGAACAATAGACTGCAACGTCAGCAGCAACTTGCTACGATCCACGCTCATCACGGCTGTCAAACCGTCTGAACAATAGACTGCAACGTCAGCAGCAACTTTTCACGATCCACGCCTATCACGGCTGTCAAACCGTCTGAACAATAGACTGCAACGTCAGCAGCATCTTTTCACGATCCACGCTCATCACAGCTGTCAAACCGTCTGAACAATCGACTCCAACGTCAGCAGAAACTTGCTACGATACACGCTCATCTCGGCTGTTGAACCATCCGAACAATAGACTGCAACGTCAGCAGCAACTTGCTACGATCCACGCTCATCACGGCTGTCAAACCATCTGAACAATCGACTGCAACGTCAGCAGCAACTTGCTACGATCCACGCTCATCACGGCTGTGAAACAACCTGAACAATAGACTGCAACGTCAGCAGCAACTTGCTACGATCCACGCTCATCACGGCTGTCAAACCGTCTGAACAATAGACTGAAACGTCAGCAGCAACTTGCTACGATCCACGCTCATTACGGCTGTCAAACCGTCTGAACAATAGACTGCAACGTCAGCAGCAACTTTTCACGATCCACGCTCATCACGGCTGAAAAACTACCTGAACAATAGATCGCAACGTTAGCAGCAACTTGCTACGATCCACGCTCATCACGGCTGTCAAACCGTCCGAACAATAGACTGCAACGTCAGCAGCAACTTGCCACGATCCACGCTCATCACGGCTGTTAAACCGTCTGAACAATAGACTGCAACGTCAGCAGCAACTTGCTACGATCCACGCTCATCACGGCTGTCAAACCGTCTGAACAATAGACTGCAACGTCAGCAGCAACTTGCCACGATCCACGCTCATCACGGCTGTTAAACCGTCTGAACAATAGACTGCAACGTCAGCAGCAACTTGCCACGATCCAAGCTCATCACGGCTGTTAAACCGTCTGAACAATAGACTGCAACGTCAGCAGCAACTTGCCACGATCCACGCTCATCACGGCTGTTAAACCGTCTGAACAATAAACTGCAACGTCAGCAGCAACTTGCTACGATCCACGCTCATCACGGCTGTCAAACCGTATGAACAATAGACTGCAACGTCAGCAGCAACTTGCCACGATCCACGCTCATCACGGCTGTTAAACCGTCTGAACAATAGACTGCAACGTTAGCAGCAACTTGCCACGATCCACGCTCATCACGGCTGTTAAACCGTCTGAACAATAGACTGCAACGTCAGCAGCAAATTGCCACGATCCACGCTCATCACGGCTGTTAAACCGTCTGAACAATAGACTGCAACGTCAGTAGCAACTTGCTACGATCCACGCTCATCACGGCTGTCAAACCGTCTGAACAATAGACTGCAACGTCAGCAGCAACTTGCCACGATCCACGCTCATCACGGCTGTTAAACCGTCTGAACAATAGACTGCAACGTCAGCAGCAACTTGCTTCGATTCAAGCTCATCACGGCTGTTAAACCGTCTGAACAATAGACTGCAACGTCAGCAGCAACTTGCCACGATCCACGCTCATCACGGCTGTTAAACCGAATGAACAATAGACTGCAACGTCAGCAGCAACTTGCTACTATCCACGCTCATCACGGCTGTTAAACCGTCTGAACAATAGACTGCAACGTCAGCAGCAACTTGCTACGATCCACGCTCATCACTGCTGTTAAACTACCTGAACAATAGACTGCAACGTCAGCAGCAACTTGCTACGATCCACGCTCATCACGGCTGTTAAACCGTCTGAACGATTGACTCCAACGTCAGCAGCAACTTGCTACGATCCACGCTCATCACGGCTGTCAAACCGTCTGAACAATAGACTGCAACGTCAGCAGCAACTTGACACGATTCACGCTCATCACGGCTGTTAAACCGTCTGAACAATGGATTGCAACGTCAGCAGCAACTTGCTACGATTCACGCTCATCACGGCTGTTAAACCGTCTGAACAATAGACTGCAACGTCAGCAGCAACTTGCTACGATTCACGCTCATCACGGCTGTCAAACCGTCTGAACAATAGACCGCAACGTCAGCAGCAACTTGCTACGATTCACGCTCATGACGGCTGTCAAACCGTCTGAACAATCGACTTCAACATCAGCAGAAACTTGCTACGATCCACGTTCATCACGGCTGTTAAACCATCCGAACAATAGACTGCAACGTCAGCAGAAACTTGCTACGATCCACGCTCATCACGGCTGTCAAACCTTCTGAACAATAGACTGCAACGTCAGCAGCAACTTGCTACGATCCACGCTCATCACGGCTGTCAAACCGTCTGAACAATAGACTGCAACGTCAGCAGCAACTTGCTACGATCCACGCTCATCACGGCTGTCAAACCGTCTGAAAAATAGACTGCAACGTCAGCAGCAACTTGCTACGATCCACGCTCATGACGGCTGTCAAACCGTCTGAACAATAGACCGCAACGTCAGCAGCAACTTGCTACGATCCACGCTCATGACGGCTGTCGAACCACCTGAACAATAGAACGCAACGTCAGCAGCAACTTGCTACGATCCACGCTCATCACGGCTGTTGAACCGTCTGAACAATAGACTGCATCGTCAGCAGCAACTTTTCACGATCCACGCCTATCACGGCTGTCAAACCGTCTGAACAATAGACTGCAACGTCAGCAGCATCTTTTCACGATCCACGCTCATCACAGCTGTCAAACCGTCTGAACAATCGACTCCAACGTCAGCAGAAACTTGCTACGATCCACGCTCATCACGGCTGTAAAACCACCTGAACAATAGACTGCAACGTCAGCAGCAACTTGCTACGATCCACGCTCATCACGGCTGTCAAACCGTCTGAACAATGGACTGAAACGTCAGCAGCAACTTGCTACGATCCACGCTCATTACGGCTGTCAAACCGTCTGAACAATAGACTGCAACGTCAGCAGCAACTTTTCACGATCCACGCTCATCACGGCTGAAAAACTACCTGAACAATAGATCGCAACGTCAGCAGCAACTTGCTACGATCCACGCTCATCACGGCTGTCAAACCACCTGAACAATAGACTGCAACGTCAGCAGCAACTTGCTACGATCCACGCTTATCACGGCTGTCAAACCGTCTGAACAATAGACTGCAACGTCAGCAGCAACTTGCTACGATCCACGCTCATCACGGCTGTCAAACCCTCTGAAAATAGACTGCAACGTCAGCAGCAACTTGCTACGATCCACGCTCATCACGGCTGTCAAACCGTCTGAACAATAGACTGCATCGTCAGCAGCAACTTGTTAAGATCCACGCTCATCATGGCTGTCAAACCGTCTGAACAATAGACTGCAACGTCAGCAGCAACTTCTCACGATCCACGCCTATCACGGCTGTCAAACCGTCTGAACAATAGACTGCAACGTCAGCAGCATCTCTTCACGATCCACGCTCATCACAGCTGTCAAACCGTCTGAACAATCGACTCCAACGTCAGCAGAAACTTGCTACGATACACGCTCATCTCGGCTGTTGAACCATCCGAACAATAGACTGCAACGTCAGCAGCAACTTGCTACGATCCACGCTCATCACGGCTGTCGAACCATCTGAACAATCGACTGCAACGTCAGCAGCAACTTGCTACGATCCACGCTCATCACGTCTGTAAAACAACCTGAACAATAGACTGCAACGTCAGCAGCAACTTGCTACGATCCACGCTCATCACGGCTGTCAAACCGTCTGAACAATAGACTGAAACGTCAGCAGCAACTTGCTACGATCCACGCTCATTACGGCTGTCAAACCGTCTGAACAATAGACTGCAACTTCAGCAGCAACTTTTCACGATCCACGCTCATCACGGCTGAAAAACTACCTGAACAATAGATCGCAACGTTAGCAGCAACTTGCTACGATCCACGCTCATCACGGCTGTCAAACCACTTGAACAATAGACTGCAACGTCAGCAGCAACTTGCTACGATCCACGCTCATCACGGCTGTCAAAACGTCTGAACAATAGACTGCAACGTCAGCAGCAACTTGCTACGATCCACGCTCATCACGGCTGTCAAACCGTCCGAACAATAGACTGCAACGTCAGCAGCAACTTGCTACGATCCACGCTCATCACGGCTGGTAAACCGTCCGAACAATAGACTGCAACGTCAGCAGCAACTTGCTACGATTCACGCTCATCACGGCTGTTAAACCATCTGAACAATAGACCGCAACGTCAGCAGCAACTTGCTACGATTCACGCTAATCACGGCTGTTAAACCGTCTGAACAATAGACTGCAACGTCAGCAGCAACTTGCTACGATTCACGCTCATCACGGCTGTTAAACCGTCTGAACAATAGACTGCAACGTCAGCAGCAACTTGCCACGATCCACGCTCATCACGGCTGTTAAACCGTCTGAACAATAGACTGCAACGTCAGCAGCAACTTGCTACGATCCACGCTCATCACGGCTGTCAAACCGTCTGAACAATAGACTGCAACTTCAGCAGCAACTTGCCACGATCCACGCTCATCATGGCTGTTAAACCGTCTGAACAATAGACTGCAACGTCAGCAGCAACTTGCCACGATCCAAACTCATCACGGCTGTTAAACCGTATGAACAATAGACTGCAACGTCAGCAGCAACTTGCCACGATCCACGCTCATCACGGCTGTTAAACCGTCTGAACAATAAACTGCAACGTCAGCAGCAACTTGCTACGATCCACGCTCATCACGGCTGTCAAACCGTCTGAACAATAGACTGCAACGTCAGCAGCAACTTGCCACGATCCACGCTCATCACGGCTGTTAAACTGTCTGAACAATAGACTGCAACGTTAGCAGCAACTTGCCACGATCCACGCTCATCACGGCTGTTAAACCGTCTGAACAATAGACTGCAACGTCAGCAGCAACTTGCCACGATCCACGCTCATCACGGCTGTTAAACCGTCTGAACAATAGACTGCAACGTCAGTAGCAACTTGCTACGATCCACGCTCATCACGGCTGTCAAACCGTCTGAACAATAGACTGCAACGTCAGCAGCAACTTGCCACGATCCACGCTCATCACGGCTGTTAAACCGTCTGAACAATAGACTGCAACGTCAGCAGCAACTTGCTACGATTCACGCTCATCACGGCTGTTGAACCGTCTGAACAATAGACTGCAACGTCAGCAGCAACTTGCCACGATCCACGCTCATCACGGCTGTTGAACCGTATGAACAATAGACTGCAACGTCAGCAGCAACTTGCTACTATCCACGCTCATCACGGCTGTTAAACCGTCTGAACAATGGACTGCAACGTCAGCAGCAACTTGCTACGATCCACGCTCATCACGGCTGTTAAACCACCTGAACAATAGACTGCAACGTCAGCAGCAACTTGCTACGATCCACGCTCATCACGGCTGTTAAACCGTCTGAACGATTGACTCCAACGTCAGCAGCAACTTGCTACGATCCACGCTCATCACGGCTGTCAAACCGTCTGAACAATAGACTGCAACGTCAGCAGCAACTTGACACGATTCACGCTCATCACGGCTGTTAAACCGTCTGAACAATGGATTGCAACGTCAGCAGCAACTTGCTACGATTCACGCTCATCACGGCTGTTAAACCGTCTGAACAATAGACTGCAACGTCAGCAGCAACTTGCTACGATTCACGCTCATCACGGCTGTTAAACCGTCTGAACAATAGACTGCAACGTCAGCAGCAACTTGCTACGATTCACGCTCATCACGGCTGTTAAACCGTCTGAACAATAGACTGCAACGTCAGCAGCAACTTGCCACGATCCACGCTCATCACGGCTGTCAAACCGTCTGAACAATAGACTGCAACGTCAGCAGCAACTTGCTACGATCCACGCTCATCACGGCTGTCAAACCGTCTGAACAATAGACTGCAACGTCAGCAGCAACTTGACACGATTCACGCTCATCACGGCTGTTAAACCGTCTGAACAATAGACTGCAACTTCAGCAGCAACTTGACACGATTCACGCTCATCACGGCTGTTAAACCGTCTGAACAATAGACTGCAACGTCAGCAGCAACTTGCTACGATCCACGCTCATCACGGCTGTTAAACCGTCTGAACAATAGACTGCAACGTCAGCAGCAACTTGCTACTATCCACGCTCATCACGGCTGTTAAACCGTCTGAACAATAGACTGCAACGTCAGCAGCAACTTGCTACGATCCACGCTCATCACGGCTGTCAAACCGTCTGAACAATAGACTGCAACGTCAGCAGCAACTTGCTACGATCCACGCTCATCACGGCTGTCAAACCGTCTGAACAATAGACTGCAACGTCAGCAGCAACTTGCTACGATCCACGCTCATCACGGCTGTTAAACCGTCTGAACAATAGACTGCAACGTCAGCAGCAACTTGCTACTATCCACGCTCATCACGGCTGTTAAACCGTCTGAACAATAGACTGCAACGTCAGCAGCAACTTGCTACTATCCACGCTCATCACGGCTGTTAAACCGTCTGAACAGAAGACTGCAACGTCAGCAGCAACTTGACACGATTCACGCTCATCACGGCTGTCAAAAAGTATGAACAATAGACTGCAACGTCAGCAGCAACTTGCTACGATTCACGCTCATCACGGCTGTTAAACCGTCTGAACAATAGACTGAACGTCAGCAGCAACTTGCTACGATTCACGCTCATCACGGCTGTTAAACCGTCTGAACAATAGACTGCAACGTCAGCAGCAACTTGCTACGATTCACGCTCATCACGGCTGTCAAACAGTATGAACAATAGACTGCAACGTGATCAGCAACTTGCCACGATCCACGCTCATCACGGCTGTCAAACCGTCTGAACAATGGATTGCAACGTCAGCAGCAACTTGCTACGATTCACGCTCATCACGGCTGTTAAACCGTCTGAACAATAGACTGCAACGTCAGCAGCAACTTGCTACGATTCACGCTCATCACGGCTGTTAAACCGTCTGAACAATAGACTGCAACGTCAGCAGCAACTTGCTACGATTCACGCTCATCACGGCTGTTAAACCGTCTGAACAATAGACTGCAACGTCAGCAGCAACTTGCTACGATTCACGCTCATCACGGCTGTTAAACCGTCTGAACAATAGACTGCAACGTCAGCAGCAACTTGCTACGATTCACGCTCATCAGGGCTGTTAAACCGTCTGAACAATAGACTGCAACGTCAGCAGCAACTTGCTACGATTCACGCTCATCACGGCTGTCAAACAGTATGAACAATAGACTGCAACGTCAGCAGCAACTTGCCACGATCCACGCTCATCACGGCTGTCAAACCGTCTGAACAATGGATTGCAACGTCAGCAGCAACTTGCTACGATTCACGCTCATCACGGCTGTTAAACCGTCTGAACAATAGACTGCAACGTCAGCAGCAACTTGCTACGATTCACGCTCATCACGGCTGTTAAACCGTCTGAACAATAGACTGCAACGTCAGCAGCAACTTACTACGATTCACGCTCATCACGGCTGTTAAACAGTATGAACAATGGATTGCAACGTCAGCAGCAACTTGCTACGATCCACGCTCATCACGGCTGTTAAACCGTCTGAACAATAGACTGCAACGTCAGTAGCAACTTGCTACGATCCACGCTCATCACGGCTGTCAAACCGTCTGAACAATCGACTCCAACGTCAGCAGAAACTTGCTACGATACACGCTCATCTCGGCTGTTGAACCATCCGAACAATAGACTGCAACGTCAGCAGCAACTTGCTACGATCCACGCTCATCACGGCTGTCAAACCATCTGAACAATTGACTGCAACGTCAGCAGCAACTTGCTACGATCCACGCTCATCACGGCTGTAAAACCACCTGAACAATAGACTGCAACGTCAGCAGCAACTTGCTACGATCCACGCTCATCACGGCTGTCAAACCGTCTGAACAATAGACTGAAACGTCAGCAGCAACTTGCTACGATCCACGCTCATTACGGCTTTCAAACCGTCTGAACAATAGACTGCAACGTCAGCAGCAACTTTTCACGATCCACGCTCATCACGGCTGAAAAACTACCTGAACAATAGATCGCAACGTTAGCAGCAACTTGCTACGATCCACGCTCATCACGGCTGTCAAACCACCTGAACAATAGACTGCAACGTCAGCAGCAACTTGCTACGATCCACGCTTATCACGGCTGTCAAACCGTCTGAACAATAGACTGCAACGTCAGCAGCAACTTGCTACGATCCACGCTCATCACGGCTGTCAAACCCTCTGAAAATAGACTGCAACGTCAGCAGCAACTTGCTACGATCCACGCTCATCACGGCTGTCAAACCGTCTGAACAATAGACTGCAACGTCAGCAGCAACTTGCTACGATCCACGCTCATCACGGCTGTCAAACCGTCTGAACAATAGACTGCAACGTCAGCAGCAACTTTTCACGATCCACGCCTATCACGGCTGTCAAACCGTCTGAACAATAGACTGCAACGTCAGCAGCATCTTTTCACGATCCACGCTCATCACAGCTGTCAAACCGTCTGAACAATCGACTCCAACGTCAGCAGAAACTTGCTACGATACACGCTCATCTCGGCTGTTGAACCATCCGAACAATAGACTGCAACGTCAGCAGCAAATTCGCTACGATCCACGCTCATCACGGCTGTCAAACCATCTGAACAATCGACTGCAACGTCAGCAGCAACTTGCTACGATCCACGCTCATCACGGCTGTAAAACAACCTGAACAATAGACTGCAACGTCAGCAGCAACTTGCTACGATCCAAGCTCATCACGGCTGTCAAACCGTCTGAACAATAGACTGAAACGTCAGCAGCAACTTGCTACGATCCACGCTCATTACGGCTGTCAAACCGTCTGAACAATAGACTGCAACGTCAGCAGCAACTTTTCACGATCCACGCTCATCACGGCTGAAAAACTACCTGAACAATAGATCGCAACGTTAGCAGCAACTTGCTACGATCCACGCTCATCACGGCTGTCAAACCACCTGAACAATAGACTGCAACGTCAGCAGCAACTTGCTACGATCCACGCTCATCACGGCTGTCAAACCGTCTGAACAATAGACTGCAACGTCAGCAGCAACTTGCTACGATCCACGCTCATCACGGCTGTCAAACCGTCTGAACAATAGACTGCAACGTCAGCAGCAACTTGCTACGATCCACGCTCATCACGGCTGTTAAACCGTCCGAACAATAGACTGCAACGTCAGCAGCAACTTGCTACGATTCACGCTCATCACAGCTGTTAAACCGTCTGAACAATAGACTGCAACGTCAGCAGCAACTTGCCACGATCCACGCTCATCACGGCTGTTAAACCGTCTGAACAATAGACTGCAACGTCAGCAGCAACTTGCTACGATCCACGCTCATCACGGCTGTCAAACCGTCTGAACAATAGACTGCAACGTCAGCAGCAACTTGCCACGATCCACGCTCATCACGGCTGTTAAACCGTCTGAACAATAGACTGCAACGTCAGCAGCAACTTGCCACGATCCAAGCTCATCACGGCTGTTAAACCGTCTGAACAATAGACTGCAACGTCAGCAGCAACTTGCCACGATCCACGCTCATCACGGCTGTTAAACCGTCTGAACAATAAACTGCAACGTCAGCAGCAACTTGCTACGATCCACGCTCATCACGGCTGTCAAACCGTCTGAACAATAGACTGCAACGTCAGCAGCAACTTGCCACGATCCACGCTCATCACGGCTGTTAAACCGTCTGAACAATAGACTGCAACGTTAGCAGCAACTTGCCACGATCCACGCTCATCACGGCTGTTAAACCGACTGAACAATAGACTGCAACGTCAGCAGCAACTTGCCACGATCCACGCTCATCACGGCTGTTAAACCGTCTGAACAATAGACTGCAACGTCAGTAGCAACTTGCTACGATCCACGCTCATCACGGCTGTCAAACCGTCTGAACAATAGACTGCAACGTCAGCAGCAACTTGCCACGATCCACGCTCATCACGGCTGTTAAACCGTCTGAACAATAGACTGCAACGTCAGCAGCAACTTGCTACGATTCAAGCTCATCACGGCTGTTGAACCGTCTGAACAATAGACTGCAACGTCAGCAGCAACTTGCCACGATCCACGCTCATCACGGCTGTTAAACCGTATGAACAATAGACTGCAACGTCAGCAGCAACTTGCTACTATCCACGCTCATCACGGCTGTTAAACCGTCTGAACAATAGACTGCAACGTCAGCAGCAACTCGCTACGATCCACGCTCATCACTGCTGTTAAACTACCTGAACAATAGACTGCAACGTCAGCAGCAACTTGCTACGATCCACGCTCATCACGGCTGTTAAACCGTCTGAACGATTGACTCCAACGTCAGCAGCAACTTGCTACGATCCACGCTCATCACGGCTGTCAAACCGTCTGAACAATAGACTGCAACGTCAGCAGCAACTTGACACGATTCACGCTCATCACGGCTGTTAAACCGTCTGAACAATGGATTGCAACGTCAGCAGCAACTTGCTACGATTCACGCTCATCACGGCTGTTAAACCGTCTGAACAATAGACTGCAACGTCAGCAGCAACTTGCTACGATTCACGCTCATCACGGCTGTCAAACCGTCTGAACAATAGACCGCAACGTCAGCAGCAACTTGCTACGATTCACGCTCATGACGGCTGTCAAACCGTCTGAACAAACGACTCCAACATCAGCAGAAACTTGCTACGATCCACGTTCATCACGGCTGTTAAACCATCCGAACAATAGACTGCAACGTCAGCAGCAACTTGCTACGATCCACGCTCATCACGGCTGTTAAACCGTTTGAACAATAGACTGCAACGTCAGCAGCAACTTGCTACTATCCACGCTCATCACGGCTGTTAAACCGTCTGAACAATAGACTGCAACGTCAGCAGCAACTTGCTACGATCCACGCTCATCACGGCTGTCAAACCGTCTGAACAATAGACTGCAACGTCAGCAGCAACTTGCTACGATCCACGCTTATCACGGCTGTCAAGCCGTCTGAAAAATAGACTGCAACGTCAGCAGCAACTTGCTACGATCCACGCTCATGACGGCTGTCAAACCGTCTGAACAATAGACCGCAACGTCAGCAGCAACTTGCTACGATCCACGCTCATGACGGCTGTCGAACCACCTGAACAATAGAACGCAACGTCAGCAGCAACTTGCTACGATCCACGCTTATGACGGCTGTCAAACCGTCTGAAAAATAGACTGCAACGTGAGCAGCAACTTGCTACGATCCACGCTCATCACGGCTGTCGAACCGTCTGAACAATAGACTGCAACGTAAGCAGAAACTTGCTACGATCCACGCTCATGACGGCTGTCAAACCGTCTGAACAATAGACCGCAACGTCATCAGCAACTTGCTATGATCCACGCTCATGACGGCTGTCAAACCGTCTGAACAATCGACTCCAACATCAGCAGAAACTTGCTACGATCCACGCTCATCATGGCTGTTAAACCATCCGAACAATAGACTGCAACGTCAGCAGCAACTTGCTACGATCCACGCTCATCACGGCTGTCAAACCGTCTGAAAATAGACTTCAACGTCAGCGGCAACTTGCTACGATCCACGCTCATCACGGCTGTCAAACCGTCCGAACAATAGACTGCAACGTAAGCAGAAACTTGCTACGATCCACGCTCATGACGGCTGTCAAACCGTCTGAACAATAGACCGCAACGTCAGCAGCAACTTACTACGATCCACGCTCATGACGGCTGTCAAACCGTCTGAACAATCGACTCCAACATCAGCAGAAACTTGCTACGATCCACGCTCATCACGGCTGTTAAACCATCCGAACAATAGACTGCAACGTCAGCAGCAACTTGCTACGATCCATGCTCATCACGGCTGTCAAACCGTCTGAACAATAGTCTACAACGTCAGCAACAACTTGCTACGATCCACGCTCATCACGGCTGTCAAACCGTCTGAACAATAGACTGCAAAGTCAGCAGCAACTTGCTACGATCCACGCTTATCACGGCTGTCAAACCGTCTGAACAATAGACTGCAACGTCAGCAGCAACTTGCTACGATCCACGCTCATCACGGCTGTCAAACCCTCTGAAAATAGACTGCAACGTCAGCAGCAACTTGCTACGATCCACGCTCATCACGGCTGTCAAACCGTCTGAACAATAGACTGCAACGTCAGCAGCAACTTGCTACGATCCACGCTCATCACGGCTGTTGAACCGTCTGAACAATAGACTGCAGCGTCAGCAGCAACTTTTCACGATCCACGCCTATCACGGCTGTCAAACCGTCCGAACAATAGACTGCAACGTCAGCAGCATCTTTTCACGATCCACGCTCATCACAGCTGTCAAACCGTCTGAACAATCGACTCCAACGTCAGCAGAAACTTGCTACGATACACGCTCATCTCGGCTGTTGAACCATCCGAACAATAGACTGCAACGTCAGCAGCAACTCGCTACGATCCACGCTCATCACGGCTGTCAAACCATCTGAACAATTGACTGCAACGTCAGAAGCAACTTGCTACGATCCACGCTCATCACGGCTGTAAAACCACCTGAACAATAGACTGCAACGTCAGCAGCAACTTGCTACGATCCACGCTCATCACGGCTGTCAAACCGTCTGAACAATGGACTGAAACGTCAGCAGCAACTTGCTACGATCCACGCTCATTACGGCTGTCAAACCGTCTGAACAATAGACTGCAACGTCAGCAGCAACTTTTCACGATCCACGCTCATCACGGCTGAAAAACTACCTGAACAATAGATCGCAACGTTAGCAGCAACTTGCTACGATCCACGCTCATCACGGCTGTCAAACCACCTGAACAATAGACTGCAACGTCAGCAGCAACTTGCTACGATCCACGCTTATCACGGCTGTCAAACCGTCTGAACAATAGACTGCAACGTCAGCAGCAACTTGCTACGATCCACGCTCATCACGGCTGTCAAACCCTCTGAAAATAGACTGCAACGTCAGCAGCAACTTGCTACGATCCACGCTCATCACGGCTGTCAAACCGTCTGAACAATAGACTGCAACGTCAGCAGCAACTTGTTACGTCCACGCTCATCATGGCTGTCAAACCGTCTGAACAATAGACTGCAACGTCAGCAGCAACTTTTCACGATCCACGCCTATCACGGCTGTCAAACCGTCTGAACAATAGACTGCAACGTCAGCAGCATCTCTTCACGATCCACGCTCATCACAGCTGTCAAACCGTCTGAACAATCGACTCCAACGTCAGCAGAAACTTGCTACGATACACGCTCATCTCGGCTGTTGAACCATCCGAACAATAGACTGCAACGTCAGCAGCAACTTGCTACGATCCACGCTCATCACGGCTGTCGAACCATCTGAACAATCGACTGCAACGTCAGCAGCAACTTGCTACGATCCACGCTCATCACGTCTGTAAAACAACCTGAACAATAGACTGCAACGTCAGCAGCAACTTGCTACGATCCACGCTCATCACGGCTGTCAAACCGTCTGAACAATGGACTGAAACGTCAGCAGCAACTTGCTACGATCCACGCTCATTACGGCTGTCAAACCGTCTGAACAATAGACTGCAACTTCAGCAGCAACTTTTCACGATCCACGCTCATCACGGCTGAAAAACTACCTGAACAATAGATCGCAACGTTAGCAGCAACTTGCTACGATCCACGCTCATCACGGCTGTCAAACCACCTGAACAATAGACTGCAACGTCAGCAGCAACTTGCTACGATCCACGCTCATCACGGCTGTCAAACCGTCTGAACAATAGACTGCAACGTCAGCAGCAACTTGCTACGATCCACGCTCATCACGGCTGTCAAACCGTCCGAACAATAGACTGCAACGTCAGCAGCAACTTGCTACGATCCACGCTCATCACGGCTGGTAAACCGTCCGAACAATAGACTGCAACGTCAGCAGCAACTTGCTACGATTCACGCTCATCACGGCTGTTAAACCATCTGAACAATAGACCGCAACGTCAGCAGCAACTTGCTACGATTCACGCTCATCACGGCTGTTAAACCGTCTGAACAATAGACTGCAACGTCAGCAGCAACTTGCTACGATTCACGCTCATCACGGCTGTTAAACCGTCTGAACAATAGACTGCAACGTCAGCAGCAACTTGCCACGATCCACGCTCATCACGGCTGTTAAACCGTCTGAACAATAGACTGCAACGTCAGCAGCAACTTGCCACGATCCACGCTCATCACGGCTGTCAAACCGTCTGAACAATAGACTGCAACGTCAGTAGCAACTTGCTACGATCCACGCTCATCACGGCTGTCAAACCGTCTGAACAAAAGACTGCAACGTCAGCAGCAACTTGCCACGATCCACGCTCATCACGGCTGTTAAACCGTCTGAACAATAGACTGCAACGTCAGCAGCAACTTGCTACGATTCACGCTCATCACGGCTGTTGAACCGTCTGAACAATAGACTGCAACGTCAGCAGCAACTTGCCACGATCCACGCTCATCACGGCTGTTAAACCGTATGAACAATAGACTGCAACGTCAGCAGCAACTTGCTACTATCCACGCTCATCACGGCTGTTAAACCGTCTGAACAATGGACTGCAACGTCAGCAGCAACTTGCTACGATCCACGCTCATCACGGCTGTTAAACCGTCTGAACAATAGACTGCAACGTCAGCAGCAACTTGCTACGATCCACGCTCATCACGGCTGTCAAACCGTCTGAACAATAGACTGCAACGTCAGCAGCAACTTGCTACGATCCACGCTCATCACGGCTGTTAAACCGTCTGAACAATAGACTGCAACGTCAGCAGCAACTTGCTACTATCCACGCTCATCACGGCTGTTAAACCGTCTGAACAATAGACTGCAACGTCAGCAGCAACTTGCTACTATCCACGCTCATCACGGCTGTTAAACCGTCTGAACAGAAGACTGCAACGTCAGCAGCAACTTGACACGATTCACGCTCATCACGGCTGTCAAAAAGTATGAACAATAGACTGCAACGTCAGCAGCAACTTGCTACGATTCACGCTCATCACGGCTGTTAAACCGTCTGAACAATGGACTGAACGTCAGCAGCAACTTGCTACGATTCACGCTCATCACGGCTGTTAAACCGTCTGAACAATAGACTGCAACGTCAGCAGCAACTTGCTACGATTCACGCTCATCACGGCTGTCAAACAGTATGAACAATAGACTGCAACGTCAGCAGCAACTTGCCACGATCCACGCTCATCACGGCTGTCAAACCGTCTGAACAATGGATTGCAACGTCAGCAGCAACTTGCTACGATTCACGCTCATCACGGCTGTTAAACCATCTGAACAATAGACTGCAACGTCAGCAGCAACTTGCTACGATTCACGCTCATCACGGCTGTTAAACCGTCTGAACAATAGACTGCAACGTCAGCAGCAACTTGCTACGATTCACGCTCATCACGGCTGTAAACAGTATGAACAATGGATTGCAACGTCAGCAGCAACATGCTACGATCCACGCTCATCACGGCTGTTAAACCGTCTGATCAATAGACTGCAACGTCAGTAGCAACTTGCTACGATCCACGCTCATCACGGCTGTCAAACCGTCTGAACAATAGACTGCAACGTCAGCTTCAACTTGCCACGATCCACGCTCATCACAGCTGTTAAACCGTCTGAACAATAGACTGCAACGTCAGCAGCAACTTGCTACTATCCACGCTCATCACGGCTGTTAAACCGTCTGAACAATAGACTGCATCGTCAGCAGCAACTTGCTACTATCCACGCTCATCACGGCTGTTAAACCGTCTGAACAATAGACTGCAACGTCAGCAGCAACTTGACACGATTCACGCTCATCACGGCTGTCAAACAGTATGAACAATAGACTTCAACGTCAGCAGCAACTTGCTACGATTCACGCTCATCACGGCTGTTAAACCGTCTGAACAATAGACTGCAACGTCAGCAGCAACTTGCCACGATTCACGCTCATCACGGCTGTTAAACCGTCTGAACAATAGACTGCAACGTCAGCAGCAACTTGCTACGATTCACGCTCATCACGGCTGTTAAACCGTCTGAACAATAGACTGCAACGTCAGCAGCAACTTGCTACGATTCACGCTCATCACGGCTGTTAAACCGTCTGAACAATAGACTGCAACGTCAGCAGCAACTTGCTACGATTCACGCTCATCACGGCTGTTAAACCGTCTGAACAATAGACTGCAACGTCAGCAGCAACTTGCTACGATTCACGCTCATCAGGGCTGTTAAACCGTCTTAACAATAGACTGCAACGTCAGCAGCAACTTGCTACGATTCACGCTCATCACGGCTGTCAAACAGTATGAACAATAGACTGCAACGTCAGCAGCAACTTGCCACGATCCACGCTCATCACGGCTGTCAAACCGTCTGAACAATGGATTGCAACGTCAGCAGCAACTTGCTACGATTCACGCTCATCACGGCTGTTAAACCGTCTGAACAATAGACTGCAACGTCAGCAGCAACTTGCTACGATTCACGCTCATCACGGCTGTTAAACCGTCTGAACAATAGACTGCAACGTCAGCAGCAACTTACTACGATTCACGCTCATCACGGCTGTTAAACAGTATGAACAATGGATTGCAACGTCAGCAGCAACTTGCTACGATCCACGCTCATCACGGCTGTTAAACCGTCTGAACAATAGACTGCAACGTCAGTAGCAACTTGCTACGATCCACGCTCATCACGGCTGTCAAACAGTCTGAACAATAGACTGCAACGTCAGCAACAACTTGCCACGATCCACGCTCATCACGGCTGTTAAACTCTCTGAACAATAGACTGCAACGTCAGCAGCAACTTGCTACGATTCACGCTCATCACGGCTGTTAAACAGTATGAACAATAGACTGCAACGTCAGCAGCAACTTGCCACGATCCACGCTCATCACGGCTGTCAAACCGTCTGAACAATAGACTGCAACGTCAGCAGCAACTTGACACGATTCACGCTCATCACGGCTGTTAAACAGTATGAACAATAGACTGCAACGTCAGCAGCAACTTGCTACGATTCACGCTCATCACGGCTGTTAAACAGTATGAACAATAGACTGCAACGTCAGCAGCAACTTGCCACGATCCACGCTAATCACGGCTGTTGAACCGTCTGAACAATAGACTGCAACGTCAGCAGCAACTTGCTACGATTCACGCTCATCACGGCTGTTGAACAGTATGAACAATGGATTGCAACGTCAGCAGCAACTTGCTACGATTCACGCTCATCACGGCTGTTAAACAGTATGAACAATAGACTGCAACGTCAGCAGCAACTCGCCACGATCCACGCTCATCACGGCTGTCAAACCGTCTGAACAATAGACTGCAACGTCAGCAGCAAATGGCCACGATCCACGCTCATCACGGCTGTCAAACCGTCTGAACAATAGACTGCAACGTCAGCAGCAACTTGCCACGATTCACGCTCATCACGGCTGTTAAACAGTATGAACAATAGACTGCAACGTCAGCAGCAACTTGCCACGATCCACGCTCATCACGGCTGTCAAACCGTCTGAACAATAGACTGCAACGTCAGCAGCAACTTGCCACGTTCCACGCTCATCACGGCTTTCAAACCGTCTGAACAATAGACTGCAACGTCAGCAGCAACTTGCCACGATTCACGCTCATCACGGCTGTTAAACAGTATGAACAATATACTGCAACGTCAGCAGCAACTTGCCACGATCCACGCTCATCACGGCTGTCAAACCGTCTGAACAATAGACTGCAACTTCAGCAGCAACTTGCCACGATCCACGCTCATCACGTCTGTTAAACCGTCTGAACAATAGACTGCAACGTCAGCAGCAACTTGCTACGATTCACGCTCATCACGGCTGTTAAACAGTATGAACAATAGACTGCAACGTCAGCAGCAACTTGCCACGATCCACGCTCATCACGGCTGTTAAACCGTCTGAACAATAGACTGCAACGTCAGCAGCAACTTGCTACGATTCACGCTCATCACGGCTGTTAAACAGTATGAACAATGGATTGCAACGTCAGCAGCAACTTGCTACGATTCACGCTCATCACGGCTGTTAAACCGTCTGAACAATAGACTGCAACGTCAGCAGCAACTTGCTACGATCCACGCTCATCACGGCTGTCAAACCGTCTGAACAATAGACTGCAACGTCAGCAGCAACTTGCTACGATCCACGCTTATCACGGCTGTCAAACCGTCTGAACAATAGACTGCAACGTCAGTAGCAACTTGCTACGATCCTAGCTCATCACGGATGTCAAACCGTCTGAACAATAGACCGCAACGTCAGCAGCAACTTGCTACGATTCACGCTCATCACGGCTGTTAAACTGTCTGAACAATAGACTGCAACGTCAGCAGCAACTTGCCACGATCCACGCTCATCACGGCTGTTAAACCGCCTGAACAATAGACTGCAACGTCAGCAGCAACTTGCTACGATTCACGATCATCACGGCTGTTAAACCGTCTGAACAATAGACTGCAACGTCAGTAGCAACTTAACACGATTCACGCTCATCACGGCTGTCAAACCGTCTGAACAATAGACTGCAACGTCAGCAGCAACTTGACACGATCCACGCTCATCACGGCTGTTAAACCGTCTGATCAATAGACTGCAACGTCAGTAGCAACTTGCTACGATCCACGCTCATCACGGCTGTCAAACCGTCTGAACAATAGACTGCAACGTCAGCTTCAACTTGCCACGATCCACGCTCATCACAGCTGTTAAACCGTCTGAACAATAGACTGCAACGTCAGCAGCAACTTGCTACTATCCACGCTCATCACGGCTGTTAAACCGTCTGAACAATAGACTGCATCGTCAGCAGCAACTTGCTACTATCCACGCTCATCACGGCTGTTAAACCGTCTGAACAATAGACTGCAACGTCAGCAGCAACTTGACACGATTCACGCTCATCACGGCTGTCAAACAGTATGAACAATAGACTTCAACGTCAGCAGCAACTTGCTACGATTCACGCTCATCACGGCTGTTAAACCGTCTGAACAATAGACTGCAACGTCAGCAGCAACTTGCCACGATTCACGCTCATCACGGCTGTTAAACCGTCTGAACAATAGACTGCAACGTCAGCAGCAACTTGCTACGATTCACGCTCATCACGGCTGTTAAACCGTCTGAACAATAGACTGCAACGTCAGCAGCAACTTGCTACGATTCACGCTCATCACGGCTGTTAAACCGTCTGAACAATAGACTGCAACGTCAGCAGCAACTTGCTACGATTCACGCTCATCACGGCTGTTAAACCGTCTGAACAATAGACTGCAACGTCAGCAGCAACTTGCTACGATTCACGCTCATCAGGGCTGTTAAACCGTCTTAACAATAGACTGCAACGTCAGCAGCAACTTGCTACGATTCACGCTCATCACGGCTGTCAAACAGTATGAACAATAGACTGCAACGTCAGCAGCAACTTGCCACGATCCACGCTCATCACGGCTGTCAAACCGTCTGAACAATGGATTGCAACGTCAGCAGCAACTTGCTACGATTCACGCTCATCACGGCTGTTAAACCGTCTGAACAATAGACTGCAACGTCAGCAGCAACTTGCTACGATTCACGCTCATCACGGCTGTTAAACCGTCTGAACAATAGACTGCAACGTCAGCAGCAACTTACTACGATTCACGCTCATCACGGCTGTTAAACAGTATGAACAATGGATTGCAACGTCAGCAGCAACTTGCTACGATCCACGCTCATCACGGCTGTTAAACCGTCTGAACAATAGACTGCAACGTCAGTAGCAACTTGCTACGATCCACGCTCATCACGGCTGTCAAACAGTCTGAACAATAGACTGCAACGTCAGCAACAACTTGCCACGATCCACGCTCATCACGGCTGTTAAACTCTCTGAACAATAGACTGCAACGTCAGCAGCAACTTGCTACGATTCACGCTCATCACGGCTGTTAAACAGTATGAACAATAGACTGCAACGTCAGCAGCAACTTGCCACGATCCACGCTCATCACGGCTGTCAAACCGTCTGAACAATAGACTGCAACGTCAGCAGCAACTTGACACGATTCACGCTCATCACGGCTGTTAAACAGTATGAACAATAGACTGCAACGTCAGCAGCAACTTGCTACGATTCACGCTCATCACGGCTGTTAAACAGTATGAACAATAGACTGCAACGTCAGCAGCAACTTGCCACGATCCACGCTAATCACGGCTGTTGAACCGTCTGAACAATAGACTGCAACGTCAGCAGCAACTTGCTACGATTCACGCTCATCACGGCTGTTGAACAGTATGAACAATGGATTGCAACGTCAGCAGCAACTTGCTACGATTCACGCTCATCACGGCTGTTAAACAGTATGAACAATAGACTGCAACGTCAGCAGCAACTCGCCACGATCCACGCTCATCACGGCTGTCAAACCGTCTGAACAATAGACTGCAACGTCAGCAGCAAATGGCCACGATCCACGCTCATCACGGCTGTCAAACCGTCTGAACAATAGACTGCAACGTCAGCAGCAACTTGCCACGATTCACGCTCATCACGGCTGTTAAACAGTATGAACAATAGACTGCAACGTCAGCAGCAACTTGCCACGATCCACGCTCATCACGGCTGTCAAACCGTCTGAACAATAGACTGCAACGTCAGCAGCAACTTGCCACGTTCCACGCTCATCACGGCTTTCAAACCGTCTGAACAATAGACTGCAACGTCAGCAGCAACTTGCCACGATTCACGCTCATCACGGCTGTTAAACAGTATGAACAATATACTGCAACGTCAGCAGCAACTTGCCACGATCCACGCTCATCACGGCTGTCAAACCGTCTGAACAATAGACTGCAACTTCAGCAGCAACTTGCCACGATCCACGCTCATCACGTCTGTTAAACCGTCTGAACAATAGACTGCAACGTCAGCAGCAACTTGCTACGATTCACGCTCATCACGGCTGTTAAACAGTATGAACAATAGACTGCAACGTCAGCAGCAACTTGCCACGATCCACGCTCATCACGGCTGTTAAACCGTCTGAACAATAGACTGCAACGTCAGCAGCAACTTGCTACGATTCACGCTCATCACGGCTGTTAAACAGTATGAACAATGGATTGCAACGTCAGCAGCAACTTGCTACGATTCACGCTCATCACGGCTGTTAAACCGTCTGAACAATAGACTGCAACGTCAGCAGCAACTTGCTACGATCCACGCTCATCACGGCTGTCAAACCGTCTGAACAATAGACTGCAACGTCAGCAGCAACTTGCTACGATCCACGCTTATCACGGCTGTCAAACCGTCTGAACAATAGACTGCAACGTCAGTAGCAACTTGCTACGATCCTAGCTCATCACGGATGTCAAACCGTCTGAACAATAGACCGCAACGTCAGCAGCAACTTGCTACGATTCACGCTCATCACGGCTGTTAAACTGTCTGAACAATAGACTGCAACGTCAGCAGCAACTTGCCACGATCCACGCTCATCACGGCTGTTAAACCGCCTGAACAATAGACTGCAACGTCAGCAGCAACTTGCTACGATTCACGATCATCACGGCTGTTAAACCGTCTGAACAATAGACTGCAACGTCAGTAGCAACTTAACACGATTCACGCTCATCACGGCTGTCAAACCGTCTGAACAATAGACTGCAACGTCAGCAGCAACTTGACACGATTCACGCTCATCACGGCTGTTAAACAGTATGAACAATAGACTGCAACGTCAGCAGCAACTTGCTACGATTCACGCTCATCACGGCTGTTAAACAGTATGAACAATAGACTACAACGTCAGCAGCAACTTGCCACGATCCACGCTCATCACGGCTGTTAAACCGTCTGAACAATAGATTGCAACGTCAGCAGCAACTTGCTACGATTCACGCTCATCACGGCTGTTAAACAGTATGAACAATGGATTGCAACGTCAGCAGCAACTTGCTACGATTCACGCTCATCACGGCTGATAAACAGTATGAACAATAGACTGCAACGTCAGCAGCAACTTGCTACGATTCACGCTCATCACGGCTGTTAAACAGTATGAACAATAGACTGCAACGTCAGCAGCAATTTGACACGATTCACGCTCATCACGGCTGTTAAACAGTATGAACAATAGACTGCAACGTCAGCAGCAACTTGCTACGATTCACGCTCATCACGGCTGTTAAACAGTATGAACAATAGACTACAACGTCAGCAGCAACTTGCCACGATCCACGCTCATCACGGCTGTTAAACCGTCTGAACAATAGATTGCAACGTCAGCAGCAACTTGCTACGATTCACGCTCATCACGGCTGTTAAACAGTATGAACAATGGATTGCAACGTCAGCAGCAACTTGCTACGATTCACGCTCATCACGGCTGATAAACAGTATGAACAATAGACTGCAACGTCAGCAGCAACTTGCTACGATTCACGCTCATCACGGCTGTTAAACAGTATGAACAATAGACTGCAACGTCAGCAACAACTTGCCACGATCCACGCTCATCACGGCTGTCAAACCGTCTGAACAATAGACTGCAACGTCAGCAGCAACTTGCCACGATCCACGCTCATCACGGCTGTTAAACAGTATGAACAATAGACTGCAACGTCAGCAGCAACTTGCTACGATTCACGCTCATCACGGCTGTCAAACAGTATGAACAATGGATTGCAACGTCAGCAGCAACTTGCTACGATTCACGCTCATCACGGCTGTTAAACCGTCTGAACAATAGACTGCAACGTCAGCAGCAACTTGCCACGATCCACGCTCATCACGGCTGTTAAACCGTCTGAACAATAGACTGCAACGTCAGCAGCAACTTGCTACGATTCACGCTCATCACGGCTGTTAAACCGTCTGAACAATAGACTGCAACGTCAGCAGCAACTTGCTACGATCCACGCTCATCACGGCTGTCAAACCGTCTGAACAATAGACTGCAACGTCAGCAGAAACTTGCTACGATACACGCTCATCTCGGCTGTTGAACCATCCGAACAATAGACTGCAACGTCAGCAGCAACTCGCTACGATCCACGCTCATCACGGCTGTCAAACCATCTGAACAATTGACTGCAACGTCAGAAGCAACTTGCTACGATCCACGCTCATCACGGCTGTAAAACCACCTGAACAATAGACTGCAACGTCAGCAGCAACTTGCTACGATCCACGCTCATCACGGCTGTCAAACCGTCTGAACAATGGACTGAAACGTCAGCAGCAACTTGCTACGATCCACGCTCATTACGGCTGTCAAACCGTCTGAACAATAGACTGCAACGTCAGCAGCAACTTTTCACGATCCACGCTCATCACGGCTGAAAAACTACCTGAACAATAGATCGCAACGTTAGCAGCAACTTGCTACGATCCACGCTCATCACGGCTGTCAAACCACCTGAACAATAGACTGCAACGTCAGCAGCAACTTGCTACGATCCACGCTTATCACGGCTGTCAAACCGTCTGAACAATAGACTGCAACGTCAGCAGCAACTTGCTACGATCCACGCTCATCACGGCTGTCAAACTCTCTGAAAATAGACTGCAACGTCAGCAGCAACTTGCTACGATCCACGCTCATCACGGCTGTCAAACCGTCTGAACAATAGACTGCAACGTCAGCAGCAACTTGTTACGTCCACGCTCATCATGGCTGTCAAACCGTCTGAACAATAGACTGCAACGTCAGCAGCAACTTTTCACGATCCACGCCTATCACGGCTGTCAAACCGTCTGAACAATAGACTGCAACGTCAGCAGCATCTCTTCACGATCCACGCTCATCACAGCTGTCAAACCGTCTGAACAATCGACTCCAACGTCAGCAGAAACTTGCTACGATACACGCTCATCTCGGCTGTTGAACCATCCGAACAATAGACTGCAACTTCAGCAGCAACTTGCTACGATCCACGCTCATCACGGCTGTCGAACCATCTGAACAATCGACTGCAACGTCAGCAGCAACTTGCTACGATCCACGCTCATCACGTCTGTAAAACAACCTGAACAATAGACTGCAACGTCAGCAGCAACTTGCTACGATCCACGCTCATCACGGCTGTCAAACCGTCTGAACAATGGACTGAAACGTCAGCATCAACTTGCTACGATCCACGCTCATTACGGCTGTCAAACCGTCTGAACAATAGACTGCAACTTCAGCAGCAACTTTTCACGATCCACGCTCATCACGGCTGAAAAACTACCTGAACAATAGATCGCAACGTTAGCAGCAACTTGCTACGATCCACGCTCATCACGGCTGTCAAACCACCTGAACAATAGACTGCAACGTCAGCAGCAACTTGCTACGATCCACGCTCATCACGGCTGTCAAACCGTCTGAACAATAGACTGCAACGTCAGCAGCAACTTGCTACGATCCACGCTCATCACGGCTGTCAAACCGTCCGAACAATAGACTGCAACGTCAGCAGCAACTTGCTACGATCCACGCTCATCACGGCTGGTAAACCGTCCGAACAATAGACTGCAACGTCAGCAGCAACTTGCTACGATTCACGCTCATCACGGCTGTTAAACCATCTGAACAATAGACCGCAACGTCAGCAGCAACTTGCTACGATTCACGCTCATCACGGCTGTTAAACCGTCTGAACAATAGACTGCAACGTCAGCAGCAACTTGCCACGATCCACGCTCATCACGGCTGTTAAACCGTCTGAACAATAGACTGCAACGTCAGCAGCAACTTGCTACGATTCACGCTCATCACGGCTGTTGAACCGTCTGAACAATAGACTGCAACGTCAGCAGCAACTTGCCACGATCCACGCTCATCACGGCTGTTAAACCGTATGAACAATAGACTGCAACGTCAGCAGCAACTTGCTACTATCCACGCTCATCACGGCTGTTAAACCGTCTGAACAATGGACTGCAACGTCAGCAGCAACTTGCTACGATCCACGCTCATCACGGCTGTTAAACCGTCTGAACAATAGACTGCAACGTCAGCAGCAACTTGCTACGATCCACGCTCATCACGGCTGTCAAACCGTCTGAACAATAGACTGCAACGTCAGCAGCAACTTGCTACGATCCACGCTCATCACGGCTGTTAAACCGTCTGAACAATAGACTGCAACGTCAGCAGCAACTTGCTACTATCCACGCTCATCACGGCTGTTAAACCGTCTGAACAATAGACTGCAACGTCAGCAGCAACTTGCTACTATCCACGCTCATCACGGCTGTTAAACCGTCTGAACAGAAGACTGCAACGTCAGCAGCAACTTGACACGATTCACGCTCATCACGGCTGTCAAAAAGTATGAACAATAGACTGCAACGTCAGCAGCAACTTGCTACGATTCACGCTCATCACGGCTGTTAAACCGTCTGAACAATGGACTGAACGTCAGCAGCAACTTGCTACGATTCACGCTCATCACGGCTGTTAAACCGTCTGAACAATAGACTGCAACGTCAGCAGCAACTTGCTACGATTCACGCTCATCACGGCTGTCAAACAGTATGAACAATAGACTGCAACGTCAGCAGCAACTTGCCACGATCCACGCTCATCACGGCTGTCAAACCGTCTGAACAATGGATTGCAACGTCAGCAGCAACTTGCTACGATTCACGCTCATCACGGCTGTTAAACCATCTGAACAATAGACTGCAACGTCAGCAGCAACTTGCTACGATTCACGCTCATCACGGCTGTTAAACCGTCTGAACAATAGACTGCAACGTCAGCAGCAACTTGCTACGATTCACGCTCATCACGGCTGTAAACAGTATGAACAATGGATTGCAACGTCAGCAGCAACATGCTACGATCCACGCTCATCACGGCTGTTAAACCGTCTGATCAATAGACTGCAACGTCAGTAGCAACTTGCTACGATCCACGCTCATCACGGCTGTCAAACCGTCTGAACAATAGACTGCAACGTCAGCAGCAACTTGCCACGATCCACGCTCATCACAGCTGTTAAACCGTCTGAACAATAGACCGCAACGTCAGCAGCAACTTGCTACTATCCACGCTCATCACGGCTGTTAAACGTCTGAACAATAGACTGCATCGTCAGCAGCAACTTGCTACTATCCACGCTTATCACGGCTGTTAAACCGTCTGAACAATAGACTGCAACGTCAGCAGCAACTTGACACGATTCACGCTCATCACGGCTGTCAAACAGTATGAACAATAGACTGCAACGTCAGCAGCAACTTGCTACGATTCACGCTCATCACGGCTGTTAAACCGTCTGAACAATAGACTGCAACGTCAGCAGCAACTTGCTACGATTCACGCTCATCACGGCTGTTAAACCGTCTGAACAATAGACTGCAACGTCAGCAGCAACTTGCTACGATTCACGCTCATCACGGCTGTTAAACCGTCTGAACAATAGACTGCAACGTCAGCAGCAACTTGCTACGATTCACGCTCATCACGGCTGTTAAACCGTCTGAACAATAGACTGCAACGTCAGCAGCAACTTGCTACGATTCACGCTCATCACGGCTGTTAAACCGTCTGAACAATAGACTGCAACGTCAGCAGCAACTTGCTACGATTCACGCTCATCAGGGCTGTTAAACCGTCTTAACAATAGACTGCAACGTCAGCAGCAACTTGCTACGATTCACGCTCATCACGGCTGTCAAACAGTATGAACAATAGACTGCAACGTCAGCAGCAACTTGCCACGATCCACGCTCATCACGGCTGTCAAACCGTCTGAACAATGGATTGCAACGTCAGCAGCAACTTGCTACGATTCACGCTCATCACGGCTGTTAAACAGTATGAACAATAGACTGCAACGTCAGCAGCAACTTGCCACGATCCACGCTCATCACGGCTGTTAAACCGTCTGAACAATAGACTGCAACGTCAGCAGCAACTTACTACGATTCACGCTCATCACGGCTGTTAAACAGTATGAACAATGGATTGCAACGTCAGCAGCAACTTGCTACGATCCACGCTCATCACGGCTGTTAAACCGTCTGAACAATAGACTGCAACGTCAGTAGCAACTTGCTACGATCCTAGCTCATCACGGATGTCAAACCCTCTGAACAATAGACCGCAACGTCAGCAGCAACTTGCTACGATTCACGCTCATCACGGCTGTTAAACTGTCTGAACAATAGACTGCAACGTCAGCAGCAACTTGCCACGATCCACGCTCATCACGGCTGTTAAACCGCCTGAACAATAGACTGCAACGTCAGCAGCAACTTGCTACGATTCACGATCATCACGGCTGTTAAACCGTCTGAACAATAGACTGCAACGTCAGTAGCAACTTAACACGATTCACGCTCATCACGGCTGTCAAACCGTCTGAACAATAGACTGCAACGTCAGCAGCAACTTGACACGATTCACGCTCATCACGGCTGTTAAACAGTATGAACAATAGACTGCAACGTCAGCAGCAACTTGCTACGATTCACGCTCATCACGGCTGTTAAACAGTATGAACAATAGACTACAACGTCAGCAGCAACTTGCCACGATCCACGCTCATCACGGCTGTTAAACCGTCTGAACAATAGATTGCAACGTCAGCAGCAACTTGCTACGATTCACGCTCATCACGGCTGTTAAACAGTATGAACAATGGATTGCAACGTCAGCAGCAACTTGCTACGATTCACGCTCATCACGGCTGTTAAACAGTATGAACAATAGACTGCAACGTCAGCAGCAACTTGCTACGATTCACGCTCATCACGGCTGTTAAACTGTCTGAACAATAGACCGCAACGTCAGCAGCAACTTGCTACGATTCACGCTCATCACGGCTGTTAAACAGTATGAACAATAGACTGCAACGTCAGCAGCAACTTGCTACGATTCACGCTCATCACGGCTGTTAAACAGTATGAACAATAGACTGCAACGTCAGCAGCAACTTGCTACGATTCACGCTCATCACGGCTGTAAACAGTATGAACAATGGATTGCAACGTCAGCAGCAACTTGACACGATTCACGCTCATCACGGCTGTAAACAGTATGAACAATAGACTGCAACGTCAGCAGCAACTTGCCACGATTCACGCTCATCACGGCTGTTAAACAATATGAACAATAGACTGCAACGTCAGCAGCAACTTGCTACGATTCACGCTCATCACGGCTGTTAAACTGTCTGAACAATAGACTGCAACGTCAGCAGCAACTTGCCACGATTCACGCTCATCACGGCTGTTAAACAGTATGAACAATAGACTGCAACGTCAGCAGCAACTTGCTACGATTCACGCTCATCACGGCTGTTAAACAGTATGAACAATAGACCGCAACGTCAGCAGCAACTTGCTACGATTCACGCTCATCACGGCTGTTAAACTGTCTGAACAATAGACCGCAACGTCAGCAGCAACTTGCTACGATTCACGCTCATCACGGCTGTTAAACTGTCTGAACAATAGACTGCAACGTCAGCAGCAACTTGCCACGATTCACGCTCATCACGGCTGTAAACAGTATGAACAATAGACTGCAACGTCAGCAGCAACTTGCCACGATTCACGCTCATCACGGCTGTTAAACAGTATGAACAATAGACTGCAACGTCAGCAGCAACTTGCTACGATTCACGCTCATCACGGCTGTTAAACTGTCTGAACAATAGACCGCAACGTCAGCAGCAACTTGCTACGATTCACGCTCATCACGGCTGTAAACAGTATGAACAATGGATTGCAACGTCAGCAGCAACTTGACACGATTCACGCTCATCACGGCTGTCAAACCGTCTGAACAATAGACTGCAACGTCAGCAGCAACTTGACACGATTCACGCTCATCGCGGCTGTTAAACAGTATGAACAATAGACTGCAACGTCAGCAGCAACTTGCTTCGATTCACGCTCATCACGGCTGTTAAACAGTGTGAACAATGGACTGCAACGTCAGCAGCAACTTGCCACGATCCACGCTCATCACGGCTGTTAAACCGTCTGAACAATAGACTGCAACGTCAGCAGCAACTTGCTACGATTCACGCTCATCACGGCTGTTAAACAGTATGAACAATGGATTGCAACGTCAGCAGCAACATGCTACGATTCACGCTCATCACGGCTGTTAAACAGTATGAACAATAGACTGCAACGTCAGCAGCAACTTGCCACGATCCACGCTCATCACGGCTGTCAAACCGTCTGAACGATAGACTGCAACGTCAGCAGCAACTTGCCACGATCCACGCTCATCACGGCTGTCAAACCGTCTGAACAATAGACTGCAACGTCAGCAGCAACTTGCCACGATTCACGCTCATCACTGCTGTTAAACAGTATAAACAATAGACTGCAACGTCAGCAGCAACTTGCTACGATTCACGCTCATCACGGCTGTTAAACAGTGTGAACAATGGACTGCAACGTCAGCATCAACTTGCCACGATCCACGCTCATCACGGCTGTTAAACCGTCTGAACAATAGACTGCAACGTCAGCAGCAACTTGCTACGATTTACGCTCATCACGGCTGTTAAACAGTATGAACAATGGATTGCAACGTCAGCAGCAACATGCTACGATTCACGCTCATCACGGCTGTTAAACAGTATGAACAATAGACTGCAACGTCAGCAGCAACTTGCCACGATCCACGCTCATCACGGCTGTCAAACCGTCTGAACGATAGACTGCAACGTCAGCAGCAACTTGCCACGATCCACGCTCATCACGGCTGTCAAACCGTCTGAACAATAGACTGCAACGTCAGCAGCAACTTGCCACGATTCACGCTCATCACGGCTGTTAAACAGTATAAACAATAGACTGCAACGTCAGCAGCAACTTGCCACGATCCACGCTCATCACGGCTGTCATACCGTCTGAACAATAGACTGCAACGTCAGCAGCAACTTGCCACGATCCACGCTCATCACGGCTGTCAAACCGTCTGAACAATAGACTGCAACGTCAGCAGCAACTTGCCACGATTCACGCTCATCACGGCTGTTAAACAGTATGAACAATAGACTGCAACGTCAGCAGCAACTTGCCACGATCCACGCTCATCACGGCTGTCAAACCGTCTGAACAATAGACTGCAACGTCAGCAGCAACTTGCCACGATCCACGCTCATCACGGCTGTTAAACCGTCTGAACAATAGACTGCAACGTCAGCAGCAACTTGCTACGATTCACGCTCATCACGGCTGTTAAACAGTATGAACAATAGACTGCAACGTCAGCAGCAACTTGCCACGATCCACGCTCATCACGGCTGTTAAACCGTCTGAACAATAGACTGCAACGTCAGCAGCAACTTGCTACGATTCACGCTCATCACGGCTGTTAAACAGTATGAACAATAGACTGCAACGTCAGCAGCAACTTGCCACGATCCACGCTCATCACGGCTGTCAAACCGTCTGAACAATAGACTGCAACGTCAGCAGCAACTTGCCACGATTCACGCTCATCACGGCTGTTAAACAGTATGAACAATAGACTGCAACGTCAGCAGCAACTTGCCACGATCCACGCTCATCACGGCTGTCAAACCGTCTGAACAATAGACTGCAACGTCAGCAGCAACTTGCCACGATCCACGCTCATCACGGCTGTTAAACCGTCTGAACAATAGACTGCAACGTCAGCAGCAACTTGCTACGATTCACGCTCATCACGGCTGTTAAACAGTATGAACAATAGACTGCAACGTCAGCAGCAACTTGCCACGATCCACGCTCATCACGGCTGTTAAACAGTATGAACAATAGACTGCAACGTCAGCAGCAACTTGCTACGATTCACGCTCATCACGGCTGTTAAACAGTATGAACAATGGATTGCAACGTCAGCAGCAACTTGACACGATTCACGCTCATCACGGCTGTCAAACCGTCTGAACAATAGACTGCAACGTCAGCAGCAACTTGACACGATTCACGCTCATCACGGCTGTTAAACAGTATGAACAATAGACTGCAACGTCAGCAGCAACTTGCTACGATTCACGCTCATCACGGCTGTTAAACAGTATGAACAATAGACTGCAACGTCAGCAGCAACTTGCCACGATCCACGCTCATCACGGCTGTTAAACCGTCTGAACAATAGACTGCAACGTCAGCAGCAACTTGCTACGATTCACGCTCATCACGGCTGTTAAACAGTATGAACAATGGATTGCAACGTCAGCAGCAACTTGCCACGATCCACGCTCATCACGGCTGTTAAACCGTCTGAACAATAGACTGCAACGTCAGCAGCAACTTGCTACGATTCACGCTCATCACGGCTGTTAAACAGTATGAACAATAGACTGCAACGTCAGCAGCAACTTGCCACGATCCACGCTTATCACGGCTGTTAAACAGTATGAACAATAGACTGCAACGTCAGCAGCAACTTGCTACGATTCACGCTCATCACGGCTGTTAAACAGTATGAACAATAGACTGCAACGTCAGCAGCAACTTGCCACGATCCACGCTCATCACGGCTGTTAAACCGTCTGAACAATAGACTGCAACGTCAGCAGCAACTTGCTACGATTCACGCTCATCACGGCTGTTAAACAGTATGAACAATGGATTGCAACGTCAGCAGCAACTTGCTACGATTCACGCTCATCACGGCTGTTAAACCGTCCGAACAATAGACTGCAACGTCAGCAGCAACTTGCTACGATTCACGCTCATCACGGCTGTTAAACCGTCCGAACAATAGACTGCAACGTCAGCAGCAACTTGCTACGATTCACGCTCATCACGGCTGTTAAACCGTCTGAACAATAGACTGCAACGTCAGCAGCAACTTGCTACGATTCACGCTCATCACGATGTTAAACAGTATGAACAATAGACTGCAACGTCAGCAGCAACTTGCTACGATTCACGCTCATCACGGCTGTCAAACCGTCTGAACAATAGACTGCAACGTCAGCAGCAACTTGCTACGATTCACGCTCATCACGGCTGTTAAACAGTATGAACAATAGACTGCAACGTCAGCAGCAACTTGCCACGATCCACGCTCATCACGGCTGTCAAACCGTCTGAACAATAGACTGCAACGTCAGCAGCAACTTGCCACGATCCACGCTCATCACGGCTGTTGATCAGTATGAACAATAGACTGCAACGTCAGCAGCAACTTGCTACGATTCACGCTCATCACGGCTGTTAAACAGTATGAACAATGGATTGCAACGTCAGCAGCAACTTGCTACGATTCACGCTCATCACGGCTGTTAAACCGTCTGAACAATAGACTGCAACGTCAGCAGCAACTTGCCACGATCCACGCTCATCACGGCTGTTAAACCGTCTGAACAATAGACTGCAACGTCAGCAGCAACTTGCTTCGATTCACGCTCATCACGGCTGTTAAACCGTCTGAACAATAGACTGCAACGTCAGCAGCAACTTGCTACGATCCACGCCATTCACGGCTGTTAGACCGTCTGAACAATAGACTGCAACGTCAGCAGCAACTTGACACGATTCACGCTCATCACGGCTGTCAAACCGTCTGAACAATAGACTGCAACGTCAGCAGCATCTTGCTACGATTCACGCTTATCACGGCTGTTAAACCGTCTGAACAATAGACTGCAACGTCAGCAGCAACTTGACACGATTCACGCTCATCACGGCTGTCAAACCGTCTGAACAATAGACTGCAACGTCAGCAGCAACTTGCTACGATTCACGCTCATCACGGCTGTTAAACCGTCTGAACAATAGACTGCAACGTCAGCAGCAACTTGACACGATTCACGCTCATCACGGCTGTCAAACAGTATGAACAATGGATTGCAACGTCAGCAGCAACTTGCTACGATCCACGCTCATCACGGCTGTTAAACCGTCTGAACAATAGACTGCAACGTCAGCAGCAACTCGCTACGATCCTAGCTCATCACGGCTGTCAAACCGTCTGAACAATAGACTGCAACGTCAGCAGCAACTTGCTACGATCCACGCCCATCACGGCTGTTAGACCGTCTGAACAATAGACTGCAACGTCAGCAGCAACTTGACACGATTCACGCTCATCAAGGCTGTCAAACCGTCTGAACAATAGACTGCAACGTCAGCAGCAACTTGCTACGATTCACGCTCATCACGGCTGTTAAACCGTCTGAACAATAGACTGCAACGTCAGCAGCAACTTGACACGATTCACGCTCATCACGGCTGTCAAACCGTCTGAACAATAGACTGCAACGTCAGCAGCAACTTGCTACGATTCACGCTCATCACGGCTGTTAAACCGTCTGAACAATAGACTGCAACGTCAGCAGCAACTTGACACGATTCACGCTCATCACGGCTGTCAAACAGTATGAACAATGGATTGCAACGTCAGCAGCAACTTGCAGTCTACTGGAATAGGAGGTGTCCTCAGTCAAGTCCAGGACGGCCAGGAGCGCGTCATTGCCTACTTCAGTCGTTCACTGACAAAAGAAGAGAGGAGATATTGTGTCACTCGCCGAGAAATGTTGGCGCTCGTAAAATCAGCTCTCCATTTCCGGCATTATCTCTATGGAAAACCATTTCTGGCCCGCACGGACCACAATTCTCTTCGTTGGCTCCAGTCATTCAAGGAGCCTGAGGGGCAGGTAGCTCGGTAGTTGGACCAGCTTGCTGGATTCGATTTCAAGACACAGCATCGTCCGGGAAAGTTGCATGGCAACGCGGATGGCTTGTCAGGAATTCAAGAAGAACAACAGGCAGCAGCAGTCACCAGTACCTGGGCCCCTCAGTGGGGGTCAACTGAGCTGAAGAAATTGCAGCGGGAAGATGCTGCTATCGGACACATTGCAAAGTGGCTGGATGCTGGTGAAAAACCACCCCACAATCAGGTTTCACCTCACGGTCCCGAGGTCATGAGTTTATGGGCTCAATGGAGTCGTATCTCTCTGATAGATGGATTATTGTATCGACGATGAGAGGAGGAAGACTTACCGGACAGGCTTCAGTTAATCATACCAAGAGTTTTGAAATCGGAAGTCCTGAAAAGTCTCCACACCAGCAATGTCGGGGGTCATCTTGGATTACAGAAAACCTTGGAGAAAGTTAGAGAGAGATTTTATTGGCCGGGAATGCGAGATGACGTTGATCTGTGGTGTAGACAGTGCACAGGATGTGGAAGCAGAAAGGCACCAGTACCTAACACGAGAGCCCCTCTTATTAGTTATCGTACGGGGTACCCATTTCAAAGAGTGTCACTGGACATTCTTGGTCCATTGCCTCTCTCCCCTCGAGGAAATAAATACATCCTTGTGGTAGCCGATCACTTCACGAAGTGGACAGAGGCGTACGCTTTACCGAATCAAGAAGCTGCGACTGTGGCAGAGAAGCTAGTTCAAGAATTCGTTTGTCGTTTTGGTGCCCCAGTTGAGCTACACAGTGACCAGGGGAGACAATTTGAATCTCATCTATTTCAAGAGATGTGCCGCCTGCTAGGAGTAGTGAAAACTAGGACATCGCCATACCACCCACAAGCAGATGGAATGGTGGAACGTTTCAACAGAACACTACTTGCAATGCTAAGCCAATTCGTGAATGAGCGTCAGACGGACTGGGATGCCATGCTGCCACAAGTCATGATGGCTTACCGTTCGAGCCAGCACGCCTCCACCAAGTTCAGCCCATATTTCATGTTGTTTGGCAGGCAAATTCAGCTACCTCTGGACGCTATTTTTGGTACTTCTGAAAAATCATCGAAGAACGAAACATCGTACGTCCAAGGCTTGCGCGAGACATTAGCGACGGCTCACCGTACAGCTCGGGAAAACCTAGGAAAAGCCCAAGAAACCCAGAAGGCAAGCTATGACCGTAAATGCTCAGGTCAACCGTTCAAAGTCGGGGATAAGGTTTGGCTGCACAACACTGCAGTAAAGCGGGGACAAACGACAAAGCTTCATCGTCCCTGGAAGGGACCTTATGTCATCAAGTAAGTTTTGTCTGATGTGACCTATCGGATTCAGGCTCTCTGGCAGGGAAGGCGAGGGAAACGAGACGTTGTCCATTTCAATCGCCTGAAGCTATACGAAGCCCTTGGAGGAAGGAACCGATGTGGTACCAGATGCTCGTCAACAAGCGACGCCTAGGCCAACAACTCCATTCAGGCAAGAAACAGAAGCGTCTTCAGAAGAAGAAGTGCAGCCTCTCTGTTTAGTCACACTTCCTGACGTAGACAACGGCGACCATCTGAATCTACCTGATCCGGATCCCGAGATCCCTATTGTTGTTGAGCCATCTCTGGATAATCAACTACCAGAGTTACTAGCGTCTGCCCCGCATGAAGATGTTGCCGGGGAGGAAATATGGCAGCCGCAAGGGCCAAGAGTGCTTTGGCGAGATGGAGCTGCGGGACCAAACCATCAAGCAGCGGAAGTGGTGGAGAGGATGCCACCACGATATCCAATGCGCAGCCGGACGCAGCGGATATCCTACCAAGCGGGGTTTTAGTTTAATCCTAAATTTTACTTGTAATAGAGACAGTTAAGACACGGGTCGTGTCTTGTTCACAGGGGGGGATAATGTGATGTATTTGCGATCCATGCAAGAAGGGGTAGTATTTGAGGGTTGGCACGGGGTCGTTGACCTGAATGCCTCCCTACTTGTAAGATGAAAGCAAAGGAAGCCAGTTGATGTTCCCTCGAGCTTGCGAGTGGTTTGGTGTCTGTGTAAGACTAACTTAAATAAAGCGTTAAATATAGCGTGTAATAATAAAGTTATTTATCCCTCAATCATAACACAAAGAATGTTACAAGTTGAAAGTCAGTGTGGTTTGAGAGAGAGACAGTTGATTGCATGCAATTTATTGATATGATATCTTATTTATACTAGGAAAACGCGGGATGCGCGTTGTGAGATGAGCTTATGTATGGAAATCCAGAATTTAAAAAATAACTTGTCAGCTCAATTCACATCTACGGACCTTGGATTACTTCAAACGTTTAATAACCTTACCTGCCACTTGTTGATATTCATAGTAACCTGCAACCTGTCACATAAACACTTTGCAAAACCAATTGATCCAAATATTCAATAAAATGTACACTTTTATTGCGTTTTCTTCGTTATTTCTCATTCAATTGTTGCAAAAATCTCTGAAAACGTGTATAATAGTATTGTTCATATTTGGTGAATATTTGAGAGCTTTTGAAAAATTCTTGTTTCTCAAGTATTTTTCCTCCGGGTTATTCGTATGAGGATTTTTCAAACTTCCCGATTATTTTCCGTAAAAACCTCCGCACCGATTTCTCGTGAAAACAATCCCAGCCTATTCTGATATGACAGAAATATGTAGAAAAAGTTTCAAGTCGATAGGTATTTTTTCCTGACCTGTATGCCGCGTTCAATATTACAAACCAAAAAAAAACATGAAAACCAAGCCCATTTTTCTTTGGTATGTCAAATGGAATCTTCGTTACGCTCATCTAATTATTGATATTAGGCCTATTAATATTTGTAGATATATGATTTTGATAATATTTCACAGCTATGGACTTCAAAAGTTCAATTGGTGTTAATTTTTGGGTTTTTTTCTGCCCAAAAATTTTTCGTCTCGCAACAAGCCCTGCATAGCTGCTGTTCGTAATTCATGTGACTTTTTGTTATAATATATAAGTAATGCATAAATCATCATGAAATCACTCCTATGAATATAAGAAATTGTTTTTAAATTTGTTTTCTTGTCTTTTTGTTTCTCTATGAATTATATAGATTTCATACGGTACTCTTTTTTCAGACAGGCCGCACACAAGACGTTGTCTCACGCGGATCTCTTGAATCTTCTATTTCTCTAGGCTTCTGGCAAGTGACGTCACCCATTGTTGAAAGAGAGAGACAATAATATGTCCACCGGTTGGAACAGACCAATCAGAATATTTGGTGCTTCACCAGTTCGCTGTATTGCTATAGTAACGATTGTTTGTCATTTGTTGAGTGCCAACACCCTTTATATTAGACTCAAATCTAGAATTGGAATTGGAATAATACTGGACATAGGCCTATAAATTTAGAATACGTATGAGTAACAAATATATGAAAAACTACCACTATTATTACCATATAACACTAACTCGTATGGTTTAACAGGAAAAAAGAATTTTAATCCCTCATTTGTTTAATAAAATCCCTTCTGAATTTTTGAGTTTCCAAAAAATAGTTCAAGTAAAAACCGAATTAAAGAAGTATACCGGTATATCATCTAACATTATTTTTGAAGAAGTTTAACATTATTTTTGGCTGTTTAGTAGATACAATTTCATCGTTTTGTTTAATTCATTAAGGAATTCATTATTGCGTTGAATTTGATCCAATTTTTGAATATTTATATGTACCTGTGTTATATCTATGGATATGTATTTATATATCATCCAGACAACTGAATTTTAAGTGTATTTTGTTGTATTATAAGTGGTAATAGACCCGCAGACAAGTGAAAATCTTTTACTTTGCTGGTCTATAGTATTTTAATATATGCATTTTTGATGATGAAAAAAAAACTTGGAAAACAAAAATATATATACCGGTAGGCCTATACTCCATTTACTAACTCTATCATTCTCAAACATTGATTATTCATTAATGTATATTATCATTATTATTTTGATCATTAATTATGTGTATCACTATGTATAAAGAAGCAAGAATAAAATGATTCAAGATTGAATTGATTGTAAATAAAAATCAAGATGATATCGAGAGTGGTTGAGAGTCGACTCGGCAAAATATCAGTTCTTTTGGCGACAACTTTTGAATGCTATATGTGATATAAACATTTGATAGCGGGGAATTAAACACAGATATTTTTAATGTCGGTACCTAATAAAATTATGTGAAAAGAAATTATTTACTTCTGATTCTGACAGTCACAGTGTATATACATTAGAAGATGCGTTTTTTTTTATTGTAAACCTGAAAATCATGTGGTATCAGAAGTTCTGGGTTCACTATCTCGAGGGTTTCTACAATATGCATGAGCTCCTGTTACATTAAAATTTTGATACCTCATACCGTTCAAAAGTTATCGCCAAAAAACTGATGCTCCACTGTTTTTACTCCCTGATCTTCATTATATAGTATTTTGTTATGGTCTCTGGATATCCCACCAACGGCTAGGTTAAACGGGGGTACGAATAAGTGAGTGATTTGGCAACCATGAAAAGACGTTCAGAAAACTAATACCTCATGCGGGATTCGAACCCATGTCCAACGGTGACTTCAGTACCGGAAGTGGTGCTGAGTGAATATGTGAAAAAAATGAGTGAGACAGTAATTTCATCTCACTTGTTAAAAATGAAGAATGAAAGATGTGGTATGCTTAAAAATGTAGTATTTTTCTGATATTATTCCGCAAAAAAACTGAATGTGTACAAAAAGACTGGTTTATCAGGGGTCTTTGAGATCGATAGGGGACAGTAATCTTTGAAAGTGGAAAGGGAATCGCACTTTAAATATTACCAATCTGTATATACATTTGGATCTTTAAATCAGTAGTTACGGGTTATTAGTGATTTGTAAGGTGCAAATCTTAATTTTTACCATTGGTCCGTCTCATTGTGTTATGAAAACACAATCATCTCAATCATTGTGAAAACGCCATTTGAAAATAAATAACTATTCTAAATATTGAAAAAGAATATTTTACCGGCACAGTAGCTGAGTGGTTAGCTCACTTGCTAACTATTTGCAGCTTGAAGCCACACGCCATGCGAATTAATCAATTGAAATTATATGGTGGTAATAAGTAGATATGTTATACATATTTCAAACGAAAGATGACATTCGAGCGCAGATATTTTGTGCGAACACTTTTTCTCTACCGTTCGAAGTTCTTCTACGTTCCTAGCTCAAAAAAGCGTTACATGTTATTCTCCATAATAGAGATTTTTGTTGGGCCCGCTCGAAAATTATCGACTTTTCACGTTTTTTTTCTCCCATGCCAAATGGGGTAAGAATTTTTGCAAGGGCGTTTTCTGTCATAACATAATCAGACCGACCAATGGTGAGAATTGAGTTTTGCACTTTACCCCCCCTTTAAGTTAAGGATTGAGAACGGGAATCGCACTGCAATGGTATAGGGTTTACAACACAATGTCCGCTTAAGTGATAATTAGCTAACTACTAATTAAGGTAGACCCACGGAGGTGACATACGTAACCCGGCGAGAAGCAAGTTCCTCTGATCGCCACAGTGACTTCCTGCTGTGACTTCACAGGACGATCGTGTCTTCTGAGCATCCAAAGTCCGGTCGTCGTTAATCATCATATCCTTGTCGTTCAACACATCCTTGTCGTTAAACACATCCGTGTGGTGCATCAACCTCATGTGAGTGATCATTGACGACGTCGAGCAATGAGAATAAGACAGTTTCGAATGACATATCTTGCATTCGACTTTATTTCCCCCTCCCACTATTATAAAATATTTCCACGCGGAAGATGATTTCTTTTTTGTCGATGCCATATTACAAGAAGTCAATTTGAACACACGTAACAATTCAAAGATTACAAAACTAAAATGAAAATAATACCGACTCGAATATGTTCATATATATATATATATAATAAACAAAACACCTCACAAAACGCGACAGATAAACTTTATATTGAGCCAAAACGAAAAATCAAAGTCTTTATAACTGCATGTCAGTGATACGGTTTGAATGAAGAAAAACAATGGTTCGGATAGATATAACACTGGCTCACACGTCGCTACTGACCGCTACTCACGTCAACAATTTATTAACACGTAGGCCTAAGTCTATTCGAACTGCAGAGCAAGAAAATATGAGTGGGTCCTACTCAGACTGACAAACAAGTGAATTCTGAGAAGAAATACTGGCCAAACCTTCAAATCGTCTGCGGAGAGGTATGTAAAGGTTCTCGGTGAAGGGTAGTTTACAACCTATCCCGTTCGTGTATTTGGCATGGTAACCACAGACAGCGGGTAACGGGCGGGTAACGGGTGAGGAATTCTTCACACCGCACTTGTTGCTTGGGGTTTGACGAGGGCATAATGACTAGTTAAGGGATGATTGGTTGGAGGGGGGGAGGGGGAGGGGTTGGGGGAGGGGGGAGGGGAAGGAGACGTTAAGAAAATGAGAAGAATGTGACTCATCTCGTTCACGCGATTTTTAAGATCATACTCTATAATTATACAAGAACTCGAACTACAGAACATCACCCGGTTAGGGCAATTACCCGTACCCGACCCGAATACTTGAAGGCGTCACTACATATATTAAATATATATATATATATATATATATATATATATATATATATATATATATATATATATATATATATATATATATATATATATATATATATGTATATATATATATATATATATATACATATATATATATATATATATATATATATACATATATATATATATATATATATATACATATATATATATATATATATATATATATATATATATATATATATATTCAAACATATATATATATTTTTTTTTCATCAAAATTGATAAATGAATATAAAGAGTAAATATAGGCCTATATATACATATATATATATATATATATATATATATATATATATATATATATATATATATATATATATATATATATATATATATATATTCAAACATATATATATATATTTTTTTCATCAGAATTGATAAATGAATATATAGAGTAAATATAGGCCCATATATATATATATATATATATATATATATATATATAGGCCTATATTCACTCAATATATTCATTTATCAATTCATTTTGGGTTCAACGCGACTGTACTGATTACTTCCATCTATTGACGTCGGTGAATGATGAATGAGCTGAGCTGACGGGAAGATGAGATGGAATAGGTCATTTCATTGAGTGTTTCATTGAGTGATGGTGCGTGGGATGGAGCGTCGTGGCCTGTTGCTGAGGAGCCATCCCAGTATGACCCTGAATAATAGATACCACTGTCCAGATGGTTGACCATGGCGGGATTCAAACCCTGTTCGCCTGAATAACGGTTCAGTGTGCTAGCCACTCAACCACTCGTCCCACTATGTATAAATATATATATATATATATATATATATATATATATATATATATATATATATATATATATATATATATATATATATATATATATACACATATATATATATATATATATATATATATATATATATATATATATATATATATATATATATATATATATATATATATATATATATATATATATATATATATATATAAATATATATAAACTCATAATTACGTATGAACAATGAAAACATACGTCTGATTATTAGGAGCATTGTCGTTTATTTGTTTCAAAAAATAAATACATCAATTGACGACTCGCATTCTCCGCCCCATTGACGCCACAAATCATAACATCCAATCAACAGGGCTGGAGAACGAAGGAGAAACTCAAATATCCAATCAGTATGTCTTTAAATAACCACAAGTGATGGAGATCTAGAAGGCCGACTGGTAACGTGACGCCCATTTCGAGTTGTCAATTAGCCTACATTTCCAATCGGATTATTCACAATTGTCATTATTTGTTATATGAGGTAGTCCAACTTCATTCATTGTTTTGTTGTTTTGAATTGTGTTATTGGTTATTTGGTCTCTTGTCGAATAATCCACGTAGGTGTATTTGACTGTCAACAATGCGAAGATGATGACGGTTATCACCATGAGGCCGGCAAACAATAGGAACTCGTAGGCCTGTGGAAAAAACAAAGAAAACACGGGTGAATGAAAGTGTCTGAAGCGTTTGGCGAGGGGTGGGGGGGGGGGGGGGGGGTGGTAAGCGTGAGTAGCAAGATGCATTGAGGGTTGCGTTGGTTTGCCGCCGGGAGATGGTGTCCTCATTCCCTATCCATCCCATGTTAAAAGTATGTTCCAATTCACGGTCCACGTTTAAAGAACTATTGAACGTGCGTAGATAAGTGGTGATGAAAGGAACTAATTTTACTCATTGGCGTCGGATCAGCTGATAACAGCTGTCATCAAGTTTGTCAGCAACAGCCGTTTCTACAAAACAACACTAGATAGAGCAGCGATCAATATTTCTCTGGAAAATACTCAGGAAATGGAACGTGTTTTCGAATTAGTGAAGTCACCATCTCTCAGCGGCAAACCAACGCAACCCTCAATGCATCTTGGTGAGTAGTTTTACATTTGTCACGTGACTTGTGATGACCCTGATTATATTGTTGAAGAACATCACAACACTGAGGTCAATTTTGTTAGAATGACACCATTTTCCCCTAATTTCAGAGAAAACTATAACGTTTTAATTTCGGACAGTATAATTTCTCCATCAGTTTTCCTGAATTCAGCCGGTTTTCTGAATCATCACGTAGGCATTACCCGATTCCGTCCAAGTCCCGATATACAGAATTGGGTGATGCCCAATTTGGAGGACAAAACAATACATTTCGATTCCTGAAATTGATATAATAATCTCAAGTTTCCTCCAAAATTTGGAAAATCAAAATCGTAATCATATAGTTAAATCTAGTTTCAGGGCTGTGATGCTCTTCAGAAGGCAAATAACTCGTGAAATGTCCAATGTTTCCAATGAAGCCAGCTACCAGGTTAGGTTTGTGTTTGTTAGGTTGGTAGGTAGACAGTTCCCAAATCAGGTGGATACAGGTGTACTGATGTTAGGTCATACACGCTCTGTACTGATAACTAGATCTGTTGCTGGCGTTGAATGAATCATCCAGGGTGTAGCAACAAGGATTGTCTGACCTTGTCCCTGTATATTGTTCAATTTAATCACCGTTTGAGGGCAGCATGGTCGCATCACTGCCTTCCAGATGGTGTGACTTACCGACAAGCTTATATGTTTGATTACAATTTCTGCTATTAAATAACCGAACTATGTATTAAAATACTCTTTGAATTGTAATTTTTTAAATATCATCAATTTGTGACTGAATTTGGAATTCTGGATAAAATCATATTCTGGTAAATATCAAGTTGCGGATAACTATACTATTCTCTCTCTTATCTGCTGAGCACTCGTGGCCGTTGTCCGAAAATATGTCATTTAATAACCACCCGCAGCACTACTATCGCCTTATTTGAGGAACCATTATTTCAACATTGCGTTGCAACTCTTCCTATAAATAAGCTTTTTGGAATCATCAATGAGACGATGGTGTCATGTGATGGTTTGTCATGTGATGGAAAGGAAAGTGAAAACTGACAGGCCCGGACTTAAGAATCCAGCGCTCCTAGGCTGAACCTAGTTTAGCGCCCCTATACTTACTTTCAAAATGTGTGTAAGACTAGTGTGAAAAATAAAAAATAAACGAATAAAATTTAATTAAGGAAATATTTCGGTCAATGTGAAAATCACGTGGCACGACAACGTATTTCCGCTCGTTACTCGACATTACCAATGATGACTTTCTAAGTAATGGAATATTTATACGACAGGGTGTGACTTACCCGGGGTGAAGTTCTAGAAAGAAGTACCAGGGCATATTTCAGCAATATCTCAGTCAATCCAATAGCCCCGCAGGGAATTTTTTGAAATATCATTTTTTTAGATCATATTCTGTAAGTTATGTAAGTTATGAGTAGATATTAGCCAATGTTGTTGTAATGTTAATGAGAATATGAATGGGAATGATAATGAAAATAAGTTCGTGATACTTATGGTTTCATTTTTAACTACATGATATAACTTCGTGTTGCATTTTTGATGCGATTTCATTCCATTTGAAAAAAAAAATATGGAAGCCCTGAAGAACCCAAGCGCCCCCTGAGCTCTTGCGCCCCTAGGCTTCAGCCTTGCCAGCCTGTGCGTAAATCCGGGCCTGAAAACTGAAAAGGAATTGCGGCAGTAGCCTATTTTATTCACCTTTATATACCCATGTTAATTGACCTACTAATTAGTAGAGTGATGGACTTGAACATACCAATATATGCTCATCGCTCATTCTTTTCTTTTATTGTTCGATGATGATCTCTTCAGATTTCACTGAACCCAAAGCGACTTGGTTCAAACTTGAAAGTCAAAGTGAAAGATACAAACATTCGTGTTTTTGGTTGACTTTGCGGGCCATGTCCGGATATATCACAAGTAAGGACTTTTTAAAACCGAAAATCTCTTATCTGAGGTGAAAAAGTATGGACACAGACAGCGCAGTTCTGATGGTGTTGAAGTTCATTGTTTTTAAATCATGAGAATAGCCGTTGGCCGGTGGTGAGATTGTCATTGTGTTAAGATCGTACATTGTTTTATCATTTGAAATATTCCAGAAGTACGATTATTATTTGCTTGACGACCCCACCAACAGCTAGATTATAGGGGGGTTCGAATGAGCATGTGATTATGAAACTATGAAGCGATGATAAGTGAAAGGACATTTTACAAAAAAACATGCCTTATGCGGGACTCGAAATCACGCTTAACGGTGACTTCAGTTTCTGAAGCGGTGCCTCAACTGACCGAGCTACTGAGGACGGCTCCAGAAGTACGTTAATCATATATTTTTGCATGGTGACAAGACAAAGACTGCCTCGACGTCTTGGGACTGACAAGAACACTGTCTTACTGATTCCTCCGACTTCGTTGGAAAACAATAATGGTAGGCCTATATTAAGAATTCGATGACACCAAACAAAAAATGATCAACGACGCACTATAATGAAAACCAAGATCCACTGGCGTAAGATGAATGATTAATGGCACGGAGAGATGATGTGATGAAAGTGTCTTGCGGAAAATGGGAAGGAGGGATAGTGGGGAGGAAGCGGTTGTGGTCTATTCTATAGGCTTCTGTCAAGTCACATCACCCATTGTTGAAAGAGACAGACAACAATGTCCACCAGTTGGAATTGACCAATCAGAATGTTCAGTAGTCCACCAGTTCGCTGTGTTGCTATGGTAACTATTGTTTGTCATTTGTTACTTGACAGAAGCCTATATGAACCACCTCGGAATCAGCCTGGACTACGGAGGGAAACAACTCACGCGAAGAGGACAGTGGCAGGGATCGAATCGAGGCACGATCCACCCTCATCCCTGTCCCACAGCACTGAGCTACGATAGTATAGTCTGTCTCAACACTCTAGAGTAAGTGTCGGAGATCTTTGTAATTGGCTCATCTATTGTCCAGCGAATAGGTAGGTATATACAAATGTCAATTACCTCTACAGACTTCATCGGACTCAAACAGTGTTGCATTTTACTCAAATTAATTTATACCTGAGTTGACTTCAGATTTCTGAAGCGATGTAGCAACGATTGCACCACAACCCTTACGTGGTCACAAACTTGTCCTCAAAATGCACGTGAGAAGAGTTCCTTTGTTACTGTTGGAGTTATGATTGACATGTTTACCTATTCGGCATGTTAGCTGATAGATGAGATAGCAACAGTTACTCTAAAGTAGTGAGACAGACTATAACGGCACTGGTATGGGCGCCGCCAGGAATTTTGGCAGGGGGGGGTAAAATTACAGGATTATTCTGTGAGCTCTGATTTTGAGTAATCTATATACAAACTAGCATTCAGACAATATGCGTCGCATTACTAGGCCTATAACTCCAGATGACGTTGGTGATTCTTTTCGTTTGAATTTTTGCCCAGGACGAATTGAAAATAATCTTAATTTTGAAACAATTCTCCTTCATTGGTCGTCGTCAGGTGATGAGGTGCACGTTATGATTGATAGAATTGATAGATCTCTGTGACGTTGTCAAAGTGAGATATAAATCAATAATAGTTCAATTAACGATCATGTTCACAACGATAGCGTAGCTGTCACCAATGTCTTTAATAGACATAAATACTAAGAGCGGTCGAGATTCGAAGGATACATGGGAACGCCCAGACCTCAGGCTGGGAATTTAATTATTAACAAGGAAGAGAGGAAGAACATTTAACTGGTAAAAATAGGTTTATTGAAGCTTACCAGAAATGTAGTATAAATTCAGTAGTTCGAAGTAATCCCAGTGGTTTTATTAATTCACAAATAATAGTAATAATAAACATGATACCTGGTAATAATGTGAATTTGGTACTTTATAGGATACTTGGTACTTTGTAAGACAAGAGATGTTGACTGAATTAATACGTGGAATGTACTGTACTGTCCCAAAATGACCGGAGATTCTAGTTTTGTTGAAATGAAAAAAAATACTAAATTTATGAAATGAATAATAGTATTGTCAATGAGATCAAGGGTGAATCCTGTGATTCCAATTACACAAAACAAAGGGTATGTCCAAGTACACTAACATGCTATTACTATGAGGCACAGTATTCTTGATAAGAGTGATTAATTGTTCACTTTGAACAGATAATGAGTTAAATACAGAACTATTTAGCAATTCTATTTAAGTTATATTTAAATGGTTTCATAATAATAATATTGAAGAGTATATTGTAATTGATTTACAAATCAATATAACATCTTAAAAATGAAAAAAAATGGTCGCTTTATGACAGTTGTAAGTGTCACAATACAGAAACTCCGCCGTCTAGAGTCCATACCGAAAGTATCAATCACACATTTGATAATGTCACTTGTGAGGGCTGCCACTATTCTGCGATGAACTTTTGAACTTCCGGGAACTGACAGTGAATTAGCCTCACTTTTACGTTTAAAAATTGCCTTATGTCCATCACTGCGCTCAAAGAAAGTTGAAAACAATATGTATCACAGCCACTTATGTATTTCGCAACAGAACTCGTCACAAAAGTAATAATATGTATCACAATTCACAACCACCAATGTTCTGTACAGTGTACATCGCAACGGAACTCGCAACAGAGCTAGTTAAAAACTGCACCCCCTCACAACGATTGCCACCAGCGAACTGACTGGATTGTTTACCTTGAAGGGGGCTCATTATTGCAAATACTAAGAATTAGTGAATGAAAAACACCACTGCCCTTTCACGGAAGTCCACATTTACAGTTTCGTTCCTCTAAGAAGGGAACGAACAGAATAAGCTCAAAGTAAGTCGTGTTTCACTTGTCAATTAATGATGACTTCTCATGACATCTGAAGACATTTTATTTATCACAGCTCAACAAAACTAAAATACGAATCAGCAAGTTTCATTTGAACTTGCTTCTTGTATATTTGTCAAAGCTCGAATGGGTAGGGTAGGTTGTCTCTAGTTTGTTTAAAAGGGCTTATATGCCACTCTTCGTGATTCACAAGATATGAAGTGATACAATGTGATAGCCAATACATGTATTTCGTAGCAATTTGGTAATTTACTGGAAAGGAAAACGTGTTATAACAGACGTATTTACTTCTTGCTCTTTCCAAAAGGCAGGGGGGGGGGGGAAGTGCCCCTCCTTGCCCCCCCCCCCCCTGCCGGTGCCCATGGGCACTGGTAGCCTATACTCTGAAGACTACCCTTTTTTCAACATCGAAACTTGATACAAAATCAGTAATCCCCAATTGAGGCTATAGCCTATGGATGAAAGGTATAGGAGGAGGTACCACAAGGTCAAGGATCTCATAATCTCAAGGATATACAAGTAACAAGTCAAGTTGATATTCATTATAGAGAACTCGCCTATTTTGGCCACTTTCTGACGAAAATGCCAGAATGTGATGTATTTCGA
>OZ023328.1:10208537-10256037 GCA_964007535.1 Brachyptera risi | reverse complement strand
CCACCATGGTCGACCATCCTGACAGGGGTTTTGAGTGGTTTCCCCATTTCGTGCAGGTCAATACTGAGGTGGTTCCTCAACAACAGGCCACGACCGACTCTCCCCCACTCTCCAAAAACATATAATAAAAATAAACTTTTCATCTCATCATCTCATATGTCATTCACCGACGCCAACAGATCGTGGTCATCAGTACAGTGCGTTGTTGAGCCGACAAACGATCTATTGGCATCGGTAGATGATGTATCAGATGATGGGATAAAAGGTTATTTTATCATGACTTTTCAGATAGATCTGCAAGTTGACGACTGGCAAGAGGCATTCTCTATCTTCATCCCTCTCCGACAGGGTATGGCGTCAACAGAATTAAGTCCACGGCAACACGCTATATCAACTGATTGGAAATATCATCCAATCAATTCAATTAATATGTTGTTCTAGATGAGCTGGATTTTTTTTCTCAAATACCAACCCTGGGGAATAAAGTTATCAATAAAAATCGATTATTCTGGTCATTGAATTTTCAAGTTTTTGGTGAGAATGATGACTTTTATCAATTTGTTTCTACCATAGGTCTGAAAAATCACCTTGAAGAAAGACACCTTAATGGAGAGCTTATTCATCTCTCTCGGGCACTGACTATCGCAATTGACTCTCAGTTCATCATTGATAGCTACACAAATATTCTTCCGAGACCGTGAATTGAGGTATTTTTCGCTTGAAACAACTTTGAGGAATCATCTCAGTATTGACCTGAACGACAGAGAAAAACCACGATAAACTAACGCCATAGGATAGTCGACCATGGCGGGAATCGAATCCCGATCTCCTGAATAACGGTTCAGTGTATTGGCCACTCGATTACTCGTCTCAGTTCAGCCGCTATTCATCGGTTCATGTCACCAAATAGCCAGCCTAAACTGACCTAAATAATCTACGCTGACTGACTTGAGTCAACTCAACGTAACCTAAACTAACCTAAATTGTGAGGCTATTTATAACATTATAATTCATGTTGTAATTATGTAAATTGTGTACCGATTTCCTCGAAAGAGGGTTATAGAGGAAGAATCACTACTACGTACTAGATAGATAAATTTATTAAAACACTGCCGCTAAAACGGTTGCCACACGGACACAATATAACAAAATTCATAAGAACAATGCATTATTTTTTTTATAAGATTTAGAGAATGAAATGTGAAAAAAATATAATAGAGACATTATTTCAAAAAACATTCTCGCGATAAAAAAAATTGAGAGAAAAAAATGTAATTGAGTAAAAAAAATAATGGAATAGAAATAAGGGGGAGTTGGTGAAACAAAAGAACAAAACAAAACGCGCTACTACTACTAATGACTAACCTAATCAAACAATAATATGCCAAACTGATTTGATTCATGCAAACTAAAACTAATCCAAAATCTACTTTCGGCCCGACGAATAATCTTTGGAATCAATTAGGCCTACCATGCGCATTTTGAGCGCCTCGTCTCCCAGTATTACATAATTATGTGATATTCGCCAAGTTGGTTCATTTCTTCTCATTTATTTATTAGTCCAAATTGATCATTGTAAAGGTGTGTATGCGCGGGAGTATGCGGAGTGCGAGCAATGGCAAGTCATGAAAAATACATCAGATGAAAACATCACTATTCCAAATCCTTGTCCTCGATCCGAGAAGATAGATTGACGAGCTACTATAATCTTATTCGTCTTCTCTTATTCGTCTTATCTTATTCTCATCTTATTCCGTTATCTTATTATATCTTACAAAGTCGGTCAAATCATTATATAAAAAACAACTTTTGATGAAGCAAAATTCAGAGAGGATTTTGAAAAGTCATGTACAATTTAGTTCCAATCTGTTCTATTTTTTTTTTCATTTGTAAAATTGTAGTTGATATTATTCAATTCTTCTTCGTATTCTTGATATGGTTAGGTCAAGGGGTAAACAACTATAGTAAATTTGGTGTACACCTGATTTCAGATTTCAAAGGAATTCCAAGAAGATTTCAAGGGATCTCAAGAAGATTTCATGACAAGTGTACACCAGATTTCAGGAGTTGTTTACCTCTCGGGCTAGACAGAAGAACATATAGGCTCATATACGCGAACCTCGTCGTTGTATTTTCATCAGATTAATATCTTACTGCTTTGTGCCTTATTTTATGTGACCTATACTGAAAACAAAAATCATTAAAGTCCAATAATAATGATAACCATAGCCTGATCCCTCATGTTTCAAACATGAACACGTCAATTCACCACTGCCCTGCACTTGGGTTACTCTCATCCCCCCTTCCTTCCTCTCCTCTCCCCTCATTCCTTCCTTCCTCCTTCCTTCATTCCTTCCTCTTCCCCCCACCCCTTCCACTCTCCTCATCTTCTCAACTGCCGACCCGCACCAGCCCTCCCCTCCCTCGCGTTACGAACGCACACACTCTCAGATCTGGAAGACTCTATATGCATAACTAGCAAGACCTCATGTTTCAAACATGAGGCCTCCCTCCAACCACCCCCCAGCCCTTCCTTCCTCTACTCTCATACCCTCTCGGGCCATCTCCTTTCTTCCTTCCCCCTCACCCCCCTCCTTTCCACCCTCTGCCCATCCTCTCCCTCTCTCTCACATTGTCTCTCTCTCTCTCTCTCTCTCTCTCTCTCTCTCTCTTTCTCTCTCTCTCTCTCTCAATCAAGTATCACTACTGCGTCATCAAAACGAAAGTTCCACACCGTTCGAGAATGATTGACGCGTGAATCGTCTTCACACCCCGCCAGCCAGTCTGACACACCCCGCCATGCAACCAGTCTGCCTCACCCTCTCCCCTTCCTCCCACCCCTCTCAACACCTCACCTCGTTCTTCTCCCTCTTCCACTCCCCTAAGCCCCCAACTCAACCGACCAATCACGTTCGAGAAACAGCGTGACCGCTCCATCCATACATACATACATACATGCATACACAGATCACCGTAACTCTCTTAGTAGAATAATGACCTGAGTGAACGCGAAGGTAAGCCCAGTGACAGAGACCATGACCTCTCCTACGGTCATGGCGGCATGCTGAGGTATCAGCCAGTACATGGGCACACTGTTGGCTGGCGTGATGACGTAAGCACGGCCATCCTGCAACACAAGGATCAGGCACCCTCAGTCTTAGAGGACATCACTACACCCTCTAACTAGAAAAAAAGATAATAAAATGAAATAAAAGAATAGATTCTAATAAATGATGATGGTATAAATTTCTCTTATTTCAGACAAAACTATAGGAATCTATGACTAATTATTCTGTCCTTCAGACTCTAGATACCATGAGTGATGACGTGAGAATTACCGATTATTAGATGAGCGTAGCGAAGCTTTCCATTTCACACCCTGACAAAAAATGGGCTTCGTTTTTATGATTTTTTTTTTTTCTCTTGTAATTATGTACGCGGCATACAGGTCAGAGAAATGAATCAATCAACTTGAAACTTTTTCTGAACGTTGGTGTCATACCAGAATAGGTTGATATTGTTATTCAGAGGAATCGGTCGGAAGGTTTTTCCGGAAAATAATCGGAAAGTTTGGAAAATCCTCGTAAGAATAACCCGAAGGAAAAATACTTGAAAAACAAGAATTTTTCAAAAGCTCTCAAATTCTCACAGAATATGAAAAATACTATTATACACCTTTTCAGAGATTTTTACAACAATCGAATGAGAAATAATGAAGAAAACGCAATAAACGTGTACATTTTATTGCATATTTGGATCAATTGGTTTTGCAAAGTGTTTATGCGACATGTTGCAGGTTACTATGAATATCAACAAGTTGCAGGTGAGGTTTTTGAACGTTTGAAGTAAGTCAAGGTTTGTAGATGTAAATTTAGCTGACAAGTTATTTTTCATTCTAGATTGCCATACTTCTAAGCTCATCTCACAACGCGCATCCCGCGTTTTCCTAGTTAGATGAGCGTAGCGAAGCTTTCCATTTCACACCCTGAAAAAAAATGGGAATCGTTTTTGTGTTTTTTTTTTGTAATTATGTACGCGGCATACAGGTCAGAGAAATGAATCAATCAAATTGAAACTTCTTCTAAACGTTAGTGTCATACCAGAATAGGTTGGGATTGTTATTCAGAGGAATCGGTCGGCAGGTTTTTCCGGAAAATAATCGGAAAGTTTGGAAAATCCTCATAATAAGAATAACCCGGAGGAAAAATACTTGAAAAATTAGAATTTTTCAAAAGCTCTCAAATTCTCAGAGAATATGAAAAATTCTATTATACACCTCTTCAGAGATTTCTACAACAATCGAATGGGAAATAATAAAGAAAACGCAATAAACGTGTACATTTTGTTGAATATTTGGATCAATTGGTTTTGCAAAGTGTTTATGCGACAGGTTGCAGGTTACTATAAATATCAACAAGTTGCAGGTGAGGTTTTTGAACGTTTGAAGTAAGTCAAGGTTTGTAGATGAAAATTGAGCTGACAAGTTATTTTTCATTCTAGATTGCCATACTTCTAAGCTCATCTCACAACGCGCATCCCGCGTTTTCCTAGTCAGATGAGCGTAGCGAAGCTTTCCATTTCAAACCCTTAAAAAAAGGGCTTCGTTTTTATTTTTTTATTTTTTTTTGTAATTATGTACGCGGCATACAGGTCAGAGAAATGAATCGATCAACTTGAAACTCTTTCTGAACGTTGGTGTCATACCAGAATAGGTTGGGACCGTTTTTCAGAGAAATCGGTTTGACGGTTTTTCCGGAAAAAATCAAAAAAGCTTGGAAAATCTTCATATGATTAGTATTGGGTATACAATGTTCAATTTTCAATTTTATCTGTCTGTTATGAAATTCCTCCAGAATGTTCATATCAGTTCAATACATGTTTCTACTGAGTCTGAAGAAATTTGTACCAGATGTTTCTGAGAAAATGAATTTTTAGTTGGAAAAAATGACAAATATCGAATTCAAAGTATGTACATGAAATTAATTGCGAATACATTTCAGTCAATATCTACATTATGCTGATACATGATTCTACAGAGTTTAAAGGAATTTGGTTAGGTCGTTTTGATGGAAATACATTCTTATTTTGATAATTTTTTCGATATTGAGTTTACTAGGAAAACGCGGGATGCGCGTTGTGAGATGAACTTGGAAATATGGCAATCTAGAATGAAACTTGCCAGCTCAAGTTACATCTACAAACCTTGACTTACTTCAAACGTTCAAAAACCTCACCTGCAACTTGTTGATATTCTATTGATAGTGACCTGCAACCTGTCGCATAAACACTTTGCAAAACCAATTGATTCAAATATTCAATAAAATGTACACGTTTATTGCGTTTTCTTCATTATTTCCCATTCGATTGTTGTAAAAATCACTGAAAATGTGTATAATAGAATTTATCATATTCTGTGAGAATTTGAGAGCCTTTGAAAACTTCTTGTTTTTCAAGTATTTTTCCTCCGGGTTATTCTTATGAAGATTTTCCAAACTTTCCGATTATTTTCCGGAAAAATCTTCCGACCGATTCCTCTGAATAACGATCCCAACCTATTCTGGTATGACACCAACGTTTAGAAGAAGTTTCAAGTTGATTGATTCATTTCTCTAACCTGTATGCCGCGTACATAATTGAAAAAAAAAAAAAAACATAAGAACGATGCCCATTTTTTTCAGAGTGTGAAATGGAAAGCTTCGCTACGCTCATCTAAAAATGTACGAATAAATATCAACAGGTTACATGTATTACGGATGATTTCAAACCATTTCCCGACCACTGCCATCTAGAGAGTTGCGAGCAATCTACAGAAGGCTTATGTTCCCAACGCACTGTTGTTGCGCCATTGTGACGTTATACAACATGGGGACAATCACGCTGTGACCATGACAACTGATTGTTACTTTTATTAGAGTTTTATTCCATATATTCTCAAAGGTATTCTTATAACCTATCATAGGTAATACCTACATAGGTAATATATATATATATATATATATATATATATATATATATATATATATATATATATATATATATATATATGTATATATATATATATATATATATATATATATATATATATATGAATATATATGAATATAAATAATATATAATATATATATATTATAAATATATTTATATATATATATATATATATATATATATATATATATATTTATATATATATATATATATATATATATATATATATATATATATATATATATATATATATATATATATGTATATATATATATATATATATATATATATATATATATATATATATATGTATATATATATATATATATATATATATATATATATATATATATATATATATATATATATATATATATATATATGCTACATTATATGACTTATTTGCTATATATGCCATTTGTCATATTTTAAGTTATGCCTTTTTATTGCATGACATTTACATAACACATCATTGGATGAGCGTAGCGAAGCTTTCCATTTCACATCCTGAAAAAAATGGGCTTCGTTTTTATGTTTTTTTTTTTTTTTTTTTTTGTAATCATGTACGCGGCATACAGGTCAGAGAAATGAATCAATCAACTTGAAACTTTTTCTGAACGTTGGTGTCATACCAGAATAGGTTGGGATTGTTATTCAGAGGAATCAGTCGGCAGGTTTTTCCGGAAAATAATCGGAAAGTTTGGAAAATCCTCAAAAGAATAACCCGGAGGAAAAATACTTGAAAAACAAGAATTTCTCAAAAGCTCTCAAATTCTCACAGAGTATGAAAAATACTATAATACACCTCTTCAGAGATTTTTACAACAATCGAATGAGAAATAATGAAGAAAACGCAATAAACGTGTACATTTTATTGAATATTTGGATCAATTGGTTTAGCAAAGTGTTCATGCGACAGGTTGCAGGTTACTATAAATATCAACAAGTTGCAGGTTACGTTTTTGAACGTTTGAAGTAAGTCAAGGTTTGTAGATGTAAATTGAGCTGACAAGTTATTTTTCATTCTAGATTGCCATACTTCTAAGCTCATCTCATAACGCGCATCCCGCGTTTTCCTAGTTAATTAAAATATGAAAAGTTGTAAACTCGTTCACTATTACTTCACGTTGGTTTAAGGTCTGTAGATGTAGAATGAGATGACGGAAAATTTTTTATACTCGGTCTTCATACTTCTAAGCTCATCTCACAACGCACATTCTGCGTTTTCCTAGTGTATAGAAACGTGAACAAAAACGAGTGATGCCTACGTCACGACCCAGGCAACACACACAACCTGGCCCGCATGTGGTCCAGCTGTGGCAGGCCAGACCCAAGGTATGGCCCCGATCCGGCTGCCAGACCTGGCGGACCACCAGAAAGTGGGATTCACGCCTGGTGCATGCCAGACATCTGGCAAGCCAGACATAAACCACACATTTACCATACCTCCGGCATGTATACGGCAAGCCAGACATGAGCCATAGCTCTGGAAAGCTTCCGGCTGCCAGACATTAGCCATAGCTCTGGCATATATCCGGCAAGCCAGATATCAACCACACGTCTGGCGTGTATTCGGCAAGCCGTGTGTACGCCACACATTGGGCACAGACCTGGCCCAGATCTTCACAATAGTTGAAAAGAAATTACTAAGAAGACTTAGTTACTTAGTTTATTACCAGAGTGCATCAGCATCGTCTACAGACAGAGAAACATGTACAGTAAGGTATTGAGAAACATTTTATTTAAACAATTCGAGAAGTACCCGTTGGGGATCGAGCGTTAGGCCAACGAGACATTGTGAATAGGTACATCATATTCTGTACTTCATGACAAATAGCTAGGAGTTTAGACAAACAAAATGAATAAGTAACGAAATATGAATTACAAACTCAAATACAATATACATTTTTTCAGGTTTGTGCATTGTTTTACCCACATATGTTTTATTTTTAGACGTCTAATATATTCTGCGTTCATCACAGTTTCTGTGTGAAATATGATAAATAGCACAAGTATATTTCAAAATGGATTATTAGTTGTATTCATGAATATGGGATTATTTATATTTGAAATACATCTCGACACATATTCGAAAATGTATCTGGGCATATATTATTGCAGCCGTTGTCTCATGTAATTTATCATCAATTATTATGTTGGTGATATATTATCCTCACATAAGTCAAAATTAGGTTTCGTTCAGATATCTGTAGGCCTATCTATATTTTGTGATATGGGCCTATATATATATATATATATATATATATATATATATATATATATATATATATATATATATATATTTATATAGATATATATATATATATTTATATATATATATATATATATATATATATATATATATATATATATATATATATATACATATATATATTCATATATATATATATATATATATATATATATATATATATATATATATATATATATATATATATATATATATATATATATATATATATATATATATCGAATCCATCTATGAATACATTCTGTATGTATCTTGAGGTCAATATGCAGATATATAACATCGATTTGCATCGATGCAAATCTCAAAAGATATTTTTTGCCATATTTTTCACAAGTCTCGATTCTATTCGAATAAGTTTGAATAAAAATATATTTTTCAGTTATTAAATATCAGGTTTCTTCGATTTGCCTGCACCAGGGGCAGTTGGTGTAAGCTCAGTGCACTATTGGAATGACGTAATACCAGATTGGTGTAGCACCAAGCAACCATATTACACCCCAAATCGAACACGTTCGAATTCGTTACGCGGCATTTGCGCTGACAGAGATGCGGCATCTTTTTATCAAGCCTGGTGCATCTTTTAACTGTCGACTTGATCCCGGAATAACCATGGAATATCATTATTCAACATGAACAAATAATGTAACCGAATAATAACCATGTTATTTCCATGAAATAACTCACCGTCAGGAAAAAGACATATGCCCGTCCTGGACAACAGCTGGATTGTTGATGGTGAATAATATTTTCATGAATTTCATAAAACGCGCCAATTGAACAATCTGCACAACGGCTTTCCTTATCTGGCAAGAGTGTGGCCCTGGCACGGCTATACGTGTATGGCATAACCACGGCAAGTTACACCTGGCCCACATGTGGCGTGCCGTAGTATTGCCGTATATACGGCTTTCTTCATCTGGCAAGAGTGTGGCCCTGGCACGGCTGTACGTGTATGGCATAACCACGGCAAGTTATACCTGGCCCACATGTGGCGTGCCGTAGTATTGCCGTATATACGGCTTTCTTCATCTGGCAAGAGTGTGGCCCTGGCACGGCTGTACGTGTATGGCATAACCACGGCAAGTTACACCTGGCCCACATGTGGAGTGCCATAGTATTGCCGTATATACGGCTTTCTTCATCTGGCAAGAGTGTGGCCCTGGCACGGCTGTACGTGTATGGCATAACCACGGCAAGTTATACCTGGCCCACATGTGGCGTGCCGTAGTATTGCCGTATATACGGCTTTATTCATCTGGCAAGAGTGTGGCCCTGGCACGGCTGTACGTGAATGGCATAACCACGGCAAGTTATACCTGGCCCACATGTGGCGTGCCGTAGTATTGCCGTATATACGGCTTTCTTCATCTGGCAAGAGTGTGGCCCTGGCACGGCTGTACGTGTATGGCATAACCACGGCAAGTTATACCTGGCCCACATGTGGCGTGCCGTAGTATTGCCGTATATACGGCTTTCTTCATCTGGCAAGAGTGTGGCCCTGGTACGGCTGTACGTGTATGGCATAACCACGGCAAGTTACACCTGGCCCACATGTGGCGTGCCGTAGTATTGCCGTATATACGGCTTTCCTCATCTGGCAAGAGTGTGGCCCTGGTATGGCTGTACGTGTATGGCATAACCACGGCAAGTTATACCTGGCCCACATGTGGCGTGCCGTAGTATTGCCGTATATACGGCTTTCTTCATCTGGCAAGAGTGTGGCCCTGGCACGGCTGTACGTGTATGGCATAACCACGGCAAGTTACACCTGGCCCACATGTGGCGTGCCGTAGTATTGCCGTATATACGGCTTTCCTCATCTGGCAAGAGTGTGGCCCTGGTATGGCTGTACGTGTATGGCATAACCACGGCAAGTTATACCTGGCCCACATGTGGCGTGCCGTAGTATTGCCGTATATACGGCTTTCTTCATCTGGCAAGAGTGTGGCCCTGGCACGGCTGTACGTGTATGGCATAACCACGGCAAGTTACACCTGGCCCACATGTGGCGTGCCGTAGTATTGCCGTATATACGGCTTTCCTTATCTAGCAAGAGTGTGGCCCGGCCCTGGTTCAACAAAATATTTGGTTTTTGAAGTACGGCATGCCACCGACAGGCCATACCAGTCTCAGACCAGGCCGCCAAGCCAGAGCTTATCCCGACATGGCACAGATATTCAATGACTTACTGTGTTACCTGGGGACTCAGAAAAAGATTATGTTGTACAGGAATGCACCCCTGCATTCCCTACATTCTTGCATTCCTGTTATTAGATGAGCGTAGCGAACTTTCCATTTCACACCCTGAAAAAAATGGGCTTCGTTTTTTTTTTTTGCCTTTTTTTTTTTTTTTAATTATGTACGCAGCATACAGGTCAGAGAAATAAATCAATCAACTTGAAACTTTTTCTGAACGTTGGTGTCATACCAGAATAGGTTGGGATTGTTTTTCAGAAAAATAGGTTTGACGGGTTTTCCGGAAAAAAATCACAAATTTTTAAAAATTTCTCATAAGAATAACCCGGAGGAAAAATACTTGAAAAACAAACATCCTTCAAAAGCTTTCAAATCTTCACCAAATATGAACAATACTATCATACACCTTTTCAGAGGTTTTTGCAACAATGGGATGAGAAATAACAAAGAAAACGGAATAAAAAAGTACATTTTATTGAATATTTGGATCAATTGGATTTGCAAAGTGTATATGCGCCAGGTTGCAGCACTATGAATATCAACAAGTTGCAGGTAAGGTTTTTGAAGGTTTGAAGTAATCCAAGGTTCGTGGATGTAAATTGAGCTGACAAGTTATTTTTCAATCTAGATTTCCATACTTCTAGGCTCATCTCACAACGCGCATCCTGCGTTTTCCTAGTTTATAAACTCAGGATTCAAGGTGGCTGTGACCATGCTGTTGGTGTGGAATGATACCGCTTTTATACTATTTTTTTACAGTATCATCTTGTGTAGTGACGGAAGATGGGAAGATTGAAAGAGAGTTGATTGAAAGGGTGCGAAAAGCAGACAAGTTCTAACAAACGGTTAAAAGCTTTTATGGAATGATAAAGTACCGAAGAAATGTAAATTGTTATTGTACAAGAGTTACTTCTTGCCAATACTTATACGTACGACGATTAATTAATGATTACGGTGACGTGGACGATTGGAAACCAAGAATATAAAATATTGCAAGGGGCAGAGATGAAATTTCCAAGGAGTTTGTTGGGCGTGAGGAAGGTAGAGAAAGTGAGAAGTAAAAAGATACGAAGGGAATTGAAAGTGGATAGATTGAGTTTTAGGATGGGAAGAGAGAGACTGTGATGGTATGGATGGGAAGGATGGGTAGTGAGCGAATACCAAGGCGTGAGTTCGAAAGAGGAAGAGTTGAGAGAAAGAGAAAATGAGGAAGACCTAGGATAAGACGGGAAGGAGTGATAAAATGGGATGTGGAAGAGGGTGATGGCGAGGGCGTGTTGTGCCTGGCAAGCACAACATTTCTATGTAATATGCCGAACATTTCTCCCCAACCTGGCTAGTTTGGATAGTGGGTCGTATTTTATTGTTATTATCTTTTAAAACAGTTTCGGATCGTACAGGAATGCCCCCCCCCCCCCTCCCTTCTGGAGGACAAATAAATTGATTGAAATTTCTGAAATTGAGATGATTGCTAGTTTTGTCTGAGATCTGTCAGATGTTGAGTCTCACCAGTTGTCTCGTGACTGGCTGCTCCTGTACGAGCAGCACGTAGACCCCGCCCTCTGACAGCGTGACGTCACTCACGCTCTCGTTGCCCCGGGTCACGTGGTACCTGGCAAACACACCCGGTCGGTCAGAGAGAGAGAGAGAAGTGTCTTGAACCACTGCTACTTGGACGCAGTGAACAATGTATTTGAAACAATACATTATTAGATGAACGTATGCGAAGACTTCCATCCTATTCTTATGGAGCTTCCCGTTCCAGTTCAAACGATCGCCGCTAGATGGCTCATTATTTTCTAAAATGGTCTATTGAGCAAAAATCAGCGAATCAACTTGTCATCTTTTTTTTTTATCTCTGTTTACGTGAGTTATTTATGAAATCAATAATGTATAAGTCAATAAGATATCAATAATAACTATTCGATACTAAATGATCGATTGGTAAAACCTCTACGAGAGAATTGAATTGAAGATAACGATGGAAATATATTTCTACATCTCCCCAAGTTTTATAACCTCAAATCTCACATGTTCTAGTATTTGTCGGTTCCGCATAATAACACTGCGTATATATTCAGATTTGAAAATAGAAATCCATTTGAATTTGGAAATAGAAAACCATGTAGATTTGGATTGAAAATAAATATGTCGTGATATATGAGTTTCTCCACAGAGTAACAACATAGATGACGAGACGTATTGTATTTTCAGATACTCCAATATCATTATTGCGATTTCAATTTTTCATGTGGTAAAAATATAGGCCTACAAGGTTTCTTGAATGAATTACTGGCACTGCTGGATATGATTCAGATCGATTTCGATTTTTTTTCTTTTAATAGTATTCAGTGAAATTCAGTCAAAGTCACAACTCTCATACAGCGGAATATTGAATGGGTTTGAGCTGTATCATCTAGATCAAATGAATAATTCATTTTCAACATTTTCAATAATTCATCACATAAAAATCAACATGACAAATTTCGAAACTTCAAAATCCAAATATCATAAAAAAATCCCGAAAATAAATATATGAACTTGATTGTCCACACAAATGTACTGCACTATTCAATATTCCAATTTCATATATTTAATCAGTGGTGTACATTTCAATTAATCGAAATTGAAAATCAAATTAAAAAATATCCTGCCGTGACCCGGATTCGAACCGGGGTTTCTGCGGCCACAACGCAGGGTACTAACCACTATACGATCACGGCTACTAGGACATAAAGTCTGGTCGCTATCTTTCTTCTCAAGCCAACTGCAGTAAAAGTGCGATAAAGAAGTGACAGTTCAACCGTATAGCTGGTATCATTAGAGCGCATGCGCGTGGGACTAGATTAACATCCGGCTTCAAGAGAAATACATTCGACAATTGTGCAAACAGCGAATTAATTTGTCATCATCCTCGGTTGTCAATGGAATTTTTGTATCAAAATTAATGAATAAATTTGATAATACAAATTATTGTTTGTCAAATACTTTTTCACGCGGTTGACTTAGGATCGACGTTATTCTAAATCAAATCGAAATTCTAGTATCACAGAAGAAGATATTTTCAATACCTCACGAATGATGTGTGTATGGATTATTCATAATGGATTCGAATATTTTAATATAAAGCTGGATAATTTATATTTTTCAGCCTTGATGCATGTAAATTGTACGATTTGAATTTGAATTTGAATTTGGATTCCAATGTTTTATCTGCCAAGTTGATTATTACATTCTATACATAGGTCATGATAAAATATATGGCACGTTAAAGACTGTTTTTCATGCACATGATTTTGAAGACATTTGAAATAACTGTGTATACTTCATTGGATGAGCGAAGCGAAGACTCAATTACACTATACCGAAAAAAAAGTGTCTGTTTTTTTTTTTTGTTTTTTTTTTTTGTTTTTTTTTTTTTGTTTTTTTGTTCGCGCTCCACAGGTCAGACGAAAATTCAAAATCAGTTGAAACTTGGCACACACATGAACCCTTATCTGACTTGATGCTGTATAGTTTTGAGGCGTGATCGGTTGAACCACTTCAGAGAAAACTCATTCCAAAGTTTTCAAAAATCCCATTAGAATAACCCAGAGGAAAACATTCGTGAAAAATATTTCATCTGAGAGGATTCAAATTCTCAGGGAATTTAAATCTGATAATGATACACATTATTCCAAACTCTCACTCAAATCGGATCAGCCGTTTCGATGTAAAAAAATATATAATGTTATTTGTGTCAATTATTCAAAGCTATTAAGATACCTATTAAATCAAAGCAACAAGTGTCACCACTTGATTGTAAACGATTAAAACAAAGCCTTCTTCTTTATTATACTAGGCAAACGCGTTATGTGTTTCCGCGTTGATGGATGAGCTGGAACATATCAACTTATCTTTGGATTGGTTATTATATATATATATATATATATACACCTTGAGATCCAAACCATTACATCACTGCCATCTTATTTTACATTAATAATTTATATAATAATGAAGAAGGCTTTGTTTTAATCGTTTACAATCAAGTGGTGACACTTGTTGCTTTGATTCAATAGGTATCTTAATAGCTTTGAATAATTGACACAAATAACATTATATATTTTTTTACATCGAAACGGCTGATCCGATTTGAGTAAAAGTTCGGAATAATGTGTATCATTATCAGATTGAAATTCCTTGAGAATTTGAATCCTCTCAGATGAAATATTTTTCACGAATGTTTTCCTCTGGCTTATTCTAATGGGATTTTTGAAAACTTTGGAATGAGTTTTCTCAGAAGTTGTTAAACCGATCGCGCCTCAAAACTATACAGCATCAAGTCAGATAGGGGTTCATGTGTGTGCCAAGTTTCAACTGATTTTGAATTTTTGTCTGACCTGTGGAGCGCGAACAAAAAAACAAAAAAAAAAAAAAAAAAAAACAGGCACTTTTTTTTCGGTATAGTGTAATTGAGTCTTCGCTTCGCTCATCCAATAAATTATCAATGGAAAATAAGATGGCAGTGATGTAATGGTTTGGATCTCAAGGTGTATATATATATATATAATAACCAATCCAAAGATAAGTTGATATATTCCAGCTCATCCATCAACGCGGAAACACATAACGCGTTTGCCTAGTTTAATATAATTCTGCCATCATAATATAGACGGTCACAAAGTTATCACTAAAACACTTAGCTACATCGACTCGCGCAGGCTGTTAAGGCGGAGTGAGCGAGAGAAAGGCCGATTGAGCGAGAGAGAGCAGATAGAGAGAAAGAGAGAGAGACAAAGAGAGTGAGCGAGGTAGAGAGAAAGAGCGAGAGAGATTGGTGAAAGAACTGGAGCATAGCGTATACTGCCCGATGCGCAGATAATTGATTGCGAATATCTTGTTTTTCAACTTGTCAAATCACTGTCCAAATGATTTGAGAAGTCAAGATGAATAAAACTAGGAAAACGCGGGATGGGCGTTGTTAGACGAGCTTAGGGGTATAGAAATCTAGAATGAAAAATAATTTGTCAACCCAATCTACATCTACAGACCTTGGATCACTCCAAACGTTCAAAAACCTTACGAGAATCAGTTATGTCACGGCCTTCCTCTTCATTCATTTCAGTCGTTTTGAATTAATTGGTGACACTTGTTGCTATAGATTCAATTGGTTCCCGTAATAGCCTAAATTGATGGGAAAATGCTTTATAAATGCGTTTTCTTCGTTATTTCTCATCCGATTGATGCGAAAAATCTCTCAAAATGTGCTTAATAGTTTCCTTTATATTCGGCGAAAATTTGAGAGGTCTTGAAAAATTTTGATTTTTCAAGTATTTTCCTCCGGGTTATTCTAATGGGGATTTTTGAAATTTCTAAAATTCATAAAAAAAAAAGTTACCACCCGATAATGCCACAAAACTATACAGATCTAAGTTAGATGAGGAACCATGACGAAAAAAAGTTTGAAGTTGATAGCTGTAGCCGTTTGACCTGTGGAGAACCGACAAAAAAACATAAAAAAAAAAAAAAAAAAAAAAAAAAAAAAAACATAAAAACGAACACCAATTTTTTTCAGTATGTCAAATTGAATCCTCGCTAAAGCTCGTCTAATAAATGGCCAAGTTCCGTCAAACTACAGGTTTATACTAACCATCAGTTTATATTATCAATTGCTTATTATTTCTATTTTACTTTCACCGGATTCATTTATGAAAACATGATAACTATATGTAGATAATGAGTTGTTTACAAGAAATACATCATATATTTCTTATCATTGCCTATATATTATCAAAAATCAATATTGGTCCATAACATAGTGAGCGTATAAAATACTTTATTCGAATTGATAAATATACACCAACAAAACAAAAGAACGGAACGAAACAAACAAAATATAAGTTATAACGCTGGATATGTGAGTGAATTCGCAATCTAAATCTGAATTATGTGCAATGATGAATTGATCAGGTGTGATATTTTTCATTGAATGATTGCCAGAAAGATTTTATGATCTTGATAGGAAGAAAATATATGAATCTTTGAACAATGCCATGAATTGGCAATACAAAACCAACAATTAGGAAAATCCCAATAGAGTTAGAAATGTATTTCTTCATTTAGGACATGAAGTTTCAGTACATCATCGTTTGAATTATGGTCATTTTATGGTCAATTTCAGACAGCGTGTCCCGGTGTCGAAGTTCATTGCTTTTAATTGAAATACTCTTCTCAACTTATTGATTAACCTGGATGAATATATTATTAGGAAACGTGATTTAAAACAGTAGTTGTTCAATAATTTGAGTTGATTATGTTTTTTTGAATCTCTCCCCTTTTATGTATCAAATTTGTCTCTCTTGTAATATGATTTCTGTTTCAATTTTGTTGTTCATATATTTGTTTTTTTATGAACTCATAAGCAGTATCTCTGAAGATAGTGCGATTCTCTTGTTTTCATCATTTGCATTCAATAATTGTCAGTTGACAAAATGTAGTAACTTATATATTCTAATTAATAATTATATATTGTTCATCACTATAGTCGTTTGTGTCTGTTTAATTCGGTGTATTATTTTATTTACCTACAGACAAGCCTTTCAAAGGCTTTGTTGATCTTTTTGAAAATGATTATGTATTTTTCTCTTATGTGACGATGATTAAAAAATATATATATAGGCCTATATATATATATATATATATATATATATATATATATATATATATATATATATATATATATATATATATATATATATATATATATATATATATATATATATATTCATTTATATTGTTGACGAGACCACCTCCAAGTCTTAAAACAATCAAGAGTCCCAACTAATCAATTCCGCTATACGGTCCTGAAAACTGAATGAATGAATATTAGGGTTTTAAGGCGCATCGACAGCGAGGTCATTTAGCGCTCCCGAAAACTATTTCAAATAATGATTGTATATCAAAATTTCGTTAATGATAAAACATGAAAGAAATGTAGTGCATGTATGTGTAGTAAGTTGAATCACAAAGACCAATTCGGGGTTTGAATGTGGAATGAATGAAATAAAAATGTTATATTGATGGGCTATTAAGCAATTATTCAGTCTTATTGTATGGCGGATATGTTTACTTTAGAGTTTAGGCTATAATTATACCACTGAACACTAGATCGCTTCAATCTCTATACCAACGTAACTATTACAAAAATCACGCATCAGTTGAAATTGTGATTGTTATTAGTTGTGGTACTTTCAGAGTCGACATTTATGAAACAAAAAGATGACTATACTTGTTTCAAGAGCGTTAAAATTCAGTTTACGATTATCGCCAGTTTTACAACTAAGTTATATGAAAATGTGAATCATTTTTGTTGTACAACGAGCGAGATATTCATGATTTTGCTATACACCGTGCTTCTGAAACTATAAATTCAAAATATAAGTTTCAAAAGTTCAGAAGTTTTATAACCTGATTACTAAAAAAATATTACAGCCGTACAAAATGTAACCGTGAGAATCGTATTTTTATATTTGATTCAGTTTCAATCGATCATTATTTTTTTCTCGATCTTATTTACAAAACAGGAGAACAAGTAAACCCCGGAAAGAGTGAAAAGGTGAACCGAATATTTGTGAATTAACATTCTAAGATGAGAAGAAGAAAAGAAGAAGCCCCTGTAGGAACTAAATCTTGTGTGCGGGCAATACGAGTGACAGTCAATAACAATGTTGGCGAAACCATCAGAGACCAATAAAGGTTTATGAATATATATATATATATATATATATATATATATATATATATATATATATATATATATATATATATATATATATTATATATATATATATATATATATATATATATATATATATATATATATATATATATATATATATATATATATATGAATATATATATATATATATATATATATATATATATATATATATATATTCATATATATATATATATATATATATATATATATATATATATATATATATATATATATATATATATATGATTTCAATAGCTTCCTGGTTGACCACCAGTAGGTTATTATAATTAATGATTTTTTTTTTTTTGATTTTTTTAAACAGTTTTAAAAAATCATATATATATATATATATATATATATATATATATATATATATATATATATATATATATATATGAATATATATATATATATATATATATATATATATATATATATATATATATATATATATATATATATATATATATATATATATATATATATATATATATATATATATATATATATATATATATATATATATATATATATATATATATATATATATATATATAGGCGAAAGCAGAATATGTGTTGTAAGAATCAGCGAGATATCTGAATAGATGATTAGAATCGATGAAGTAGAAAGAATTCTATCTTGTGTAGACTGTACACTCCGGTATAATCGAAAACCTTCTCACCAGAGACGTCGTTAGGATTTGTGTATTGGGGGGGGGGGGGGGGGGGGGGCGGGGGCGCACAGGTTACATGAAATGAAATGACCACCCAGCTGGACACCTGTCAAGCGCGAAAAGGGGGTCTGGGGGCGGAATCCCTCAGAGATATTTTTGCGATTTACGAGTGGTTTTGGAGTCTCATAGTTGCATCATCATGAACATTTTCGAAGCTATACTTTTGCGATTTCTTTCAGCAAAGCCCCACAGGGAATTTTTTGAAATATACCCATGTCATTTTTAAGTGATTTTTGATATTTACAAGCGGTTTTGTAGTCGAATTATTGAAATACTATTGACATTACCAAAGTTATTTTCAATAGTATCATCATTATGAAAATTTTTGAAACTATTTTTGTGATTTCTTCGAGCAAAATTCCCAGCAGTGATTTTTTTGAAATATGGTCATTCTTCAAGTGATTTTTGCGATTCACGAGCAGTTTCGGAATCTAATAATTGAATCATTATCGAAAAGAAAAAAGGAAGTCTAAAGTAATAGTGTATACTGATACAATTCATATTAATAAGTCATCAACTTATCAATTGTGTGTTTATACGTAGGTCAACACTATACATTTTTGAGGGTGAATAAGTTTTTTGAGGGGTGAAAATGTCGATTGGGGGGAGCGCGCCCCCCAATCTGAGCTGAGACCCCTAACGACGGTCCTGCTTCACACACATAGACTCATAAAATATACCTCATTCGGTCCTTTGGTAAATATCGGATCTAGAATCCATCAAACTCGTCAACACAATAATTCTCCCAGCATTTCCATCTTTTTGATGAATAAAAAACTTGAATCAAATTATTTTAAACGGCCGATCCGAATTGTATTCAAATTTGTGATGATGTGCATCATTTTTGTATTCACATTCAAGAAAAATTTGAATTGTTTCGGAGAGATTTTATTTCCTCAAATTTCGTTGCCCAGCCCAATCTTATGGGGTTTTTCGAAAATTTGAGATGATATTTCTCAAAAATGGTTCGACCGACTCATCCCAGAAACTTTAAAGCTCTAGGTTGGATGAGTTTCGTGCAAAAAAAAAGAAATCATGTTGATCAATCGAACCGTGAGACCTGTGCAGTTAGTAGGCCTACAGAAAAAAACACGTACAAATCTCCATTAGTGTAGGATGGAAGTTTCTGCTATCGCTCATCCAATTAATGTATCAAATTATTCGAACTATACTGTCCTTGATTCCCCGAGTGATGAAAGCACGTGTAAAAGATATGACAAGTGTAATTACTTGTTGTATCTCAATGATAATGAATGGGAAACGACTCACTTTCCCGGATCGATCTCGGACGTATTTGTGGCGCAAGCATCATCCCGTACAACGAACTCGACTCTTTTAGTGACGTCACTCGTATCGATCAGAGTAACTATCCGCGACTTGGTCGGAGATTTCGTCTTCAAGAAGTTGTAGATCAATCTACAGAAGGAAACAAATGGAGTACATGTTCAACTAAGTTCAACGCCTATTTTAGAGACCCCACCAACAGCTGGGTTATACGGGGGTACGAATCAACAGATTACAGAGAGAATATGAAGTGATGACAAGTGAAGTATATATATATATATATATATATATATATATATATATATATATATATATATATATATATATATATATATATATATATATGTGCTTACGTAGGTTCTCGTGGCCGATGGTAGTTGGTAGTATTATTTCTGCGGTAATGCCACTATGTTGAAACTCTTCGTGTCGACGTTTCGCCAGACTTTGCTCCGCCATCTTCAGGACTCGGTCGGTGGTCAGCACTCGAAAGAAACCAGAACGTTCTGTGCGTCGTCAAGTACTAAAATCGAGAGAATCAGCTATCCAATGATAGTCGTTAGTTTGTTAAAATCGGTGCTGATTCGATCGGGTGATGTTAAACCCCTTCTGATTGGATGAGGGATCTCAGTCAGTCAGGAAAGCTCCTCATGAGCTCGTTGTGTTGTTGATGATGAGTTTAGTAAGGCTTCTGGTGATCGGCCGGCGCAACTCAGAGATATTCCCGCGAGTTGATGAGCTTGCGACCGGACCATCCCAAGCGGTCACCCATCCAACTTGTGGCCCGAGAGACGATTGCTTAACCACGGAACATGCTTGTCTAGTCGAACTCCGAGTGACTGCTGGTGAGGTAGTGGAAATGGAGGTTTGGTGATCGACCACCCGGCTGTAAGATTTAGATAATGTTGAAATAGAGTCGGGCCGTATGTGTTTGACTGGGACAGAAGCAACGACGGGTCTCCAGGCTGGGGGTAAGCGACGACTATCATCCCTTTTGTTCATATTGTTGGGTTTTCTTTCTATTTCGAGAGCTTCCCGGATTATTCTCGTTGGCAAATGGGACACAGTAGCTAAAGATATGGTGCCTTCAAAATTAATTAATTTTGAAGGCACCAGATCTTTAGCTACTGTGTCCCATTTGCCAACGAGAATAATCCGGGAAGCTCTCGAAATAGAAAGAAGACCCAACAATATGAACAAAAGGGATGATAGTCGTCGCTTACCCCCAGCCTGGAAACCCGTCGTTGCTTCTGTCCCAGTCAAACACATACGGCCCGACTCTATTTCAACATTATCTAAATCTTACAGCCGGGGGGTCGATCACCAAACCTCCATTTCCACTACCTCACCAGCAGTCACTCGGAGTTTGACTAGACAAGCATGTTCCGTAGTTAAGCAATCGTCTCTCGGGCCACAAGTTGGATGGGTGACCGCTTGGGATGGTCCGGTCGCAAGCTCATCAACTCGCGGGAATACCTCTGAGTTGCGCCGGCCGATCACCAGAAGCCTTACTGAACTCATCATCAACAACACGACGAGCTCATGAGGAGCTTTCCTGACTGACTGAGATCCCTCATCCAATCAGAAGAGGTTTAACATCACCCGATCGAATCAGCACCGATTTTAACAAACTAACGACTATCATTGGATAGCTGATTATCTCGATTTTAGTACTTGACGACGCACAGAATGTTCTGGTTTCATTCGAGTGCTGACCACCGACCGAGTCCTGAAGATGGCGGAGCAAAGTCTGCCGAAACGTCGACACGAAGAGTTTCAACATAGTGGCATTACCGCAGAAATAATACTACCATATATATATATATATATATATATATATATATATATATATATATATATATATATATATATATTTATATATATATATATATATATATATATATATATATATATATATATATATATATATATATATATATATATATATATATATATATATATATATATATATATATATATATATATATATATATATATATATATATATATATATATATAATATATATATATATATATATATATATATATATATATATATATATATATATATATATATATATATATATATATATATATATATATATATATATATATATATATATATATATATATATATATATATATATATATATATAGTATATATATATATATATATATATATATATATATATAGAATATATATATGTATATATATGTATATATATATATATATATATGTATATATATATATATATATATATATATATATATATATATATATATATATATATATATATATCTATGTATATATATATATATATATATATATATATATATATATATATATATATATATATATATATATATATATATATATATATATATATATATATATATATATATATATATATATATATATAGATATATATATATAGATAGATAGATATATATATATATATATATATATATATATATATATATATATATATATATATATATATATATATATATATATATATATATATATATATATATATATAAAATATATATATATATATTATTTCATATTGGGTTTTAACGACGCACTATACTGATGGCTACGATCTATTAGCGTCGGTGGATAATGAATGAGATGATGAGATGGTGAGATGATGAGATGAAAGGTTATTTTATTAGGTGTTTTCGGATAGTGGGGAAGAGTCGGTCGTGGCCTGTTATTAAGGAACCATCCCAGTATTGACCTGAACGACAGAGGGAAACCACGAAATAAACCTGTCAGGATGGTCGACCATGGCGGGAATCGAACCCCTGTCTCCCGAATGACCGTTCAGTGTGTTACCACTCGGCCACGCGTCTTGGTAAGTGAAGAATAGTGAATGTTCATTATGGATCGACAGTGTATTATAAGATACTTCAAGTGTATTATAAGATAGGCTACTTCAAGTGTATTATAAGATAGGCTACTTCAAGTGTATTATAAGATACTTCAAGTGTATTATAAGATACTTCAAGTGTATTATAAGATACTTCAAGTGTATTATAAGATACTTCAAGTGTATTAAAAGATACTTCAAGTGTATTATAAGATACTTCAAGTGTATTATAAGATACTTCAAGTGTATTATAAGATACTTCAAGTGTATTATAAGATACTTCAAGTGTATTATAAGATACTTCTCTGAATATGTGAAGCACCAACGAATTCCGCTGATGTTTTTCAAGATTGGGCAAGTGTGAGGGTCTGGCTTCTGAAACGAATATCTTTGTGTCTATATTGCTTGCTTAGCGACCCCACCAACATTTAGAGTATTTGGGGGCACAAATAGGTTGGGATTTCATGGTTGGGGTAATCAAGGTCAGGTTATTAACGACTCAGACCTGACGTGACCTGATCTATCGTGGCCCAACCCAACTGCCCGGGTTGGGCTCTCATGGTTAGGGTTATGAAGGTCAGATTAGTGCCGACTCAGACCTGACCTGATCTGATCTATCGCGGCCTTACCTAACTGCCAATGTTGGTTTATAGTGGTTAGGGTTATTGAAGTCAGGTGACTTCACAGTAGGGTACATTAGTGAGGTTCTGGTATTTATTCCCCAGCTCATCCTTCAACTCGGGGAAATCACGTAGCGTTTGCCTAGTACTTGAACTAAGAAGTGATAATAAGTTGAAAGAATCATTCACAAAAACCAATACCTTACGCGGAAATTGAACCAACACCAAACGTTGTGACTTCAATTTCTAAATTAGTGCTTTAGTAGACTAAGCTACGGAAGGCGGATGATTGTATTACTTTATCTTGGGATTCCCAGTGAAAGATTTGTCCAGATCGTCGAATGGCTCCGCTCGTCGCAACACGAAACTGCCGGTCGTCTGGTCTACATACGTCATCAGGTAAGAGGTCGACTGTTGCCTGGTGACTGTTAGGTTCCCAGACCAAGACAGTTGGTTCTGACAATCGCCGCGTGACGTGACCGTGGCGTTGATGTCGCGGGACTGAAACCAGGGACTAAACTGAGACGAATAGTCGAGTGGATAGCAGACTGAACCGTCATACAGCAGGGTTTCGATTCCCGTAATGGTGGACCATCCTGACGGAGATTTTTCGTGGTTTCCCTCTGTCATTCAGGTCAATATTGGGATGGTTCCTTAACGACAGACCACGACCGACTCCTCCCCACTATCCAAATCACATAATACAACCTTTCATCCCATCATCTCACTATCTCATATGACATTCACCGACGCCAATAGATTGTAGTTATCAGTACAGTACGTTAAATATACTAATTGATGAGGTATAAAACGGCTAACGTATGCCTAGAGAAAGTACGAATTGTCCCTAAAACCAACTGACCCTAACATCTACTTCTTGAGCAACTAGTACAGAAGTTGAAGGTTTGACTCCTTCCCTTCAGAACTTGCATTCGACACAAACTTTACCAACCTAACATTGACTATCACTGAAAAACCTATGCAACATTTTATGTGTATAGTGACAATTTGTGAAGGAGGGAAGACAGCACCCCCTCCACCACCATGTTTTACCTCTGTACAGGTTTCTCAAGAAAAAAGTTATAAAGATTAAGATTAGAAGCTCAGGTCAATTTATTTTCAGTGCAGTTGCTTTTCAGGACAGTTTGTTTACAGGACGCTCGAGCTTTAGGACAGTCGAGTATTAGTACAGTTGGTACGCTCTACCTGTGTGTCAGCAAATGGTAGATGCAGCATGTTATAAGCCTCCAAGGCGCTGACATTGACGCTGGTCATATTGCCGGGTGTCAGCTCGAGGTTCAAGGTCATGGAACAGTTGTAGCCGTTGTAGAGTCGCAGTTGACCCTCGTCCGCCGCTGGAGGCGCTGCGTACGTCGGCTACAACAACAACAACAACAACATCGATTGACGACCCGATTGAACATTGATTGGCAAAATTGGTAAAGAAGACATTTCTTTATGGTTCCAACGCTGGGTAAAACCTCAACAACTGATAATCTATTCAATATCAAAATTAATTAACCTAGAGAGGATCATATGGATGAAACTCTGAGTTATAGGCCAACTTATAGATTAAACCAAACTAATAATTCGTTCAAAAATATTATCAGAATTCATTCATTTCCATTTTAATAATTTTATTAAGAATTATTATTTTATTATTTTTATTAATTTTTTGATTTTATAATTTTATATTTTATCTTATTTAATTTTTAATTTTATTATAATTTTATTTTGATATAATTTATTACGCATTTCCATTACAGCTATTAGCAGTAGGCCTATAACATACATGATAATAACATAATGATAACGTACCATACATATAGTTCTTCAATATCTCTGAAATAATCAGTGATTAATGGAAAATAAAAATGTGGTTCAAAATTCAGTTCGAGAAATGAGTAGAATGTATCAATTGAGAGAATAATGATGTAGTGAAGGAGCCCTCAGAAGAGAGATTCTTGTGTACGAGCTGATCAGAATAAGAATAACATTGTTTCGATCAATCATTATCAACAGTCGAAATAGAAGATTATTAGTGGATTATTATTATTTTCATCACAACATGTTCCAAAATTTGGTCAAATTTACTTGTTGAATCTTCATGGTCTGGTCCCTTGAATGAAAGCAAGCTGTGATGCGTGATGATTCTCTTCAATAGTGAATACAGTATAATAACATTCATAGCTTGACCCCATGAAAATGTTCTCACCCCCGTATGACGTAGCTGTCGATGGGATCGTTGAGTGAACCATAATCATCAGAATAAATAATCCATATTGAAAATAATGAAAGCAAGCTCATCTCCAATTAAAAACCATTGAAAAAAAACATCGAAACCATTTTAAAATGTCTTCTTTACAAATTGCATTGCTGTTTCACAGTAGTGTGAAATAATTCTTAATTCATAAAATAATAGCTGAATAACTATCTATCTAATAATTCTGAAATTGTCACTGTTTATGTATTTTGTCAACAGCTATGGTGGGTAGTGAACTTGTCATCAGAAAAGCAAGTTTTTGTGTGATCACGTTTTTTTTCAAAATGTTTTTTTATTGAACCAAAGAACATGGATCATACATATGAATAAATGAACAGTCACGTGATGTCCACAAAGCCCTAAAGAGCTTGATTGTGGATTAAATATGATATTAAATATATTTTGTTTTATGATTCATCATGTTTGTGCCACAGACAAGCCAGATAGGCTTTGTGGGCTCTTTGAAGAAAAAAATGTTACTTCTCCATAACAAAATGTCATTAAAAACCAACAAAAGCTCACCTCCAGTTTGAACTCGACGAGGGCGCAGAGGGCGAAGGCGAGCGCCGCGAACATCATGCCGACTCCGATACGCTGCAGCGGCCTCCGGATGACGCGGCACCTGCCCAGCAGTGGATAGAGACACGCGTCGAACAGCGGGATGAACGCGATCATCAGCACCGAGTTGAGCACCATCACCTGCTCGGGCTTCACTGTGTACAAACCTGGACGCAGAGAAACGTACCGACACTGGTGGTGCAGCGGTGAGGCGCTGACGGCAGTACCTACACTGATACTAGACTGTCTCAAAATTCGACCGACTATACTGAAAATCAACTTCCCCAAACTTCTACCATATAAATTGAAGAAGTTTGCTTCTACTTCTTGAGAAACCTGTAACGACCCCACCAACAGCTAGGTTATACGTTTTTTTCAAATATTTCTGAAATGGTGAATGCATTTTAGTACTCCTAAAATAGTGAATGCATATACCGTTTTTCCGATATAAGTAAATTTATGCGGTTCCATGTACTAACAAAAGGCTACACAATATCAATCCATAATTGATAATCAAATGTCAATCGGAGTAACAGTTCTCTGGATGAATAGTCAAGACTTGATCTAATTTAACATATCCCCTCAAGTACACCAATAGTAAGATCATATTCAGTCCAATATAGGTATTATCCCATATCCAAGGCTAATTCAGAACTTGCACAGTATTTTTTCACTGTCTTCTTCAGTAACTGAGGAAGAATACCCAACTCATTCAGAAGCACCGAGTTTTTCTTTTTAGAATACGAATATATATTCATTTTCTCTTTGTAATGTGGAACAAACTTGGAACAAGACGATGGAAACCTACCCATATCGCCGTCCATGCGTGTGGCCTGTAACGTCCATCTTGAGCCCTGGAACATTAACGACCATTCAATTATCTTCATGATATTTCTGTGTACGAACCATTTTGGGAATGTGTTGGAATTTTGAATGTTGAGATGTGAATTTGTTTCTTCCAATTTCAGCGGAGATAAGAAAATATCTACTCGGAAGTTGTGATTTTCAATTAATGTTTCATTCCCATTTGAAAATCGACTTCCAGAACAATTCTGCTACCCGTAATTCTAGTTACTTTCCAAGTTTCCAGGACCAATATCGTGACTGCCACTTCCCACTTGAAATAACGTCCTGGGCCTAGTTAGTTCCAAGAGACTAAGCATTTGATTGGATAATGTTCTCTAGGAAAGCTAAAGGGAAGCAATACGAGATAATAACGGAGTCACGGTTTTTTAGAACGCAAAAATGTGACCTATTCAAGAGCAGTGCTGGGATTTTTTGCCAACAACAACGGAAATACACACATACTGGACATGTTGCTATGGTACCTAGCTCCATACAAGTGAACAGAAACCACTCAAAGTCCAAGTCTCGTGGAGTCAGCCAGACCTATAGAACGTGATTGCGCGGTAAGGGCCCTGCAAAGAAAACTTACTATTTGCAGGAAGAGAGCCCAAAACATGGGTATAGGGATGAACAACATCAACACCTTCAGCGTGGCTTTAATGTCGCTGATTAGTGCCACGTCGTACTTGCCGTCTGCATGATCCAGCCAGTGGTCTCTTTTCTCCCGCCGCTGCGCGCGCATACCGTACTGAAAACAACAGACTCGCATTCAGCATCAGCGCAGGATCTGAAGATATGTCTAGAGAGAAGATTACAAACTTTTTCCCCAACACGATCTTCCGAATTGTTCTCCATGTCTTGAGTTATAACTTTAATTTTCACGATGTGTTGAATGATCTATATTGTTTTCTTTTTTTTTCTTAAATAACATCGGAACTTGATACAAAATCATTGTTTCCCAATTGAGTCTATGGATGAAAGATAGGATCGTTTGGACGGGGCACCACAAGGGCGATCTTATCACCCCATTTTATAACCAATGAACTTCAACACCAGGACTGCGCTGTCGACCATAATTTTTCGCCCTAGATAAAAGTCTTTCAGTATAAACACACGGATGTTGATATCTTCCACTTTGAACTAAGTCTCTTGGGCAATGATCACTTCTTTCCCTTGACAGCAGATGTAAAGTTTATCATTAAAAAAATGCACAAATTAAATTAGTGCTAGGCCTATAATGTTATAATTAGGCCTATCGCTCTTATTATCTATATTGCAGGGACCCGAACCGAAATGAATAAAGGTTCCGGTTCCAGTTCCGGTTCTTAATTTTCCTAAATAACGGTTCCGGTTCTGGTTCCGGTTCTACGATTTGAAAGGTTCCGGTTCCGGTTCCATAGTGTGAATAAGGGTTCCGGTTCCGGTTCCACTTGCTAAATGATTTCATTTTTTTTTCCTTGCTTGTGGTGGTTCGTCTATTTTTGGTGGTTTTTGACACTTTGTTTTGTTTGTCCATCTGACGGGGACATCTTTCCCCTCACACTGGGTTTCGACTTTCGAGGTTCCTCCTTTACACCTTTTCTTCTGACAAAATGTAGGCCTATACAGAAATGGTGAAACAGGAGAAATTCCCGAAATAGCGAAAACTCGACCAAACTGGCCACACGCTCTGATATCGGTTATGTTTGGTGCATTACTTAGAAGTTATACAGCTACGAGGGCACCGCCAAAAAACGATTCTCAGAGAGCTGTGTTTCCTCATAAAGGCATACTCTCAAATGTCAATGTATTTTCCCCGAACAAAAACGTGGACACAAAATGAGTCAACGGTCGTTTTTGGCACAATCCCGTGAAAAGGATTCATTTTTTAATGTCTGTAAAAAAAATAACTAAAAATTTTAAACAAAATGAGTCAATATTGAGTCTGAATTAGGTATTGAGAACCTTTGTGGAACCGAAAAGATCCCAAGATTTTCAGGGGTTCCGGTTCCTGTTCCGGTTCTTGAAAATCAATAATAAAGGTTCCGGTTCTGGTTCCGGTTCCCCCAAAATACGGGTTTTCTCGGGTTTCGGTTCCGGTTCCGGTTCGGGTCCCTGCTATATTGTAATTTAAAAAATCTAATTGTTGATGGAAAAGTGTTGATTTTGTCATAAACTCACCCAAATGCATTTCGAGACCTCCACCAACACGTTGCCCTCTGGTTGCCTGATCTTGTACTTCTTCGTGCCGATCAAGAAGACAACTGCAATAAACAGTTCAACCGTTTGTCACACCAACTTATTACGAGGAGCTCTCTATAATGAGTATTTCAGACACAGCTCAACATTTGTAGTGCCAACATAATGAATACACCATCGTAGTGACTTTGTACTCGAATGAATTGAAATACGATAATTGATTTAGGAAAAGTAGGCCTATACCTTATGAAATACCGAGGACCATTCGCAATACGCTACATGACATTTGAACAGAACGCAACGCGGTGAAGAAAAATAGTTGATATTTGGTAGAAATATCTGGTTTTCCTGAAATCCACATGGGTTCTCACGAGCTTCCAGCTGGTATTTAGTACAATTATTATTTGTATCTTGTGACGTATATCTAATCATTCCGTATCTCAACGTTTCATGATCATATATTGAAACACCCCCAGAGAGTAATTTTACGAAGTGGCTCCATGTTCGTCGGACCGGAAGTAGTTTTTAGTTTCGTTCCAGCTTAGATCAGATTAGTTTAGGATGTTTGTTTGTTTGGATTAGTTTAATTGAATCAGTAGGATCAAATTACTCAGGTTAGTTTAGGCTGCGCGCAAATATGAAAACAACAACCACGACTACGCCGACGACGACAACAGCAACAACAACAACAACCAAGTGTGGTGGAAAAGACCGATGGTCCAATGAGAAGCGACTACCGAACTTCTCCCTCCTCACCCATATAATACCCGTTCACACTACGATCACTAACTGCTGTTAAGTCAATAACTGATGTTAACAACGTAATGTGAACAGAACGCAGCTAGCACTAACCGACATCAAGCCCTAACTTTGATCTGTGAACGCAGTTAGCAAACATAGTGTGAACGGGATATAGGAGTCATTCGTGAAACTCACGAATGGCCAGCGCCATGGCGACAGTAGCGACGCCGTACGCCAGAGGGTAGCACCCGGTCTGGCCGAGACACGTGACGTCGTGACGTAGCACGGGGCTGGCGAACATGGCGAGCAGGCTGGCCAGGTTGACGACGAGGATGAACAGCGAGAAGAAGCGATCCAGGTGGGACTGGTGCTGGGGCAGGGTGAACTGCTCGCCGCCGAGTGTCGACACGCACGGCTTGATCACGCCCGTGCCGACGGCGTTCAGTAGGAGGCCGATGAAGCTTGCCCACCTGGTGCATTACTTTATCACTTCATTTATATATAGCCAGCATCTTGGACAGATTTACGGGGTGCATTTTCGCCTCATATATCTCAAGAACTACAAACACTACGAACTCGCGGTAAAATGAAATGAATAAATAATACCCTTACAATCAGATATGCCTATTCAAAAATTGAAGAATAATTTTATTATGGAGCAATGATTGAATCAAACTGTGCCTAATTTGATGGTTTTCATTGCCTAATTCCCGGTTACAGAATAATAGTAGAAATAAATTACAAACGCACATCTCGAAGTTCAACTTCGCTCATCAACATTTGAAATCCTGATTCGTCTGTAATTTCACAGTTTTCCCAATTTCCTTGGCCAAAATGTGTAATGTAAAACTAGATTTGGTCCAAATTATGAAATGGAAAACTCCTCCATCTAGCGGTGTTTACTGGAACTCTTCCAATATTATACCCTTTCTACTTTTCAACCAACAACCAAACTCACCAACGCAAATCAAACTTGGGTCGAGTATTTCGAAGAGAAACATTCTCAGCTAAGATGCGGGCTCTTAATGACGCACTGCGTACTGATGACTACGATCTATTGGTGTCGGTGCATGGTATACGAGATGACGGGATGATGAGATGGAAGGTTGTTTTATTAGGTTTTTTGAATAGTACGAAGGAGTCGGCCGTGGCCTGTTTCTAAGGAACCATCCCAGTATTGAACTGAATGACAGGTAAACCACAAAAAAACAAAATGTCAGGATAGTTGATCATGGCGGGAATCGAACCCCTCCTGAATGACGGTTCAGTGCACTAGCCACTCGACCATTCGTCTCAGTAGAGACAATAAAACACTGGAGTCACTATTATGAATGATCATCCAACAGACCATTTTAAATTGTGTGACCAACATTATATTATACATTTTTGAAATTTTATATCATCAACATAGTCAATACTTTATGTAGAGAAGGTACCAACTTTCCTGAAATTCCACTTCTTGAGCAACCTTCACACAATTGACGACTCGCAGTCTCCGCCCCCATGACGTCACAAACACACCGTCCAATCAACAGGGCTGTTAGAACTATATACTATATAGTCAAATTCAAATATCCAATCGGGGTATCTTGAGATGACTACAAATGAAATGATCCAGCAGACTGACTGGTGAAGCCACGTCTATTTCGAGTCGTCAATTGAAAGTGTAGATTGGATTATTTCATCTAAAGATTTTATTTATGAATTTCATTTGTCTAGAACCTCGTGCACCTATCAACAGGAGGTATCACTCAAAATCCCATTAAACATGCAGTCACTGGGGTGTAGCAATTTGTAAAGGGAATGAATTTGAAATCTGTGAAGGTTGCTCAAGAAATAGAGTTCAAGGTCAGTCGGTTCCTAGTAGTAGTACAGTCCGTTGCTGTTCAGTTAGAATACAGTTGTTTCTTAGTAAATTTGACAAATCCCCTTTTGGATATCATCTCAACTTATATAATCACTGCACTTTGGAGTTGTGTATATATGGAGGTCGAACTCAGTGACGAGCCGTATACCAGATCGCGTACTTCCGGTTACTTCCGAACGGCGGCCATGTTCGTGTTTCCACTGCCCCACTTACTCTACACTTACTCACTTACTCTTGTATAGCTACTCTCAATTCCATAACATCATCAGATATTAGATAATAAAATGGAAGGCCTTGAATTCGGGCAATGAATATAGAACAAGTTCCGGTAGGTCCACACCAGCTGACAACAATCAGCTTGAACAACGAACATGGCCGCCATTTCTGGCGTTTCACCTCTATTTGATGTCACCAAGTGATACAAGTTTTCAACACGCATAGTTATAACTTTAATAGTACTATAGGCAATACTACTATTGCCCAGAAAAAGTTGCAGGTACGCTGTTCGTATTAAAAATTGGAATTAGGGAAAAGTCACAGAATAAAGCGCGATCATATTCTCAACAATGATATTGATTGTAATATCACATTGTTGACTGAACTTTTGTAACCATTCGTCAGCCATATTGAGATTAAGAAGCACATTCTATTGTTACTTTTCGTGTCGAATACAGTTCCATGGTAACACCATAGAGATATATACCCCTACGGGGAGAGATGCATGACTATACAGCGCCAGCGACCGAGGCGCGTGCCAGCGGGTACCGGCCTCGGCGGCTCACGGCGGCCATATTGAACATGTTCATTCGAATATTATAGCGCAATTTCACGTAAATGCATGACATCAAATTATTCTATTCAAGCCTAGTTTCATCTCGGATGATAATATAGTTATCCAATACGGATACGTAAATACATGACTATCCAATGTATAGGCCGATCTAATATAATACCCACAGACACCATTACCATGTCATTTTTATTTTATTTAATATTGCCATCCAAGAGACATTTCATATTTTATCTTATTTCCATAAGTAGAATTAGATCAATTGATATAGTGTTTTAACTGTATTTCTATTCATTATTGATATTAAATAACCAAATAGTTAATGAACATGGAATCCAGAAGGTGTGAGCAGAGCTGACAAACGATTCTTCATCACTTGGTGAGTAGGCATAGCTTTACGTCATTAATATCTAAGTAGGCCTAGAAGCATAACCTGGATTATCAGCAATAAAAGTTGAAACAAACAATATCACTATGAAAATAATTGGTTTTTGAGTTTCCTATAGGCCTACATCATTTAAATAGTAGGATTAACATATAAAATATAATGAGTACTATAGTAATATTGTATATAATAAAAAATAAGTCATGATTATATTGATTGATGTATCTAACCATGATCTAATAATGCTCCAGAGGGAAAACCATGTAGGCTAAATATGGGAAAACCATCACTGCCAGCTGCAACTTGGTTCATTCTTTTTCCATGGGATCATTGTTGAGACAGTGCAAGAGAGGTAAAAGTGTGTGCAGCAAATATCATTAATATCAAGTGCTTTTTTCTGTGTAGATCAAGATTAATCATAATTAGTTATAATGTCAAATATGCCCAGCACTGCTGAACACAATCAAGGTAAAATTTAAGCCTAGCTTGCAAATCTAAAAATAAGTAATTTTCTGAACAGAGTTGAGATGATTGGTACAGCACAATATGATACTTTTGCTTATAGTATAACTGCACACCAGTTAGTGGTCAGCGTTGGTTAGTTTGTCCATAGAGATATATATCTCTATGGTTTATCGTTTGTCACTTTCCCAGTATGTGGATTTGTTTAGTACGATTTCAACCTAGTCGAAAGATTATAGCTACGGACATTATTTTTCTTCTGGTGTCGGTGATGAGATAATTGGATAAAGGGTTATTTTATTATGAGTTTGGGGATAGTGGAAAGGAGTCGGTCGTGATCTATTGTTATGTAACCATCACAGTATTAATGTGAAAGACAGAGGGAAACCACAAAAAACACTTGTCGGGAATCAAACCCCGGTCAACTGAATGATCGTTCAGTGCGCTAGACACCTGACCACGCGTCTCGATCAAAATAAAATCGAAAGGCCCAGTAATCATAATGCAAAATGAGTTGAATATCATTCAAGGCAATGCAATCTACAGAAATTCCAAGCAGACGGTATTTGTAGAAACAATTGAATCATTACAAAATGCACTCTCAAAACACTTTTATTTCTTATGCACTACGGTACTTTAGGCAGTAATACTACAGATCTATACATACACAGGCCTACATGAACATAACTCTACTCTCAGTCTCTCATAGGCCTAATACAATGGAATAGTTCATATTAGTGTAATAATAAATAATGTATTACACTTGAAAGGATAGATCACAGTAGTTAGGAAAATGGAACAAAAAATGAGGGAAATATAAAGTAGGCCTACGCATACACATACACGTGTATTGATATTGAAATATATCTTACATTTTTCTAGGCTTGTTTCGCTTGATCGGAAGATTATTTGAAGAAATTGTTGAAGATCATTTTATGACGGATTTTTCACTGGAATCTGATTTGAGCAATCAAGATGATTACGAGCTGTGGGCTTCACAAATGAAATTATTCTTCGTAACTGACAAAGTAGATAACTTTTGGTTCAAATTTCACAAATTTCGAATAGACAATGAAAAGATGGCTCCATTTGAAGCTATTATTGGCAACATAATGGTAAGTAATATACATACAAAACTGCAACTGTAATACTAATATTATAACATTGTTTGTTATACGGATTGCTACCAACAATCAATATCGATATAGACGTGCCGTTATTTAAAATGGTATACGATAGGATAGTAACACTATCAAAACTATATTTTGTTGGAGGGTTGGAGTTTAGTGGACCATAATTTAGTGGAGTTCACTTAAATACTGTCACTTAAATAATGAATATTATATTACCAATATATGAATTGGGTAAAAGGGAAAGAGAGAACAGCAGCTTACCGAGGTTCACAAGTAGATACCTACTTGTGGTAGCCGCGTTGATATAACACAGATATGAAGATTTTTTTCACACGAGATTTTATTTTTGACGTTTCGGCTATAAACTTGGTCATTGTAGAGTAGGTCTCGAAACATCCAAAATAAATCTTGTGCGTAAACAATCTTCAAATCTGTGTACTATCAACGCGGCCCGCCACCACATGCAGGCCTACCTACATGTGAACCTCGGTAAGCTGCTGTTCTCCGTTTCCCTATTAACCAATTAATATATTAAGCCTCAGGCTATTTTCCTAAACAAACCAAGTAACAAGTATTATGATACCAAGTTTGTTTTAAAAATACTTTCTCATACATTCTAGGAATCAAGTCATGGTGAGTGCATGGAGGATAAGAAAATCCAGTTCGAGGCTCAATGTGTGATCCGTAAAATAATGGAGAAAATAGTAGTGATCATGGTCAAAAATGGCCTTCATTCTACAGTACAGAAACCAAATGAAAAGAGTCCTGGTTCATCTCAAACAAATCATTCGAGTCATCCGGCTCATCGACACTTTCTTGGTTACATGTTACGACAATTGGCCAAGAAATTTGCTTACAAAAATGTTAGTAACTTTTACCTAGATCGAACTAATATTCCACTCATCATTGAAGAAAATATTGATGACAGTCTATCGTGGACAAAGTCTTTAGACAGAGGAGGGTTGATATACTGTACAGCTGAGTTTTATCATTTCTTTGAGCTGATTCTTCCTATTGAAGATGCATTTTTAAAAGAAAGAAAAAACAGGGACACAGGGCTATTGCGAACAAGTTTAGAGACAAACAAAGAGTTACTTGATAGATGGAGTATTATTTGGAAAGGAGAGCAGTCAATGAAAATGCAAGTTTTCCGTGAAGCGGTCAGGCTCCATATAAATGGAAGGCTCAGAGCTTTCGTCCGATACGTGAAAGATATCAATAAAACAAAGGCACGCATTTCCCGTACAGAGGCTGCAATGAAGACAAAGAGTAAGGCTACTTCCATGAGTAAAAAGCCACTACGAACTCAACTATCTAGCCTGAATTCTTTGAAGCCTACGTAAGTTGACGAAGAAAATTAATGATAATACTTGAATAATCAAATATTTCTTATCAAGTCATAAAAGGCTACCCCACATTTCATGAACATTATTTTCAAACAATGAAAATGAAAAATATGTAATTAATTCAAAGTAAGCCTAGCTCATATTAAAATGTAAATGTTAAATGTAGCCATAGTTCTATGTAGGCTTACAGTTTAACTGAATTATAATTTAATTACATGAGACGAAAGAAATATGAATGCAAATACTGAGTACGCCTATGGCTATACACCATCATTTCTTGTGTGCCTAATTGATACTAAAGGGTGCAGTTTCCTTTCCCACTGTATGATAATTCCTGTTTAGCCATCCGCATGGATTTCAGCTTAGCTGTATTATCTCCAAATCTGCAAACAAGGAACAAGCATTAATGAGCAATTGAATGTACATGTTGAACCCTATGCATATCGATGTCACAAATTGTTTAATGTTATAGCCTATATCATGAATTTATTCATTTATATTGGGTTTAACGACGTACTGTACTGACGACTAAGATTTATTGGCGTCAGTGAATGATATATGAGATTATGGGATGATGAGATGAAAGAATATTTCATTAGGTGTTTTTGGATGGTGGAAATGAGTCGGTGGTCGCATCAACTATCCCAGCATTCACCTGAATGACAGAGGGAAACCACAAGAAAACTCTTTCAGGATGGTCGACCATGGCGGGAATCGAACCCCGGTCTCCCGAATGACGGTTCGGTGTGCTGTTCACTTGTATCAGTAGGCCTACCTACTATGAATAAAGTGTACACTAGTTACATAATGGTTTTGTGTTACTTTTGGTGTCTTAGTTAGGTATAGGTTGCTGAATGTCTCACCTCATAAGATTTGGGTTAGTATTGCAGCCTGCAGCACCTCGTTGTTTGGAGAACTCCAACTCAACGGGGTCCTGGTTGAACTTGTAGGTCAGGATAAATGGAGCTCCTTCCGACAGCATGAACTTGGTTACAGCAGATACAGAATGAGCTGTGAAAAATATAATATCATTGTAATGTTGGCCTAGCATTTTAACAGTTTGCAATAATTTTCAAAAATTATACACCTCCAAGTTAACGTAGATTAAATATCAAACGAAGGTAATATGTAGGCTTACCTGTAATTTTAAGCCCCTCGATCGTTTCCCGACTCAACAGCATCTTATGACGCTGTGACTTTGTGAAGTCCCCTGGTCTATCCATGACTTCTTTCTCCCAGTTGTCTAGGTATTCTATGAAACCTCCAGTCATCCATGCCAATCTGCAGTCCTCTTCCGATGTGTATGGGCGTAGATTTGGATTTCTGCTACGTGTTGCCTCTTTTAGGTGTCTTGTATTGAGCATATCAAACCAATTGTTGAAAGTTTCCAAAAACAAAACTGTTTCTGACATTTCGTCATGATGTAATGCAGCGACAGCATTGGCCATTCGTCGCGATAGTATCTGGACCGCAAGCTTAACTTTCATACGAGAACATGGCGTCAAGTACACATGCTCATCTGTAATGTGGGAAAGTTTTCTGATACCATCAGATATATCACTTTTGTATGCTTGTATAACGTGTCCCCATTCGATATGCTTATTATTCTTCCATAACAAGCGAGTTTTAGCATGTGCACCGCTGTTTGAAAAACAGTTTCTGGTGGTCTTAGCTAAATGCGGAACGTCACAGATGAAATATATATTGCGGTCGCGAGAATACGGATTGATTGTGGAATATTGTACAGTTTGAGGTTTGCTCGACTTGGATATCATTCTAGCATAAAAAGACCTGTTTGCTGCAGCTCCGTCGGACACGAATGTTAATACTCTAATATCATGACGCTCTAAAATCTCAACAGCTTCCCACAAAATGGTGTATAAGTTTTTGGAAGTGAGAGTTCTGGTCGCAAAGTATGCAAAAGTAGTCAGAATAGAAGTGGTTATTCCCCGGACCATTATTTGAAGTACGTGCGATGCCAATTTCTCTTCATTGCGTCCTGCTCCGCTCAACTCCGATTCAATTTCATCAAGAAGTTGATCAACGTCACTTAGGCGTACAAAGCCAATCAACTCATTAGTGAAGGCTTTATAAACCAAATCCTCTTGAATTTTCATTTCGTCGTACATAAGGGAACAGTACCGTTTGTGATTCTCTGAACCAGCATCTTCAAACTCTTTTACCAAGGACAGCGTTACATCAGGTTGAAAACCGGGTCTGACGTGAGTGTGGTATTGAATTTCATATAGACGCTTTTCCGACGGCAACGTGATAACTTTCTTCAAAGCTGAGTATGTGGACGACGATTTAGTTTTCAAATAGAGACACCATTTTAACATTAACGGGTGCCAACGTCGACCTTTAGCAGTTTTTGCTTTTGCTACTTTCAACTGCTCTTCGAAAAAGAGTTTTGTCATGTCGATTTTTTTTTTAGGAGGGCGCGCACCAGCCTCAGTACATTCTCCAGATTCATGACATTTTGAGGGGGATTCTTTGGACGAAGATAGAATATTTAGGAAATCCTCATTATCCGAAAGCGTCAATTTCGTTCCCTTACTCTGAATAAGTCTTTCCAGTTTTGTCCGTAGCCTAGTGGTCTTCCGTTTTTGTAACTTCAAAGTCCGCCGTGTTTCTCGAACACACTCTAAAGCTTCACCTCTATTCAAGAATCGGATATTCTTCGATGCTCCATTTATTCCCACTTTCCTCTTCTGCTTTTTTGCTTTTGAAGCGATCTTTTGTTTGCAAAGGTTGCACACTTCCAGTCTACACAATTGTTTACAATCGAGAGATTGGTTTATGGCATCATTTGCTAGATCAATGTCAATACCGGTACTGGAACCTAACTTATTAATAAATTCAGAAGCAGCATAAGAATTAACTGCACACTTGCAGGCACGCCACTGCTCTCTTACAGTTTTGAGGAACGTTGTGTCAGGAAAAGTTGGATCTAGTTGACGGGGTACGTGTGCCCAAATGACGTGATTATTGTCAACAATATTACTGTAAACTTCAAAAGAAATACGATAAGACCTGTCAATAAGGCACGAAACTCCTTTATGCACTGTCACAGTTATTACTTCATGGTCAAATTGTACTTGCAAGTTCTGTTTAAAAATATCCAACGCAAGCTTCTCGAAAGCACTCGTGTCTTCTGTTTGATTCTGAGCGTAACTATGGTCAATGCTATGGTCTAGGATAGGCTGGCTCACAGGGCAAGCTATAGGTTGATCATCAATGTTTACGTTGTTAATGAATGACAAACTACATTGTTCGTCTTCGTTCTCGCCTGACTTTGCGTTCATTACACTACCGCCAGACCTTCCATTTCTCCGTGCCTTGGCCCGTGGTTGCTCATGTCGTTCTGCTGGACGCTTTCTTGCTCTGCTCCTTTCATGGACCTGTACAATGACCAATCCAAAATGGTAGTGTTAGTCACGCTGTCGTATATAGGCCTACCTAGGCCTCTACTGCTAACTTATATACACACCCCTACGTTACACCTAGAATATCTAAGGCCCCGTTTACATTACTATCATCACACAATGTTCAGTTCAAAGTTCAAGTTACTAACTACTAGGCCTACTGCATTCACAATTACATAATTGAATGCAGGCCTAGTTTTAATGTTTGCTTGCAACAACCCAACAGTTGACAGATAGGTTATAAATAATAACCTGACATAATCTGAGAGGCCTGATCAACTTGAAATAATCGAAGTTTACATACCAGTGATTGTACTGATTTGTCAGCAGGATACGGATCTGGGTGATTCACTGTCGGTCCACTTGGCTCGAAGAAATGTTTGGAGCAAATGTAGGTCTTGGAGGTTATGTCGGTTAACACACGCAAATTATTGTCTCCTCTCTTACACAAGTGAATCCAACGGGTACATTTAGTGCAGGCAATGCAAGTCTTGATATCATGTTTTACAAACTTGTTGACCAAACTTGATATATAATTAGGGCACGGTTTAGGGAATGGTAACAATTTTACATCGACATCAATATCCCTAGTATTACTCTCACACGTCCCATAACAACAGTAAATGCGTCTAACCCACTTTTTAGGTTCCCCAGAGTTCTTACCCCGCGAAGGTAGCATTGTTTATCATGAAGACTATACTCACATCAATTCAGATTACACTTATAATATTAAACTTTCAATATTAAACTGTTCTTGTGAAAATGAGCTAGGACTATTTGGGCTCTACGGCTTCAGAAAAGTAAACAATCAAGTTTAGGCAATGTTCAATATGGCGGACAGTGCGTGACGTCATGAATATTGCCGCCATTTTTTTGGACGGGTCTGGGTACGCCTCAATAGCACGTAGATGCATCTCTCCCCGTAGGGGTATATATCTCTATGGTAACACACTATAACTCTATCAATCACTGCCATTTTGATATACCTGTTTAAATTCCCCTACCATTGAGTGAAGAAGTATCCTACGGGATAGAGTGGCAGCACCCTGGCTAAACAGTCTACATACCCTGGTAGTGACTAGTGTTACGCCTGGTAATCCTGTAGGGAGCGCTGTGATCACCAAGAAATTACCATTTTCTAGAGCATTGTTACAAGTGAATGCTGTTAGGAGTGCTGTGATCAGTCAACTTTTTCACTGTTGATGAGCAATTTGTGAGCAAGGCTCTGTCATACGTCGTTGCATATCTAGAGACTACTTTATCAATGCCCATACCTCGCGTCGAAATGCACGACGTCGGCTGCTGATCCGAGAGTGATGATGACGTTCCCTATGAGGTAGATGAGCGAGAAGTAGAGGGTGGTCCTGTAGTTGCCGATCCAGCCCTCGGCGAGGATCGAACCGGCGACCGGGAACAGGTAGATCGTGAAGATGTACAGGTGGTAGATGGTGGTGCTTGCGTCGTCGCTGTAGCCAAGGATCAAGTTCGCGTACACGGCGAGGATGGCTGCGGAAAGACGAAGAGAAATGATTGGATGAGCGATAGCGAAGACTTCCAGCCGACTCTAATGTAGCTTTGTCTGCGTGTGTGTGTTTGTCAGCTTGTAAGCGCTGCACAGGTCGCACGGTTTGATAAGTCGACATGAAACTTTTTCTGTACACGCAGACATATCCAACTCAGAATTGTATAGTTTTGGGGTCAAATCGGTTGGATCATTTTTGAGAAACAAAATTTTAAAAATGGAAGCTCTCCAGAATGAATCTGATTTTCAGTGAATCTGAACTCATGATTGATGCACATTATCACAAGTGTGTATGCAATTTCTGTGGTTTTGTAGAAAATGATTGTTCAAATGTTTTTTGTTCGTCAAATAGATAGCTCTAGATATAATATAAGAGCAAAACAGTGTTGCCGAGATTAAATATTCACCGAATGAAGTATACGCTATATGTGAGTCAGGGTGTGACAAGTTTCTGATTATACTTCAATAGATAACTCGCTCATCTTACAACGCATATTATGCTACTTTTGCCTGATTATGAATTATACAAAGATAACATAAGGACTGGACATTTTGCCAAGTTGAGTAGCTTTTCTAGAAAACACCTGTGGAAACTTGAAGTTATAGCTAGGCCCATTAGTCCCTATCTCGTTTGTAAGGATCCAAAATCATCTATTGTTTTATTTTCGACTCATTGATATATTATAATGTTCAAGAACCCAATGCATTATATACGTCACTTCTACCTCTGGACTTTCAAGTGATGTCACACCATGAACTTGAAATTTTGTTGTACAACACATTGTTGTAATGAGTGGACAACAATGTCCTCAAAATATAGTTCTTCAATCTCAACTTCAGTATGAGTTTGTTTGCCCCCAAATTGTATGGTTGCCATAGTAACTTGTCAACACGCTATATCTACCTTCAGAGCACTTACTTTGGAGAGTGTAATGTGAATATCTTTCGAAAAACTCGAATCCAACAATGAAATGAATCGACTTCGGGTATTTGAGTTCCTGAAAAAAGAAAAAATATGATATTCAATTTGACATGATAAAGCATAGCCCCTACTGACTTGCATTATTAATCAGCAAGAAAAAATAAGTTCAGTTGAGGCAAAAAAGCATTCAAAATTGAAATTCATACAGGCCGACATAAGAGCATCAGCATACAATTTATAAAAGTTGGGTGGGGCACATATTGTACTACATCTTGAAAAATGTTGAAGCTTAGATCAAGTCTGCACAATTTAATATATTCTTGGCTCATATTTTTCTACATATCACCTGTTTCAAACTACTTGTAGAAATGAATAAATGAATGAATAAAATAAATATGTTCACGTCCAAGTATCCGTCGTAATCCCAAATATATGAAATGATTATCATGAATCTTTGTTTCTCGTTTCGATTTGTATGTGCATTCATTTTCGACATTTATTATCCGTATATATCTTATGATATATTTGTTCATTTCATATCCTGCACTGTTCAAGCTTATGATCATTTAAACATTTATATAATTGAGATGTCCTTGGTGGAAACTGTTCGCCCTATGGAGACTGGGGACGCCTTGAAACTTACTTGCTGACTTCCGTCTCGAGTTGATCCATCAGCAGCATTCGGAATCAGCTGCGTTCCTGGATGCGAGCAGAAAGGAGTTTTATTATCGTTATGCATTCATTTATTAAAAAGCCACTTTACATGTTGCCTACCGGCTTGATTGCAGACGTTCGGTGGCCCAAGTTGGCAACGGAAAACCAATGATCGTAACAACATACAGTTTTCGGTTAAATGATTGCCAGTATTCAATACGTGGTCGCTCGAAGAGCTTCAGTTCCTGGTATGTTTTCAACCCTTTCAAAATTATTGTCCAAAAATCAACATGTTTCTACCTGTTTTTCATTGTTTCTACAAACTTCTTCAGAGTTATATAATATGGAATCATGATTTTTAATTAACGTAGAGGCACAGATATACTCATTGTGGTTCCATTGCAAAAAGAATTGGACTGCTTGGTCCCACCATTTACTCACCATGTGTTGTAAGCCAAAGGCCTGCATTGGCACTTTTTGTTCTGTTTAGACCGTTCCCTGCAGGTTCTACTCATGGGTTGTGAGATGTAAAGTAGCCTCTTTAATAACTTGGAAGCCATTTTTTGTACAACGTTATTGTGACATGCCATACAAATAAAATCAAACAATCACAAAATACAAGTTCAAAACTAACATGTAGGCCCAATACATATTGAAATACGGTACATTGATGATATGATTCAAACTTTTCTACTGAATTGTTGTCATGTATCTCTTCATTCCGATCCATCCAATACACTTAATATTAAAACATCCTACACTTCTTACATTTTTGATGTTCTAGGAAGCTAATCGTATTCTTTCATCACGTTATTCAAAGTTGTACTTGACCGTTTTTTTCCACCGCATTGTCTAGAAAAACATGTCCCTTCTGTAGCCTGTCTCGTGCACACATTGTGTTTATTCTTGATATATTCTATACGGTTCTGAAGACTCATTGTTACAACAAAACTGTTGAGTGAGCTGATATCAATCAGAAGTGCATTGGAGTCGATTTAGCAAAATATCAGTTTTTTGGTGATGAGTTTCGAACGACGTGAGATATCAAAATTCGAATACGGTAGAAACACAGATATTTTCAATAATTTCAGACGGTATCAGTTATAACATAGTTCAAAGTGGAGATATCAATTCATCCGTGTGTTTAGTTTACTCTCAATACCAATTCTAATGTCCGGATGTAACACAGAAACGGTCTTTATACTTAAATTGTGTTCTGGATTTTTGAAAACTGAAGACTTCCATCTGCGGCGGAAACGTATGGTCACAGAAAGTGTAGTCTTGATGCTCTTTGTTTTTTAGACGAGCTTTAGCGAGGATTCAATTTGACATACTGAAAAAAATTGGTGTTCGTTTTCATGTTTTTTGTTTTTTTCGTTTTTTTGTTTTTATGTTTTTTTGTCGGCTCTCCACAGGTCAAACGGCTACAGCTATCGACTTCAAACTTTTTTTCATTGTGGTTCCTCAGCTAGCTCAGATCTGTATAGTTTTGTGGCATTATCGGGTGATAACTTTTATTTTTATGAATTTTAGAAATTTAAAAATACCCATTAGAATAACACGGCGGAAAAAAAATTAAAACATTTTATTTTCAAAAAAATTGAAATTTTGTGTGAAGTTGAATAACATCTTGATACACATTTCTGAAAAGTCTCAGCTTGATCGGGTCAGCTATTTTGAATGAAAAACATGAAATGTGCTAAATTGGTACCACTCGAAGCAGTTTTTACCCATTTATAACTAAAATGTTACCCAATTGGCGAATTTAGGCAAAAGTTTGGCAATGAAGTCGACATACTATTACTTTCCGCTCGTCTAACAACGCCTATATAGCGTTTTCCTAGTGAATAATTGAAATGGGGCTGGTAACATCATTCTTCTGGGCCCCGTCCGAAAGATCCTACCTTTCTTCCATAGCCTTAATTGAGGAACATTGATTCTGTATCAAGTTTCGATGTTATCAAAACAAATCTTCATGTTTTTCCAAGTGGTGCTCTTAAGCCGGCTTGTGTTTGCATGGAACTTTGTCCCACGTACTTCAGTGGGCCTACACCTACACTTGAATATTACTACACATAAAGAACTCAATGAAAAGTTTCAAAAAGAACATTATAAATCCTCCGCTTACTCTCATCAACATCGCAGTGTGTTTCGTTCCCACGGTCGTCAGGCATTGCATCCACTAGGCGCTTGCCTCCACTAGGTGCTTGCCTCCAATAGGGGCTTGTCACGGTGCACTCCACTAGGCGCTTGTCTCCACTAGGCGCTTGTCACTACTAGGCACTTGCCTCCACTGAGCGCTTGTCACCACTGGGCGCTTGTCTCCACTAGGCGCTTGCCTCCACAGAGCGCTTGCCTCCACTAGGCGCTTGTCTCCAATGGGCGCTTTACTCCACTAGGCGCTTGTCACTACTAGGCACTTGCCTCCACTGAGCGCTTGTCACCACTGGGCGCTTGTCTCCACTAGGCGCTTGCCTCCACTGAGCGCTTGTCTCCACTAGGCGCTTGTCTCCAATGGGCGCTTTTCTCCACTAGGCGCTTGTCACTACTGGGCGCTTGTCAACACTGGGCGCTTGTCACCACTGCGCGCTTGTCAACACCAGGCGCTTGTCAACACTAGGCGCTTGTCAACACTGGGCGCTTGTCACCACTGGGCGCTTGCCTCCACGGTAGGCGCTTGTCAACACTGGGTGCTTGTCAACACTGGGCGCTTGTCACAACTGGGCGCTTGCCTCCACAGTAGGCGCTTGTCAACACTAGTAGCTAGTCACCATGCACTCCCCTAGGTGCTTGTCAACAACAGGCGCTTGTCTACACTGGGCGCTCGTCTACACTGGGCACTTGACACCACTCAGGTGCTTGTCAACACTGGGCGCTTGTCAACACTAGGCGCTTGTCAACACTGGGCGCTTGTCACAACTGGGTGCTTGTCAACACTGGGCGCTTGTCAACACTAGTAGCTAGTCACCATGCACTCCCCTAGGTGCTTGTCTACACTGGGCGCTCGTCTACACTGGGCGCTTGTCACAACTGGGTGCTTGTCAACACTGGGCGCTTGTCAACACTAGTAGCTAGTCACCATGCACTCCACTAGGTGCTTGTCTACACTAGTGGCTAGTCTACACTGGAAGCTTGACAACACTAGGCGCTTGTCAACACTAGGCACTTGTCACCATGCACTCCACTAGGTGCTTGTCTACACTAGTGGCTAGTCTACACTGGAAGCTTGACAACACTAGGCGCTTGTCAACAGTAGGCACTTGTCAACACTGGGCGCTTGTCAACACTAGGTGCTAGTCATCACTAGGCGCTTGTCAACAGTAGGCGCTTGTCAACACTGGGCGCTTGTCAACACTAGGCGCTTGTCAACACTATTCGTTTGTCAACACTAAAGGCTTGTCAACACTAGGCGCTTGTCAGCACTAGGTGCTTTTCAACACTGGACGCTTGTCAACATTGGGCGCCTGTCAACAGTAGGTGCTTGTCAACACTAAGCGCTTGTCATCACCAAGCGCTTGTCAACACTAGGCGCTTGTCAACAGAAGGCGCTTGTCAACACTAGGCGCTCGTCAACACTAGGCGCTTGTCAACACTATTCGTTTGTCAACACTAGGTGCTTGTCAACACTGGGCGCTTGTCAGCACTAGGTGCTTTTCAACACTGGGCGCTTGTCAACATTGGGCGCCTGTCAACAGTAGGTGCTTGTCAACACTAGGCGCTTGTCACCACCAAGCGCTTGTCAACACTAGGCGCTTGACAGCACTAGGCGCTTGTCAGCACTAGGTGCTTGTCAACACTGGGCGCTTGTCAGGACTAGTCGCTTGTCAACACTAGGCGCTTGTCTCCACTAGGCGCTAATCAACACCAGGCGCTTGTCAACACTGGGCGCTTGTCAACACTAGGCGCTTGTCAGCAATAGGCGCTTGTCAACACCAGGCGCTTGTCAGCACTAGGTGCTTGTCAACACTAGGCGCTTGTCAACACTAGGCGCGTGTCAACACTAGGCGCTTGTCAACACTAGGCGCTTGACAGCACTGGGCGTTTGTCAACACTAGGCGCTTGTCGACACCAGGCGTTTGTCAACACTAGGTGCTTGTCAACACCAGGTGCTTGTCAGCAATAGGCGCTTGTCAACACCAGGCGTTTGTCAACAGTAGGCGCTTGTCAGCAATAGGCGCTTGTCAACACTGGGCGCTTGTCAACACTAGGCGTTTGTCAACACTAGGCGCTTGTCAACACTGGGCGCTTGTCAACACTAGGCGTTTGTCAACACTAGGTGCTCGTCAACACCAGGTGCTTGTCAGCAATAGGCGCTTGTCAACACCAGGCGTTTGTCAACAGTAGGCGCTTGTCAGCAATAGGCGCTTGTCAACACTGGGCGCTTGTCAACACTAGGCGTTTGTCAACACTAGGTGCTTGTCAACACCAGGTGCTTGTCAGCAATAGGCGCTTGTCAACACCAGGCGTTTGTCAACAGTAGGCGCTTGTCAGCAATAGGCGCTTGTCAACACTGGGCGTTTGTCAACACTAGGTGCTTGTCAACACCAGGTGCTTGTCAACACTGAGCGCTTGTCAGCAATAGGCGCTTGTCAACAATAGGCGTTAGTCAACACTAGGTGCTTGTCAACACCAGGTGCTTGTCAGCAATAGGCGCTTGTCAGCAATAAGCGCTTGTCAACACTAGG
>OZ023328.1:10178537-10203537 GCA_964007535.1 Brachyptera risi | reverse complement strand
AGAAATTGGCACATAAGTCATTGGTGAGACCAATTCCAGAATATGCGTCATCTGTATGGGGGTCACGTATGTCATTCCTGCCTAGGGGGACAGGACGTCCCGATTATTCCGAGATTGTCCTTGTTTTGAGCTCTTATATATAGTTTATTGTCATATTTTTTTCAGAATTCTTTCACAGTGTTATACATTGGTTATACATTGTTGGATTGTACAGACAATTTTATTTTCAGTTGACTGTAGTACCAACTGAAAATAAGTAGGCCTACATATAGTATAAATGATAATTAAGATTTCTAAAACTAAGCTAGACAGTATAATAATTAGGAATATGGATATATAATTATGTTGATCATTGAAAACAGTAGGTACTCGTGTAGGCCTATGTGAGCCTGAGATCGCCTGTGAGTTTATTCGCACACACATTTTTGTTTAGTTTTTAAATTAGTCTCTGAATTTACTTCTGTTAATTAGCTGATTCTGAGAGTCGTTTGAGTTTCTGTCCAGGCGTACCAAGGAATGTTCTCAGGACTATGAAATGTCACAGTTTTATACAAACGGAAGAAATGTATACAACTGGTTCCTACTCTCAAATTCATCTTATAATTAATTTTGTTTTGATTTCAAACAACTGCGATTGACACGTTACACAAGTAATTTGTGGAATTTTAGGGAGATTCTGAAATTTTGTTTGTTGGTTCAACGCAGGCTTTCTCTGCGATTTCTTCCATCCAAAGTACAATCCAAGGTGCATTGAGGATTGCGTTAGTTTGCGGCCGGGTGATGGTGCCTTCACTTATCTTGAAAACACGTACCATACCGTGAGGACTTTTCTGTGTAATGTGGATCGCAGCACTATCTAGTGTGCTTTTGTAAAAACGGCTGATGGACTGGCAAACTTGATGACAGCGAGCCGGCCTTGAACATAACGTTAGTTCCTTTTATCACAACTTATCTACGCACGGTCGATGGTACTTGGAATGAGGCCCGTGAATTGGAACATATTTTTAACATGGGAGGGATAGGTGGTGAGGACACCATCTCCAACGGGCAAACGCAACCCTTAATACATCTTGGTACAACCACTGTTGGCCTTGCATTTTACAAACACGATTTTTCCGTATCATTATCTCCAAGTTGTAATAGTTGTAGTTCAACTTACAACTTGGAGATAATGATACGGAAAAATCGTGTTTGTAAAATGCAAGGCCAACAGTGGTTGTACCAAGATGTATTAAGGGTTGCGTTTGCCCGTTGGAGATGGTGTCCTCACTTCCTATCCCTCCCATGTTAAAAATATGTTCCAATTCACGGACCTCATTCCAAGTACTATCGACCGTGCGTAGATAAGTGGTGATGAAAGGAACTAACGTTATGTTCAAGGTATGTTCAAGTTCTCTTTTCGAAAAGAATGAGCCATCTAGCGGCGACGTTTGAACCAGAACGGAATGTTATTATCTGCGTCCAAAAGTCTCATGCTGCCAATGCTATTTAGCACGATTGATTCATATTGTTGTGCTTTATAGTGAACGTTTATGATATGATGGTAGTTTCAACATTTATATGTTCACTTTAGATATACTGAGAGTTTACCTACTGTCAGAATGAGTAAAACGAGAGAGAGTGCAAGTTCTATATCTTGGTATTTTGCCTAGGCTTTTTCACAGTAGGCCTACTAAAACTCCCAGAATGCGATACCAGCGATCTCGTCCGCTAGATTCTAGAAGACGATATAGCAGGTGCCAGGTAATAACCGCCTGCACATTGAATTCTGAAAAGGGTATGTTGTGTAACCACCCGAAATTCAGCAATCGCTGTCAAGTGATGAGCACAGTTAATTGGCCTAAAATGGCGTATAGTCAGAAGTTGGAACTACTCTAAATCGACCCATAGTGTGGTCGAGTCTATAGGTATAATCATACAATGGCATAATCATGATGACACGAGTCACGACGAACCTTTGCTTTCAAATTGAATTTCCTTTGGAAAAATGATGATACTTGAGAAAGCTGCAAAATGTTTTGAATTATTTCGTAAAATGTATATTAATTTGAAAATGACTTGGGTCTACTTTTTTCATCAACTTGTAGGCCTATAGGTCCACAAGTTGATAGACCTATAGGACCTATAGGTCCTATAGGTTCTATCCTAAGGGTATGCATTATCATATAGAGACAAATATAATCATGGTTTTATATGACTAGGAAATACACTCAATCAAAATATAACTAGGCCGAAATGGCTACAAATTTTCAAAAAGCGGGCATATATGTTGTGCCTCCTAATTCCTCTACCCCCTATACAATCTGTCGTGGAATGATTTATTTTGACTTTGAACTTCTTATATCATGGTCCCATATTTTCCTTCTTTGATTATGGTTACCCTGTCCCTGCCCACAATCTCGCCCTCTTCACAAGAAGTCCAAAAGATCTCTGCTCAGTCCTCTACAATAATTTCCTCAATCACGTCGTTGCCCACTTACCCTGCATTCAGATCCACCCTTAAATCATGCCTCACCAACCAGGCATTCTGTTTCCTCGACGAATTACTTTTCTCCGACGACACGTCCCAATTGCTCCCTACCCCTCGCCCTTGACCCCACCATTATTCACATCTCCTCACCATCACAGCAGTTTTTTTAAATCAATAATTAATCAGATAGATGATGGATCAGTACAAGTATTCTAGTCAGTGGTCAGTATTCAGTAAAGCTGGATTCACAATGCGAACTGTTGATTAGTGATTAATGATCAACTAAAGTTGGCAGATACGGAATCAGTGTTGACATTCACAATGTGAGTAGGGAGAAAATGACAGTTCTGGGCCACTTTTTCCTGGAGCAAGATGGCGGTCGTGACGTCACACTCCAACCTATGCTATTAGGCACTCACCTCACCCGGTCAAGGTCATTAACCTCTCATCCAAGATGGCGACCAAGGTCATTAACCTATGACGTCATCCGAGATGGCCGACATGACGTCATATTATTTCGGCGCCATTTTCAATTTTTAATTCCCACGCCATTTTTTAAATTTCAAATTTCCGCGTTATCTTCAATTTCAAATTCCCACTCTGTATGCAGGCGTGATCTGGTGGCAAATTTTGAAACCAAATCAATTAATTAATTGATTGATTATTTTTAATACAAAGTGACCGAGTGATAGGATTCGAACCTGAGAGATCAGTGTTTGAAGTCATGAGTCTTAACCACTGGACCAATCAACCATTAGGAATTCCATGCGTTAAAAGAGCCCGCATCTTAGATGAGAATGTTTCTCTTCAAAATGCTCGACCCAAGTTTGATGTGAATTCAAAAGTTGGGTTGTGGGTTGAAAAGTGAAAATAGGATGATATTGAAAGAGTTTCAGTAACCACCGCTAGATGGGGGAGTTTTTCATCCCATAATTTGGACAAAATCTAGTTACATGACACATTTTGGCCAAGGAAATTGAGAAAACTGTAGAATTACAGGCAAATAAGAATCTCAAATATTGATAAGCAAAATTAAACTTAAGGATATGCGTTTGTAATTTATTTCCACCATTATTCGGTAACCGGGAATTAAGCAATGAAAACCATCAAATAAGGCACATTTTGATTCGATTATTGCTCCATAGTAAAAATATTCTTCAATTTTCGATCAGGCATATCTATTTGTGAGGGTATTACTTATATATTACATTTTACCACAAATTCCGTAGTATTTGTAGTTCTTGAGATATCTGTGGCGAAAGTGCACCCTGTAAATCTGTCTAAGATACGGGCTTACAAGCTCAACTATCTGACGTATGAGAGATAATTTCATAACCTAACCTATGCTATTATACACTAACCTCATCACATTTACCTTATTCTCAAAGGTTCTTAATTCGAGGGCTCCCAATTTTCGGGGGTTTCTAATTCCTGGGGGGGTTAAGATTCTTGAGGGTTGATAACAATCGAATATTTTATTTTCAAGTGACGTCACATTCTAACCTAGACACTAATCTCACCACATACAACCTATTCTAAGAGGTTCCTAATTCTGGGGTTATCGGGGGTTCCTATTTCTTGGCGCCAAAGATTTTTGAGGATCTTTTTCTTCTATAATTTGCACATCCTCACTATTTTGAGTGTTGATCATTCTCTCACGGTAATTCTCAGACAATTTGATTTTCTTTTGAGGATGTAAGATGCTCTTGGCAGTATGTCATCTTTTTCATAAGATTTTTTTTTTCATAGGTTTTTTTAATTTTTCCCAAGTTTTTTTTTCATACTGTGAATTTCAAGTTCAAAATCTTTATCCAACTATTCTTTCGATCCGAATACAACTCTCATTATACTTATACAAATTAACCATTCACATATTATTTCCTGAAAGAAGTTGTCATTCATCTTCTAAGTAATTTGATCAATCCAAATACATTTATATTTTGCCAGTGATTGCCAACTCTCTCTATTTTCGAATCGTGGATCTATCAATATGTTTTGATTTCTATAATTTGTCTGAAAATGATAATAATATATTATCAGCTCGGTATTTCTCACAGAGCAGAGTTTTATTTATAGAGTTGATACACATAAGTTTCTGAAGTTGTTATTCATGATGTAATCAAACAGAAGACTCATTGAGAAAGGATAGCGAAAACAATTGTCTTTCATGCTCAAAGTTCTCTGAACAATATTAATTTATTGATTCTTGTTTAACATTTAGTTCTTATCATAACCTCTAGATCCCGATACATATATTTCCATATTATTATACTAGTGAACCAAAATTTCAGTTTACAATTAGTACATTTATTGATTTATTCATTCTTGTAATACATTGAGTTCTTATTATAGCTTCTATATTCTAATACATTATATTTTAATATCAATATACGAGCGAACCAAGATTTCAGTTTACAATTAGTACATTTATTACTTTATTGATTCTTGTAATACATTTAGTTATTATCATAGCTTCTATATTCCAATACATATATTTTCATATCAATATACAAGCGAATCAAGATTTGCGTTTACAATCAGCACATTTCTATCCATCCAGATGGATAAATTGTATACTTCGAACCAAGATTTCAGTTCACTTTATTAGTATATCTATTCATCCCAATAAATAAATTGTATGCGCTTAAACTCAAATTCTTTCACTCCATCATTTTAGAAATTTTGAAATGTCCATGAGCCAAAGTATCTATTCCGTTCATTAAAATATAACGTTTGCCATCAAAACAAAATAGTGTTGTTTTTCTTTGTTTAATAGTGAACAGCTGGTGGTCAAAACTCCTTATCGAGTACATATCAGCTGATTGGATCTGTTTTTTTAAAAGACAATTTCTATAATCGTCATGTTTCACATATTTCTTGAGGGTAGATTTAACAATACCTTTGCCCACTTTCTCACTCACTACTGTATTCTCCAAGATTGAATACACCTTGGCGCGTAATCCAACAAATTCCTTAATAGGGTTACCATTCATCTCATCTTTCATTTTACCCAACACTTCTTTATTTTTTTCACTGAAAAGTTGATGCTACTCAGGGAAATTAGATGTATCAAACAAATCCTCATCAGATTTCATATCCAAGTACAAATCATCAGTTTGAATTTCGTAGCATAAACTATCAGTATCCGTGAATAATAATTTCAATTTATCACCAAATTTCTTTTTTGCGTATTCATAATGGAATTTGTACATGACAGTTTTACTCAGATCCAATATAGTGAACCCTGCATAGATGAGTCGATTGAGTGATAATTCTGGCTTTTTTGAGTGAATAGCCAACAAGTTATTTGAAAATATTTCAAAACTTTCGAATGCTGGCGATGCAACCAATTTTAGTGCTCGCTTTTTCTCATCCAAGATGGCAGCCACTATCCAAGATGACGGCTATGTCCAAGATGGCGACCATTTTCAATTTCAAAGTTTCCGCTTCTTATACGGACGCCATTATGAATTTTTAATTGACCTGAGCAAGCTCTAGCGGCGAATTCTCGAATTCGATGATGGTGCGCTCTAGTGGCGAATTCTCGATTTCGATGGTGGTGCGCTCTAGTGGCGAATTCTCAAACTTGATAGTGACGCGCTCCATTAGAGAATTCTCGTGGTGTGAGCTCTTCAATTTTCGTCATTATAATGAAATGCAAGCTCAAGTTTACTTGGCTCAAATCGAACGTGTTAGTACAAGTCAAGTGTTCTGAATATTGCATGTCTTCATTACTTTCAATCCTAATATAGTCCAACTCATTTTTCAAGTGATTCATTTTTACCAAGTTTCTGAATTTTTCAGATCCCCGGTTTGATTGATCAATCCATTTTTTCCATCAATTTATCTTTTCATTCATTTATTCATTCAAATATTCATTTATTTATTCATTCAATTTTTTTTTTATTATCACACATATTTGTTTTAGGCTCGGTATTACCAACGTGGGAGTAGCTCTAAATGGCAGATAAAAGTTGTTATCACCATGGTTACCTGGGATATTTGTTTTCGCCAACTCTCAGATGACTGCTAACTGGACTTGGTAATAACAGGCCTTGACAATGTTGAGAAAATTTACTAATTGTTTTATATTTTATACTCTTTTATAACAGATGACGGAAATTGACAATTCGAAATGACACCTTTCGGAATGAAAAATGGCACCATCTTTTGAAGCGTACATCTTACTCGTACACCAGAATCCTCATTTTCTCCCAATTATTGACTGAGTGTATTAATATAGCTGATACAGCACTTGAATCTTTCTCTCTCTCTCTCTCTCTCTCTCTCTCTTTCTCTCTCTCTCTCTCTCTCTCTCTCTCTCTCTCTCCTCTCTCTCTCTTGTGTTTTCATTATTTTTCATCAGCAGAATAAGATTATTTATCTCAACCAAACGATTTTCTTGGTGTTGTTCGTTCAGCTTTGGTGGGTATATGATTTCCTTATTAATATCGATTGATTGGATATTAGTATGTATCGATTATTGGTAACGATATATCGATGTTGAGACTCGATTGTGATGTGGTAAAATGTTTGATGGTGTTACAATGAGTACATAAATGCGATACTTCTCATACAGGATGACAAGTTTCAACTTGTTTGGATGTGTCTCTCTCCGTTTCACCTATATATTGCTGACATCACAGTGTTTTTTCTAGCTGATCGACGATCATTCCAGCTGGTGTGCGGGCCTCAAGTTTCAAATATGAAGATGATATTTTAAACATTATGATTTAGTCGGACGTTGCACTTACATCGATTAACATATCAAATTATTGGTATGAGCGTTTCATTGTGATCAAATTGAATCTTTGTTATATCTACCAGTTACCTTCTGTAAGTATTGATGATGTGTAATAATAGTATTATTTTTTTTTACTAGGAAGACGCGAGATGCGCGTTGTGAGATGAGCTCAGAAGTATGGCAATCTAGAATGAAAAATAACTTGTCAGCTCAATTTACATCCACAAACCTTGACTTAATTCGAACGTTCAGAAACCTCACCTGCACCTTGTTGATATTTATAGTAACCTGCCACCTGTCGCATAAAAACTTCGCAAAATCAATTGATCCAAATATTCAATAAAATGTACACGTTTATTGCGTTTTCTTTATTATTTCTCATTCGATTGTTGTAAAAAGCTCTGAAAAAGTGAATAATAGTATTTTTCATATTCTGTAAGAATTTGAGAGCTTTTGAAAAAATCTTGTTTTTCAAGTATTTTTCCTCCTGGTTATTCTTATGAGGATTTTCCAAACTTTCCGATCATTTTCCGGAAAGACCTTCTGAACGATTCTTCTGAATGACAATCCCAACCTATTCTGGTATGACACTAACGTTTAAAAAAAGTTTCAAGTTTATTGATTCATTTCTCTGACCTGTATGCCGCGTACATAATTACAAAAAAAAAATCATAAAAACGAAGCCCATTTTTTTCAGGGTGTGGAATGGAAAGCTTCGCTACGCTCATCTGAATATTCATATCGTTCTCATCGATTCAACACCCAATTCCAAATCAGATGCTGAAAAGTTGAGAGTTGATATTCAGAAAAAACGAAAAAAATAAATGAAAAATTAATACATAAATAAATTGATGATAAATGAAAAAATGATTGAAAAATGAATGAGTGGAATGGAATAAGATAGAAATAACAAATAAATGAATACAAATGGATAAATAAATGAAAACCAAGTGTCAATAACTGCATTTCTGATGATGAAATTTCAATTGATGAATTATTTCCATCTTTTTATACGTATCATATGAACTATATCGAATGATCGAGTATTTTTGAACCTGATGTTCAGAAATTTTTTGGTGAATTATTCTTATTTGATTTTCTCTGTCTAGATTCCTCATGAAAATGAGTTCGTCATTGGAGAAAGTGTTTCCGTGTAGTGAGTGTGGAGTTGTGTTCGATAGAAAATCAAATTTGAACCGACATAAACTAAATCATACAAACAATCAAGATCATCATTGTGATTTGTGTGAAGCGAAATTCACACGTATAATTTGAGGAATCATATCAAAATTGATCATTCAAATATTTTCAAATGTGAAATTTGTTTGAAACAGTTTAGTCGGGAAATAAATTTGAAACGTCATCGTCAAACTCATAAAACAGAACAGCAATCTTCAACAGCGACACAAAGTCAAGAAGATGTTATTATGAACAATGATCCGTGTGTTGCGAAGGAAGATGCTTCTGAAGTTGTCTCATCGTTAAACGGTGTTTTCAAGAGCTATAAATTCCGTCAAGCCGATGATAACAGAGATATTCTAAGCTTCCTACACAATCATGTCGATAAAATTGAGTCTACATTGTTCCGTAATTTAGATAGATTCAAATGTGTCAAGTGGTACATATCTCTTTTTGTACGCTATAGCCGTGGTATTGGCGAAGAAGAAATATCTACGAGTCCGTGTATCCGGTCGAAAACATTCAAGCTATTGGGCAAAAATGATTTCGATGAACAGTTCAGCTATGCTTTCGAAGAAATTCAGAAGTCGAGTGAGAAATTCTCTCGTGAAGGTAGCAACTGGGGTATTGAACATATTCACTATCTGGAACTAAAAATAGCCGAGAACCTACCCTTGGCTGCTAGTAGCTATATGGAACTACCGGGTCAGTTGAGACATAATAAATCGATCATCAACATCAACAATAATGACCAGAAATGTTTCATTTGGAGTGTACTAGCAAGCTTACACCCTCGGAAGATGCATGCTCAACGAGTGAAGTATTATAAGCAATTCGAGAATGAACTAGACATGAGAAATATCTCGTTACCTGTGCCAATATCACAGTTGAAAGTTTTCGAAAAAAACAATGACATTTCAGTGAACGTATTTGGACATATAGTGGACATATACCCACTAAGAATAACTGAACTTCGCGAGTGTCATCATGTGAATTTATCATTAATCAGTGATGAAAAAAACTCCCACTATTTCTATATTGGGAATTTGAATCGTCTTTTAAGTTCGTTAACGAAACATGACGGTGGGAAGTTTTACTGCCCTTACTGCTTGCATCGCTTCAGTTTGACCACTTTACTGGGAAAACATCATACTCTTTGTAGTCAACATGATCCACAGAAGATAAAAATGCCTCAAGAAACGGAAAAAATCCCATTTTTCAAAAATTACAGTTTCTCTCAGAGAGTGCCGTTTGTGATTTATGCAGACTTTGAGTGTTTTGCAACAAAGATTTTGGGTTGTGATCAAGATGAAAATGTATCGCATACTACGCAGTTAACTCGTCATGAACCTTCTAGTTTTTCGTATGTTATTGTTCATTCTGATGGAAAAGTATTCAAACCATCACGTGTTTATAGAGGACCTAATGTAGTAGACAAGTTTCTGGGAGTTTTGATGATGGACGAAAAAGAGCTTACAGAAATTATGACGTCTGAGAAACCGCTTGTCATGACCGAAGAAGATAATACCGAGTTTGAGCAAGCGACCAAGTGTATAATATGCGATGGGGTATTATGTTTAGATAGGGTAAGAGATCATTGTCATCTCAGCGGGAAATTTAGGGGTCCGCTCATAATTCATGTAACTTAAATTATAAAAAGGTGGAACACATTCCAGTTATTTTCCACAACCTCAGAAATTATGACAGCCACTTAATTATGGAACATATCGGTAAGCTATACAAGGCAAAAATCACCTGCATTCCTAATAATATTCAGAAGTACGTTTCTTTTTCAGTCGTTAGGTTACGATTCATCGATTCTTACCAATTTTTGAATGCTTCTTCAGATATACATTAGAGACAAATCTGTTGGGGTATGGTTGTGATGAATTTAATATTTCAGGAGAATGCTTTGAAAAGGAAAAATTACATCTCCTACTTCGGAAAGATGTGTTTTTCCTTATGATTACATTGATTCAGAATCTAAGTTGATGAAGACTAGTTTACCAACTCGTGATAAATTTTATAATATACTCACAATGGAAGACATCAGTGATATAGATTACAATCACACGAGTGAAGTTTGGCGTGTTTTTGAAATTCGTAATTTAGGTCAGTATCAAGATTTATATGTCAAAACAGACGTTCTTCTTCTAGCTGATGTCTTCGAGAATTTTCGGTCGCTTTGTTTGAAAAATTATCAACTCGATCCCGCCCATACCTATACCGCTCCCGGACTTGCGTGGAAGAGTTGCTTAAAAATGTCGGGAGTTGAATTAGAATTGTTTACAGATCCTAATATGTATTTGTTTATTGAAAGCGCCATCCGGGGAGGTGTAGCCATGATTTCTAAACGTTTCTCGGAGGCGAATAATGAATATTTGGATGGATATGACTTCAGTAAGCCTTCAAAATTCATTGCATATTGGGACTGTAATAATCTTTATGGGGTCGCCATGTCTGAACAGTTACCACTAAGTGATAAAGGCCCATTCACAATGCAACGCTAACACTAACATTAACATGAACACCAACATTAACAAGAACATGAAACAAATGTCTGTTCACAATGAGAAAGAACATCAACGTAAACAATAACCAACAGCCAATCAGAAGTCCAGATTTTTCGCGCCGATTCCACTGCCATCTCACACGACTACCTGCTATCGCGTCTGTGTACTACGTCTGACATTTGACTCGATTTGACAGATGGGCCTATTCGAAAATAGATTTAGATGATTCTGCTTTTCAGTGTTGTATGTTTGGAGTTTTACCTATATTTTACACTATTGTCCTGGACCCAGAAGTCAAAGATCTGGGCTCAATCATTGCATGTTTGAAAAAGAAAGGGGAAACATAACCTAAAATTAAAATAGGCTAGGGACTCTTTCTTGCCAAAGTCGAAACAAGATGGAGGGACAAGTTCCGAACAACATCGTGATTGCTTCGTTGTACTTCGCCACCAGTCGTTGTTATTCGGAAATCGAAGGATTCTGATTGGCCGATTCTTACGTTTCGACACTAACATCAACATGAAAGCTTGGAGCTTGCAAGGTTTCATGTTCACGTTAATGATGGCGTTATTGTTAGTGTTGGTTGTGAATAGAACAACGTCATCCCATAAGGCAAACATTTCTCGCGTTAATGTTAGTGTTACGCGTTAATGTTAGCGTTGCATTGTAAATGGGCCTTAAATGGCTCAATTTAGATGAAATCAATCAAATTAATTTTCGAAAAGTAGAAGATAATGCTGAAATGGGGTATATTCTGGAAGTTAATATGGAATATCCCAAAGAACTACATGATTTACATGATGACTATCCTCTTGCTCCCGAAAAAATGGTAATTTCTGAAAACATAATATCTACATATAGTGCTGAGCAATTCAGGATCTGCTGAGGCAATTTGATCGAAAATTACCTGTAAATGTACGAAAATTGGTTCCAAATTTGAATAGTAAGAAGAAATACGTATTACACTATAGAAACTTGAAACAGTACACATCTCTTGGAATGAAGGTTAGTAAAATTCACCGTGTGCTAGAATTTAAGCAAAGTGCGTGGTTAGAACCTTAAATCATTTTCAATACGAGACAGCGAGCGTTAGCTGTTAACAATTTTGAAAAAGATTTCTTTAAATTAATGAATAACGCGGTTTTTGATGAGACTATGGAGAACATTCGCAACAGAATTGATGTTGAACTCGTTATTGAGAAAAAGCGTGCACTAAAATTGGTTGCATCGCCAGCATTCGAAAGTTTTGAAATATTTTCAAATAACTTGGTGGCTATTCACTCAAAAAAGCCAGAATTATCACTCAATCGACTCATCTATGCAGGGTTCACTATATTGGATCTGAATAAAACTGTCATGTACAAATTCCATTATGAATACGCAAAAAAGAAATTTGGTGATAAATTGAAATTATTATTCACGGATACTGATAGTTTATGCTACAAAATTCAAACTGATGATTTGTACTTGGATATGAAATCTGATGAGGATTTGTTTGATACATCTAATTTCCCTGAGTAGCATCAACTTTTCAGTGGAAAAATAAAGAAGTGTTGGGTAAAACGAAAGATGAGATGAATGGTAACCCTATTAAGGAATTTGTTGGATTACGCGCCAAAGTGTATTCAATCTTGGAGAATACAGTAGTGAGTGAGAAAGTGGGCAAAGGTATTGTTAAATCTACCCTCAAGAAATATGTGAAACATGACGATTATAGAAATTGTCTTTCAAAAAAACAGATCCAATCAGCTGATATGTACTCGATAAGGAGTTTTGACCACCAGCTGTTCACTATTAAACAAAGAAAAACAACACTATTTTGTTTTGATGACAAACGTTATTTTTTAATGAACGGAATAGATAGTTTGGCTCATGGACATTTCAAAATTTCTAAAATGATGGAGTGAAAGAATTTGAGTTTAAGCGCATACAATTTATTTATTGGGAAGAATAGATATACTAATAGAGTGAACTGAAATCTTGGTTCGAAGTATACAATTTATCCATCTGGATGGATAGAAATGTGCTGATTGTAAACGCAAATCTTGATTCGCTTGTATATTGATATGAAAATATATGTATTGGAATATAGAAGCTATAATAATAACTAAATGTATTACAAGAATCAATAAAGTAATAAATGTACTAATTGTAAACTGAAATCTTGGTTCGCTCGTATATTGATATCAAAATATAATGTATTAGAATATAGAAGCTATAATAAGAACTCAATGTATTACAAGAATGAATAAATCAATAAATGTACTAATTGTAAACTGAAATTTTGGTTCACTAGTATAATAATATGGAAATATATGTATCGGGATCTAGAGGTTATGATAAGAACTAAATGTTAAACAAGAATCAATAAATTAATATTGTTCAGAGAACTTTGAGCATGAAAGACAATTGTTTTCGCTATCCTTTCTCAATGAGTCTTCTGTTTGATTACATCATGAATAACAACTTCAGAAACTTATGTGTATCAACTCTATAAATAAAACTCTGCTCTGTGAGAAATACCGAGCTGATAATATTTTTTTTTTTTTTTTTTTTTTTTTTTTAATAACATCGAAACTTGATACAAAATCATTGTTCCCCAATTAAGGCTATGGATGAAAGATAGGATCGTTTGGACGGGGCACCACAAGGGCGATCTTACCACCCCATTTTGATTATTTAAAACTAATGGTCTTCAACACCAGGACTGCGCTGTCTGTGACCATAATTTTTCGCAGTAGATAAAAGTCTTTCAGTATAAACACACGAATGTTGATATCTTCCACTTTGAACTAAGTCTCTTGGGCAATGATTAATTACTTCTTTCCCTTGACAGCAGATGTAAAATTGATCATTATACAAAAAGCACAAATTAAATTAGTGATAGGCCTATAATGTTATAATTAGGCCTATCGCTCTACTAATTAATGGTCGTGGCCAATTAGTACTTCATCCAAGCATTTGCTTCGAGGACTGTGGGAAACCACGGAAAACCACGTCAGGATGGATAAAAAAAGGTGTTTGTTGGTCTTGAGCTTTTTCTTCCAACTTCTTCTCTTCTTTTCTTCTCTTCTTGTTGTGTTTGATATACATGTTTTTTTTTCTTCTTCTTACTTCTTTTTTCTTTCTCTTTTTTTCTCTCTTTCTCTTTTTTTCCCCTCTCTTTTCCTTTATTCATTCATTCATTTCTTCTCCTCATTCCATTTCATTTTTTTACTTCATCTTCCTTTTGTCTTTCATTCATTAATTAATTTATTTTTATTTTCATTCTTTTTCATTTTTTATTTTCTTTTTTTTTCTTTTTCTTCTTTTTCTTCTTTTTTAATTTTTTTTTCATTTTTCCTCATTTTCCTTCATTTTTTTCATTTTTTTCATTTTTTTCATTTTTATTTTCATTTTTTTAATTTTTTTTTCTATTATTTTTCATTTTTTGTATTATTCCATTTTTTCTTTTTCTTTCTTTCTTCTTTTCATTTTTTTTTCTTTTTCATTTCATTCATTCTAGTTATTGTATTTGATTATTATTCAACCCTTTTTTCTTTCTTTTCTTGTTTTTTCTTGTTTTTTCTTTTCTTTTTCTCTTTTTTTCTTTTTCTGATTTTCTCAATATTGAATGCTTGTGAATTCTTGAAGTTCTGAGGGAAACCATGGAAAACCATCAATCAGGATGAAAAAAAAAATGTTTCAAGCTGTTGATGTAACTTGATGTACGGTAGTCAGAACTGCTTCTCCTTGAGAATATATTCGTCACGATTGTAGTAGGAACTCTACTTCTGATATGTCTCTTCTCGTCTGCCAGTACAAAGCTGCCATTAGACAATCCCCAGACAAACCTTGATTTTTCAACAGAGCTCGGTGTTGATCAAGTGCTGGGCATACAAGTAGGTGTTCTGCATTTTGATCTTCCAGCTTGCACAGGGGACACATGGAACTTGCTTTAACTCCTATTCTCTTCAGATGTTTGTAAAGAAAATCATGGCCTGTTGTAATCCTGAAGATCGCGACTGCAGTAGAACGAGGCAGGGTATTGCAATGTATCGGTTTTTCCAGCAAAGACTCCCATCTCTTTCCTCTAGCGACATCTTCTTGGGCCTGATTTAAAATAGTTTTGGATTTGATTTTGAGCATATTTTTGTAGGAAGCTATCGACATTGGTATTGTGTGCTGCCTCTGATTGGATCCCAATTTGGCGAGTTCGTCAGCCTTTTCATTCATTTTGATCATTGCCGCAGCAAAAGAGAGCATCCCTCTTACGTCGACCAACCAACGCCACATACCCGTTCCCTGGTGGAACGAGGAATGTAAAGCAGCGATCCGTAAGAGGAAACGAGCACTTCGGATTTTCCGGAAATACCCGTCCAACATCAACCTTATGGCATTCCGGAAACTCCGAGCAAGGGCTCGTTATATAATCAAAACGTCGAAGAAAGCATCATGGAATTCTTACATTTCATCCATTAATGTTCACACACCCCTCACCAAGGTGTGGAATAGAGTGAGGAAGATAGACGGCAAATTCAAAACATCCTGTATATCTGGGTTGAACACAGATGGTGGTCTGATTACCGAGCCCCAGGAAATAGCTAATGCTATTGGGTCCTATTTCTCGGACGTCTCTAGCTCTCACCACTACTCGGCATCGTTCCAGATACACAAACGTGCTGCAGAATGTAGAAGATTAGATTTCTCTTCTGCGAACAACGAGGTGTATAACATGCCGTTTAGTGTATGGGAGTTGGAGAACGCGATAACGTGCGCAAGAGACACAGCACCAGGGATTGATGGAATACACAATCAGTTCTTGAAACACCTACCAGTTGCCGCTTCAAATGACCTTCTCAACCTGTTCAACCATATCTATTCAACCGATACTTTCCCTGATTCTTGGAGACAAGCTATCCAGGTACCGATCTTGAAACCATCCAAGGATAAGCATTCACCATCAAGCTATAGACCTATATCTCTGACCAGCTGTCTGAGCAAAGTGATGGAAAGGATGTTGAACAACCGCCTCGTTTGGTGGTTGGAACGCAGAAACCTCCTTTGCACAGTACAGTCTGGATTTAGAAAAAATAGAAATACCTTGAATCATCTTATTCGTATGGAAAGCTTCATACAAGAAGCTTTTCTTACGAAGCAGGAAGTGATAGCTGTATTTTTCGACCTTGAGAAGGCATTCGATACTACCTGGCGCTTCAACATATTGAACACCTTATCACAATGGGGTTTCAGAGGCCATCTTCCTAATTTTATCTGTAATTTCATGACCAACCGACGTTTCAATGTACGAGTTGGTAATGTGTTGTCGGATGATTTCATCCAAGAGAACGGTGTACCACAGGGTTCTGTCCTCAGTGTTACTTTGTTCGCCATCGCAATAAATGGTATAATTCGAAGCGTTCCATCTTCAATCACTTCTTCCTTATTTGTCGACGACTTGGCTATATTCAGTAAGTCAGCGAGAAGTGCTACGGCCTCTCGCCAAATCCAACTCGCAATTAGGAAACTAGAAGCATGGGAAGATGAAACTGGGTTCAGGTTTTCTACATCAAAATCAACGTGCATGCGTTTTTCTCGTCTGAGAGGCCTGCACCCTGACCCAGATATATATCTTCGTAGAGAACTCCTTCCATTCGCAGAATCGACAAAGTTCCTAGGTCTGACGTTTGACGTGAAGTTGAACTGGAAATCTCACATTTCGCAACTCAAAATCAAGTGCTTCAAGTCACTCAACCTTCTCCGTTATCTTAGTGGCACCAAATGGGGAGCGGATCGCACTACGATGCTGCGGCTTTACCGAGCATTAATACGTTCCAAATTGGATTATGGTAGTGTTGTGTACGACTCGGCACGAGAGAGCTACGTGAAGCCACTCAATACAGTTCATAACACAGGCATCCGACTGGCCATAGGAGCACTCCGTACCAGTCGGGTGGAGAGCTTGTATTGTGAGGCTGGTGAGCCCTCGTTGAAGAGTCGACGAGCATATCTCCTTTGCTCATACGCTTCAAAGTTATTTTGCTGTAAGCGTCATCCTACCTACCAATCAGTAATCAATCCTAGATTTCATGCTCTCTATGAATCGAAACCATTCGCCACCATACCAACTGGGATTCGTTTGAATCATATTTTGGTCGAGGAGTCATTTGTTTACCCTCAAGTCTATCCAATTCAATCTAGTGATACCGCTCCTTGGTTAGCTCCACGTCCGGAGTGCTTGATGAACTTGTCATCAAGCACGAAGGCAACCACGAGTGCAGAAGAGTATAAGCAAAAATATCTAGAGCTCTGCACACACTACTCCGGACATGTAAAATACTACACGGACGGATCAAAACTGAACGGAAAAGTTGGCTGCGCATTCGTTTGCGAATCCGCCACTGTCAGTATCAGATTAGGTTCGATGAGTAGCGTATATACAGCCGAGTTGTTTGCAATTGTCACCTCTCTACAGCACATTCAACAACGATCTGAGAAGAGTTTCCTGATCTGTTCTGATTCTTTGAGTGTACTCCAAGCCTTAACTCAAATCTTTCCAACTCACCATCTAGTCCAGAAAGTACAGACACTCCTGACCGACCTTGCCTCGCAGGATGTCAGTGTAGTGTTCTGCTGGGTACCTGGACACGTGGGGATTGGTGGTAATGAGTCAGCGGACAGGGCTGCCAAAGAAGCGACGGAGAAAGAAGATATTGATAACCCGAGAGTGCCTTTCAATGATTTCAAGGCGTATTTCAAACTACTTTTCAAATCTCGTTTTCAAAAAGAATGGGACAGGGAGACCAACAACAAGCTGAAAGAAATAAAGCCTACTGTTAGTGCTTGGGAATCTTCAATCCGAGGTTCACGGAGGGAGGAAGTGGTTCTCACTCGTCTGCGAGTGGGACACACACTTTTAACCCATTCCTATCTTTTCACCCCCGAAAAAATCGTTCCCAGATGTGAAATTTGTAACGAGATTTCAACTGTCAGACACATATTGCTCGAGTGTCGGAAATATACCGCTCTGCGAAGACAGATTCGTATGGAAGACACAATGTCAAAGATTTTAGGGAATAATTCAAAATCGATAGATACCATATTCAGCTTTCTAAGATTATCGAAGCTTTTGGATTTCATTTGACATGCTCGTGGATCTGCGTTAGACGATAAAGTCGTCTTATTACCAGTATCATTTTTCAAACTGCCCGAATTTCGTTCAAGATGACGTGGTTTGTGCAATCATCTTTTACCAGTGTACTGCTTTTGACATTTGATACTTATTCTTGATGCCGATCTTTTGGGATAGACATCAGGAATATTTTAAATCAAACCATATCCCAACATATATCTGTTATGGTTTGTCGTTCCTCCACTCCTATTTGAGGGGGAGTTTGAACTGAGAACAAGTAATAAAACGTTCTCATACTAGTCCCATGGGTGTGACCCTTTACAGCACACACATGTTCGGTTTTAACAAATTAGTTTATAACGTCTTTAGACACTTTATACATGGTTTAGTCTTAGTCTTAGTTTAATGTATTAAGGTGTTCTCATCTAAATTTCACTTCCACCTTTATATCACACTTTTCACCTTTTGTTGCAACTTATTTCGACAGGCGCTAAATGACCTCGCTGTCGATGCGCCGTAAAACTCTAATATTCATTCATTCATAACATCGTTCAGCCATCGACGTCCCCATGGTGTTCTCCGGTAGTCCTCGTCAGGAAGAAGGATGGGTCCGCTCGATTCTGTGTCGACTACCGTCGGTTGAATAGTTTGACCAGGAAAGACGCGTATCCTCTTCCTCGAATTGAGGACATGTTAGACTCACTTTCTAACGCGAGACTCTTCTCAACCCTAGATTTAACGTCCGGCTACTGGCAGTGTGAAGTTGCCCCGGAAGACCGTCAGAAAACGGCCTTTGCCACTGGTGATGGGGGTTTGTTCGAATTCAGAGTTTTACCATTTGGTGTTTGCAATGGGCCCAGCACCTTCCAAAGACTTATGGATGTCGTCCTAACTGGACTACAATGGCACACCAGCATGGTATATCTTGACGACGTCATTGTTTACGGTCGGGATTTTGAGGAGCACTTGAGTCGACTTCAAGAGGTGTTTGAACGGCTAAGGGGAGCCGGCTTGAAGATTAGGCCTTCCAAGTGTAGATTGCTGCAGCCTGAAGTGCCATTCTTGGGGCATATAATTTCATCAAAGGGGGTGGCCACAGATCCCGCTAAGACGGAGGCGATTGAGAAGTGGCCCATACCCAAGACTGTTGAAGAACTTCGAGCCTTTCTTGGTACTACCTCGTATTATAGAAGATTCGTGGGACAATACGCTACCATCGCAGCACCGCTTCACCGGCTAACTCAGAAGGGAGTCCGCTATTCATGGGATGAAGACTGTGATGATGCGTTCAAGAAGCTTAAGGCCAGGTTAGTAACGAGCACGATATTAACTTACCCAAATCCAAACTTGAGTTTCATATTGGACTCGGATGCTAGTAATACTGGAATAGGAGGTGTCCTCAGTCAAGTCCAGGACGGCCAGGAGCGCGTCATTGCCTACTTCAGTCGTTCACTGACAAAAGAAGAGAGGAGATATTGTGTCACTCGCCGAGAAATGTTGGCGCTCGTAAAATCAGCTCTCCATTTCCGGCATTATCTCTATGGAAAACCATTTCTGGCCCGCACGGACCACAATTCTCTTCGTTGGCTCCAGTCGTTCAAGGAGCCTGAGGGGCAGGTAGCTCGGTAGTTGGACCAGCTTGCTGGATTCGATTTCAAGACACAGCATCGTCCGGGAAAGTTGCATGGCAACGCGGATGGCTTGTCAGGAATTCAAGAAGAACAACAGGCAGCAGCAGTCACCAGTACCTGGGCCCCTCAGTGGGGGTCAACTGAGCTGAAGAAATTGCAGCGGGAAGATGCTGCTATCGGACACATTGCAAAGTGGCTGGATGCTGGTGAAAAACCACCCCACAATCAGGTTTCACCTCACGGTCCCGAGGTCATGAGTTTATGGGCTCAATGGAGTCGTATCTCTCTGATAGATGGATTATTGTATCGACGATGGGAGGAGGAAGACTTACCGGACAGGCTTCAGTTAATCATACCAAGAGTTTTGAAATCGGAAGTCCTGAAAAGTCTCTACACCAGCAATGTCGGGGGTCATCTTGGATTACAGAAAACCTTGGAGAAAGTTAGAGAGAGATTTTATTGGCCGGGAATGCGAGATGACGTTGATCTGTGGAGTAGACAGTGCACAGGATGTGGAAGCAAAAAGGCACCAGTACCCAACACGAGAGCCCCTCTTATTAGTTATCGTACGGGGTACCCATTTCAAAGAGTATCACTGGACATTCTTGGTCCATTGCCTCTCTCCCCTCGAGGAAATAAATACATCCTTGTGGTAGCCGATCACTTCACGAAGTGGACAGAGGCGTACGCTTTACCGAATCAAGAAGCTGCGACTGTGGCAGAGAAGCTAGTTCAAGAATTCGTTTGTCGTTTTGGTGCCCCAGTTGAGCTACACAGTGACCAGGGGAGACAATTTGAATCTCATCTATTTCAAGAGATGTGCCGCCTGCTAGGAGTAGTGAAAACTAGGACATCGCCATACCACCCACAAGCAGATGGAATGGTGGAACGTTTCAACAGAACACTACTTGCAATGCTAAGCCAATTCGTGAATGAGCGTCAGACGGACTGGGATGCCATGCTGCCACAAGTCATGATGGCTTACCGTTCGAGCCAGCACGCCTCCACCAAGTTCAGCCCATATTTCATGTTGTTTGGCAGGCAAATTCAGCTACCTCTGGACGTTATTTTTGGTACTCCTGAAAAATCATCGAAGAACGAAACATCGTACGTCCAAGGCTTGCGCGAGACATTAGCGGCGGCTCACCGTACAGCTCGGGAAAACCTAGGAAAAGCCCAAGAAACCCAGAAGGCAAGCTATGACCGTAAATGCTCAGGTCAACCGTTCAAAGTCGGGGATAAGGTTTGGCTGCACAACACTGCAGTAAAGCGGGGACAAACGACAAAGCTTCATCGTCCCTGGAAGGGACCTTATGTCATCAAGAAGGTTCTGTCTGATGTGACCTATCGGATTCAGGCTCTCTGGCAGGGAAGGCGAGGGAAACGAGACGTTGTCCATTTCAATCGCCTGAAGCTATACGAAGCCCTTGGAGGAAGGAACCGATGTGGTACCAGATGCTCGTCAACAAGCGACGCCTAGGCCAACAACTCTATTCAGGCGAGAAACAGAAGCGTCTTCAGAAGAAGAAGTGCAGCCTTCCTGTTTAGTCACACTTCCTGACGTAGACAACGGCGACCATCTGAATCTACCTGATCCGGATCCCGAGATCCCTATTGTTGTTGAGCCATCTCCGGATAATCAACTACCAGAGTTACTAGCGTCTGCCCCGCATGAAGATGTTGCCGGGGAGGAAATATGGCAGCCGCAAGGGCCAAGAGTGCTTTGGCGAGATGGAGCTGCGGGACCAAACGATCAAGCAGCGGAAGTGGTGGAGAGGATGCCACCACGATATCCAATGCGCAGCCGGACGCAGCGGATATCCTACCAAGCGGGGTTTTAGTTTAATCCTAAATTTTACTTGTAATAGAGACAGTTAAGACACGGGTCGTGTCTTGTTCACAGGGGGGGATAATGTGATGTATTTGCGATCCATGCAAGAAGGGGTAGTATTTTAGGGTTGGTACGGGGTCGTTGACCTGAATGCCTCCCTACTTGTAAGATGAAAGCAAAGGAAGCCAGTTGATGTTCCCTCGAGCTTGCGAGTGGTTTGGTGTCTGTGTAAGACTAACTTAAATAAAGCGTTAAATATAGCGTGTAATAATAAAGTTATTTATCCCTCAATCATAACACAAAGAATGTTACAAGTTGAAAGTCAGTGTGGTTTGAGAGAGAGACAGTTGATTGCATGCAATTTATTGATATGATATCTTATTTATACTAGGAAAACGCGGGATGCGCGTTGTGAGATGAGCTTATGTATGGAAATCCAGAATTTGAAAAATAGCTTGTCAGCTCAATTCACATCTACGGACCTTGGATTACTTCAAACGTTTAATAACCTTACCTGACACTTGTTGATATTCATAGTAACCTGCAACCTGTCACATACACACTTTGCAAAACCAATTGATCCAAATATTCAATAAAATGTACACTTTTATTGCGTTTTCTTCGTTATTTCTCATTCAATTGTTGCAAAAATCTCTGAAAACGTGTATAATAGTATTGTTCATATTTGGTGAATATTTGAGAGCTTTTGAAAAATTCTTGTTTCTCAAGTATTTTTCTTCCGGGTTATTCGTATGAGGATTTTTCAAACTTTCCGATTATTTTCCGTAAAAACCTCCGCACCGATTTCTCGTGAAAACAATCCCAGCCTATTCTGATATGACATAAATATGTAGAAAAAGTTTCAAGTCGATAGGTATTTTTTCCTGACCTGTATATGCCGCGTTCAATATTACAAACCAAAAAAAAACATGAAAACCAAGCCCATTTTTCTTTGGTATGTCAAATGGAATCTTTGTTACGCTCATCTAATTATTGATATTAGGCCTATTAATATTTGTAGATATATGATTTTGATAATATTTCACAGCTATGGACTTCAAAAGTTCAATTGGTGTTAATTTTTGGGTTTTTTTCTGCCCAAAAATTTTTCGTCTCGCAACAAGCCCTGCATAGCTGCTGTTCGTAATTCATGTGACTTTTTGTTATAGTATATAAGTAATGCATAAATCATCATGAAATCACTCCTATGAATATAAGAAATTGTTTTTAAATTTGTTTTCTTGTCTTTTTTGTTTCTCCATGAATTATATAGATTTCATACGGTACTCTTTTTTCAGACAGGCCGCTCACAAGACGTTGTCTCACTCGGATCTCTTGAATCTTCTATTTCTCTAGGCTTCTGACAAGTGACGTCACCCATTGTTGAAAGAGAGAGACAATAATATGTCCACCGGTTGGAACAGACCAATCAGAATATTTGGTGCTTCACCAGTTCGCTGTATTGCTATAGTAACGATTGTTTTTCGTTTGTTGAGTGCCAACACCATTTATATTAGACTCAAATCTAGAATTGTAATTGGAATAATACTGGACATAGGCCTATAAATTCAGAATACGTATGAGTAACAAATATATGAAAAACTACCACTATTATTTCCATATAACACTAACTCGTATGGTTTAACAGGAAAAAATAATTTTAATCCCTCATTTGTTTAATAAAATCCCTTCTGAATTTTTGAGTTTCCAAAAAATAGTTCAAGTAAAAACCGAATTAAAGAAGTATACCGGTATATCATCTAACATTATTTTTGAAGAAGTTTAACATTATTTTTGGCTGTTTAGTAGATACAATTTCACCGTTTTGTTTAATTCATTAAGGAATTCATTATTGAGTTGAATTTGATCCAATTTTTGATTATTTATATGTACCTGTGTTATATCTATGGATATGTATTTATATATCATCCAGACAACTGAATTTTGAGTGTATTTTGTTGTATTATAAGTGGTAATAGACCCGCAGACAAGTGAAAATCTTTTACTTTGCTGGTCTATAGTATTTTAATATATGCATTTTTGATGATGAAAGAAAAACTTGGAAAACAAAAATATATATACCGGTAGGCCTATACTCCATTTACTAACTCTATCATTCTCAAACATTGATTATTCATTACTGTATATTATAATTATTATTTTGATCATTAATTATGTGTATCACTATGTATAAAGAAGCAAGAATGAAATGATTCAAGATCGAATTGATTGTAAATAAAAATCAACATGATATCGAGAGTGGTTGAGAGTCGACTCGGCAAAATATCAGTTCTTTTGGCGACAACTTTTGAATGCTATATGTGATATAAACATTTGATAGCGGGGAATTAAACACAGATATTTTTAATGTCGGTACCTAATAAAATTATGTGAAAAGAAATTATTTACTTCTGATTCTGACAGTCACAGTGTATATACATTAGAAGATGCGTTTTTTTTTATTGTAAACCTGTGAAAATCATGTGGTATCAGAAGTTCTGGGTTCACTATCTCGAGGGTTTCTACAATATGCATGAGCTCCTGTTACATTAAAATTTTGATACCTCATACCGTTCAAAAGTTATCGCCAAAAAACTGATGCTCCACTGTTTTTACTCCCTGATCTTCATTATATAGTATTTTGTTATGGTCTCTGGATATCCCACCAACGGCTAGGTTAAACGGGGGTACGAATAAGTGAGTGATTTGGCAACCATGAAAAGACGTTCAGAAAACTAATACCTCATGCGGGATTCGAACCCATGTCCAACGGTGACTTCAGTACCGGAAGTGGTGCTGAGTGAATATGTGAAACAAATGAGTGAGACAGTAATTTCATCTCACTTGTTAAAAATGAAGAATGAAAGATGTGGTATGCTTAAAAATGTAGTATTTTTCTGATATTATTCCGCAAAAAAACTGAATGTGTACAAAAAGACTGGTTTATCAGGGGTCTTTGAGATCGATAGGGGACAGTAATCTTTGAAAGTGGAAAGGGAATCGCACTTTAAATATTACCAATCTGTATATACATTTGGATCTTTAAATCAGTAGTTACGGGTTATTAGTGATTTGTAAGGTGCAAATCTTAATTTTTACCATTGGTCCGTCTCATTGTGTTATGAAAACACAATCATCTCAATCATTGTGAAAACGCCATTTGAAAATAAATAACTATTCTAAATATTGAAAAAGAATATTTTACCGGCACAGTAGCTGAGTGGTTAGCTCACTTGCTTCGTGATCCGGGAGGTGAAGGGACATGTCGGACCTGGTTCGATCCCCGCCACCGTCCATCTTTACAGGGGTTTTTTGTGGTTTCCCTCTGTAGTCTAGGCTAATGCCGGGATGGTTCCTACAATATAGGCCACGACCGCTTCCTTCCCACTATCCTTCCCACTACCCATAAAAACCTTTATCTCATCATCCCATCATCTCATTAATCATTCATCCGACGCCAATAGATCTTAGTAATCATTACAGTGCGTCGTTAAAACCCAATAAAAAAAAAAAGAATATTT
>OZ023328.1:10103537-10173537 GCA_964007535.1 Brachyptera risi | reverse complement strand
GGACACAGACAGCGCAGTTCTGATGGTGTTGAAGTTCATTGTTTTTAAATCATGAGAATAGCCGTTGGCCGGTGGTGAGATTGTCATTGTGTTAAGATCGTACATTGTTTTATCATTTGAAATATTCCAGAAGTACGATTATTATTTGCTTGACGACCCCACCAACAGCTAGATTATAGGGGGGTTCGAATGAGCATGTGATTATGAAACTATGAAGCGATGATAAGTGAAAGGACATTTTACAAAAAAACATGCCTTATGCGGGACTCGAAATCACGCTTAACGGTGACTTCAGTTTCTGAAGCGGTGCCTCAACTGACCGAGCTACTGAGGACGGCTCCAGAAGTACGTTAATCATATATTTTTGCATGGTGACAAGACAAAGACTGCCTCGACGTCTTGGGACTGACAAGAACACTGTCTTACTGATTCCTCCGACTTCGTTGGAAAACAATAATGGTAGGCCTATATTAAGAATTCGATGACACCAAACAAAAAATGATCAACGACGCACTATAATGAAAACCAAGATCCACTGGCGTAAGATGAATGATTAATGGCACGGAGAGATGATGTGATGAAAGTGTCTTGCGGAAAATGGGAAGGAGGGATAGTGGGGAGGAAGCGGTTGTGGTCTATTCTATAGGCTTCTGTCAAGTCACATCACCCATTGTTGAAAGAGACAGACAACAATGTCCACCAGTTGGAATTGACCAATCAGAATGTTCAGTAGTCCACCAGTTCGCTGTGTTGCTATGGTAACTATTGTTTGTCATTTGTTACTTGACAGAAGCCTATATGAACCACCTCGGAATCAGCCTGGACTACGGAGGGAAACAACTCACGCGAAGAGGACAGTGGCAGGGATCGAATCGAGGCACGATCCACCCTCATCCCTGTCCCACAGCACTGAGCTACGATAGTATAGTCTGTCTCAACACTCTAGAGTAAGTGTCGGAGATCTTTGTAATTGGCTCATCTATTGTCCAGCGAATAGGTAGGTATATACAAATGTCAATTACCTCTACAGACTTCATCGGACTCAAACAGTGTTGCATTTTACTCAAATTAATTTATACCTGAGTTGACTTCAGATTTCTGAAGCGATGTAGCAACGATTGCACCACAACCCTTACGTGGTCACAAACTTGTCCTCAAAATGCACGTGAGAAGAGTTCCTTTGTTACTGTTGGAGTTATGATTGACATGTTTACCTATTCGGCATGTTAGCTGATAGATGAGATAGCAACAGTTACTCTAAAGTAGTGAGACAGACTATAACGGCACTGGTATGGGCGCCGCCAGGAATTTTGGCAGGGGGGGGGGAAATTACAGGATTATTCTGTGAGCTCTGATTTTGAGTAATCTATATACAAACTAGCATTAACTCCAGATACCTGGAACTCCTACTTGGCCTATAACTCCAGATGACGTTGGTGATTCTTTTCGTTTGAATTTTTGCCCAGGACGAATTGAAAATAATCTTAATTTTGAAACAATTCTCCTCCATTGGTCGTCGTCAGGTGATGAGGTGCACGTTATGATTGATAGAATTGATAGATCTCTGTGACGTTGTCAAAGTGAGATATAAATCAATAATAGTTCAATTAACGATCATGTTCACAACGATAGCGTAGCTGTCACCAATGTCTTTAATAGACATAAATACTAAGAGCGGTCGAGATTCGAAGGATACATGGGAACGCCCAGAACTCAGGCTGGGAATTTAATTATTAACAAGGAAGAGAGGAAGAACATTTAACTGGTAAAAATAGGTTTATTGAAGCTTACCAGAAATGTAGTATAAATTCAGTAGTTCGAAGTAATCCCAGTGGTTTTATTAATTCACAAATAATAGTAATAATAAACATGATACCTGGTAATAATGTGAATTTGGTACTTTATAGGATACTTGGTACTTTGTAAGACAAGAGATGTTGACTGAATTAATACGTGGAATGTACTGTACTGTCCCAAAATGACCGGAGATTCTAGTTTTGTTGAAATGAAAAAAAATACTAAATTTATGAAATGAATAATAGTATTGTCAATAAGATCAAGGGTGAATCCTGTGATTCCAATTACACAAAACAAAGGGTATGTCCAAGTACACTAACATGCTGTTACTATGAGGCACAGTATTCTTGATAAGAGTGATTAATTGTTCACTTTGAACAGATAATGAGTTAAATACAGAACTATGTAGCAATTCTATTTAAGTTATATTTAAATGGTTTCATAATAATAATATTGAAGAGTATATTGTAATTGATTTACAAATCAATATAACATCTTAAAAATGAAAAAAAAATGGTCGCTTTATGACAGTTGTAAGTGTCACAATACAGAAACTCCGCCGTCTAGAGTCCATACCGAAAGTATCAATCACACATTTGATAATGTCACTTGTGAGGGCTGCCACTATTCTGCGATGAACTTTTGAACTTCCGGGAACTGACAGTGAATTAGCCTCACTTTTACGTTTAAAAATTGCCTTATGTCCATCACTGCGCTCAAAGAAAGTTGAAAACAATATGTATCACAGCCACTTATGTATTTCGCAACAGAACTCGTCACAAAAGTAATAATATGTATCACAACTCACAACCACCAATGTTCTGTACAGTGTACATCGCAACGGAACTCGCAACAGAGCTAGTTAAAAACTGCACCCCCTCACAACGATTGCCACCAGCGAACTGACTGGATTGTTTACCTTGAAGGGGGCTCATTATTGCAAATACTAAGAATTAGTGAATGAAAAACACCACTGCCCTTTCACGGAAGTCCACATTTACAGTTTCGTTCCTCTAAGAAGGGAACGAACAGAATAAGCTCAAAGTAAGTCGTGTTTCACTTGTCAATTAATGATGACTTCTCATGACATCTGAAGACATTTTATTTATCACAGCTCAACAAAACTAAAATACGAATCAGCAAGTTTCATTTGAACTTGCTTCTTGTATATTTGTCAAAGCTCGAATGGGTAGGGTAGGTTGTCTCTAGTTTGTTTAAAGGGGCTTATATGCCACTCTTCGTGATTCACAAGATATGAAGTGATACAATGTGATAGCCAATACATGTATTTCGTAGCAATTTGGTAATTTACTGGAAAGGAAAACGTGTTATAACAGACGTATTTACTTCTTGCTCTTTCCAAAAGGCAGGGGGGGGGAAGTGCCCCTCCTTGCCCCCCCCCCCTGCCGGTGCCCATGGGCACTGGTAGCCTATACTCTGAAGACTACCCTTTTTTCAACATCGAAACTTGATACAAAATCAGTAATCCCCAATTGAGGCTATAGCCTATGGATGAAAGGTATAGGAGGAGGTACCACAAGGTCAAGGATCTCATAATCTCAAGGATATACAAGTAACAAGTCAAGTTGATATTCATTATAGAGAACTCGCCTATTTTGGCCACTTTCTGACGAAAATGCCAGAATGTGATGTATTTCGATGTAACAATAATTTATTGGAACTAAGGCATATATCGACATTTTCGCATTGTACTATTCCTTTACTCACTGTAAATGCGATGACAGAGGAAAAATATGTACTTGGTCAGATCAGCTGCTAAAACGAAGAAATATTAATACAACCGTATTTTCATATTACGAGAAAACCATGAAAACGACGTTAAAATTAGAATGTGCTACAACCTCTGGATAACATGGTGACTAGAATGTGCCACAACCTCTGGATAACATGGTGACTAGAATGTGCCACAACCTCTGGATAACATGGTGACTAGAATGTGTCACAACCTCTGGATAACATGGTGACTAGAATGTGCCACAACCTCTGGATAACATGGTGCCTAGAATGTGCCACAACCTCTGGATAACATGGTGACTAGAATGTGCCACAACCTCTGGATAACATGGTGCCTAGAATGTGCCACAACCTCTGGATAACATGGTGACTAGAATGTGCCACAACCTCTGGATAACATGGTGCCTAGAATGTGCCACAACCTCTGGATAACATGGTGACTAGAATGTGCCACAACCTCTGGATAGCATGGTGCCTAGAATGTGCCACAACCTCTGGATAACATGGTGCCTAGAATGTGCCACAACCTCTGGATAACATGGTGACTAGAATGTGCCACAACCTCTGGATAACATGGTGCCTAGAATGTGCCACAACCTCTGGATAACATGGTGACTAGAATGTGCCACAACCTCTGGATAACATGGTGACTAGAATGTGCCACAACCTCTGGATAACATGGTGACTAGAATGTGCCACAACCTCTGGATAACATGGTAACTAGAATGTGTCACAACCTCTGGATAACATGGTGACTAGAATGTGCCACAACCTCTGGATAACATGGTGCCTAGAATGTGCCACAACCTCTGGATAACATGGTGACTAGAATGTACCACAACCTCTGGATAACATGGTGACTAGAATGTGCCACAACCTCTGGATAACATGGTGACTAGAATGTGCCACAACCTCTGGATAACATGGTGACTAGAATGTGCCACAACCTCTGGATAACATGGTGCCTAGAATGTGCCACAACCTCTGGATAACATGGTGACTAGAATGTGCCACAACCTCTGGATAACATGGTGACTAGAATGTGCCACAACCTCTGGATAACATGGTGCCTAGAATGTGCCACAACCTCTGGATAACATGGTGACTAGAATGTGCCACAACCTCTGGATAACATGGTGACTAGAATGTGCCACAACCTCTGGATAACATGGTGACTAGAATGTGCCACAACCTCTGGATAACATGGTGACTAGAATGTGCCACAACCTCTGGATAACATGGTGACTAGAATGTGCCACAACCTCTGGATAACATGGTGCCTAGAATGTGCCACAACCTCTGGATAACATGGTGACTAGAATGTGCCACAACCTCTGGATAACATGGTGACTAGAATGTGCCACAACCTCTGGATAACATGGTGACTAGAATGTGCCACAACCTCTGGATAACATGGTGCCTAGAATGTGCCACAACCTCTGGATAACATGGTGACTAGAATGTGCCACAACCTCTGGATAACATGGTGACTAGAATGTGCCACAACCTCTGGATAACATGGTGCCTAGAATGTGCCACAACCTCTGGATAACATGGTGACTAGAATGTGCCACAACCTCTGGATAACATGGTGACTAGAATGTGCCACAACCTCTGGATAACATGGTGACTAGAATGTGCCACAACCTCTGGATAACATGGTGACTAGAATGTGCCACAACCTCTGGATAACATGGTGACTAGAATGTGCCACAACCTCTGGATAACATGGTGCCTAGAATGTGCCACAACCTCTGGATAACATGGTGACTAGAATGTGCCACAACCTCTGGATAACATGGTGACTAGAATGTGCCACAACCTCTGGATAACATGGTGACTAGAATGTGCCACAACCTCTGGATAACATGGTGACTAGAATGTGCCACAACCTCTGGATAACATGGTGACTAGAATGTGCCACAACCTCTGGATAACATGGTGACTAGAATGTGCCACAACCTCTGGATAACATGGTGACTAGAACGTGCCACAACCTCTGGATAACATGGTGACTAGAATGTGCCACAACCTCTGGATAATATGGTGACTAGAATGTGCCACAACCTCTGGATAACATGGTGACCAGAATGTGCCACAACCTCTGGATAACATGGTGACTAGAATGTGCCACAACCTCTGGATAACATGGTGACGCCACAATTGAGAAATACCAACTTCATAAATGTGCCGCTTCGAATAGGCAGTTCTCTAGCATATATAAAGTCAGTCTTCCAGTTCTGTCTTTCTGTTTGTCCGTCACACTGGCTCTAGAATATTCTCGAACGTTCTGTGGAACTTTCGATTCGAATGTAGCAGTAATACGTAATTGAGAGAGAGAAAGAGAGAGAGAGAGAGAGAGAGAGAGAGAGAGACAGAGAGAGAGAGAGAGAGAGAGAGAGAGAGAGAGAGAGAGAGAGAGAGAGAGAGAGAGAGAGAGAGAGAGAGAGAGAGGGGGAGGTAGGAGAGGAATGAGAGCGTTTTAGTACATTCGGGAGGAGGGCGGAAGGACGAGGGGACCCCTCATGTTTGAAACATGAGGGGTCTGGCCAGTATTAAACAATTACCCGAGTCAATAACAAGTCAATAAACAAGTGACAGATAGCAAGCAGCTCACCTGTCTACTGAACACATTGATCTGAGCGACGAGGATGACGATCATGTTACCAAACGACACGGAAATCAGCCACGCAGATGTCAGCACTGTCTTCATGCGCGCAGGAGCCTGCGCACAAACACAACCAATCAGATGCGGCAGACGATATTTTGTATTCATTTATACTGGGTTTAACGACGCACTGTACTGGTTACTATGATCTATCAGACTGGACTCAATACACTGAACCGTCGCAGGAGACGGGGGTTCGGTTCCCACCATGGTCGACCATCCTGACAGGGGTTTTGAGTGGTTTCCCCATTTCGTGCAGGTCAATACTGAGGTGGTTCCTCAACAACAGGCCACGACCGACTCTCCCCCACTCTCCAAAAACATATAATAAAAATAAACTTTTCATCTCATCATCTCATATGTCATTCACCGACGCCAACAGATCGTGGTCATCAGTACAGTGCGTTGTTGAACCGACAAACGATCTATTGGCATCGGTAGATGATGTATCAGATGATGGGATAAAAGGTTATTTTATCATGACTTTTCAGATAGATCTGCAAGTTGACGACTGGCAAGAGGCATTCTCTATCTTCATCCCTCTCCGACAGGGTATGGCGTCAACAGAATTAAGTCCACGGCAACACGCTATATCAACTGATTGGAAATATCATCCAATCAATTCAATTAATATGTTGTTCTAGATGAGCTGGATTTTTTTTCTCAAATACCAACCCTGGGGAATAAAGTTATCAATAAAAATCGATTATTCTGGTCATTGAATTTTCAAGTTTTTGGTGAGAATGATGACTTTTATCAATTTGTTTCTACCATAGGTCTGAAAAATCACCTTGAAGAAAGACACCTTAATGGAGAGCTTATTCATCTCTCTCGGGCACTGACTATCGCAATTGACTCTCAGTTCATCATTGATAGCTACACAAATATTCTTCCGAGACCGTGAATTGAGGTATTTTTCGCTTGAAACAACTTTGAGGAATCATCTCAGTATTGACCTGAACGACAGAGAAAAACCACGATAAACTGACGCCATAGGATAGTCGACCATGGCGGGAATCGAATCCCGATCTCCTGAATAACGGTTCAGTGTACTGGCCACTCGATTACTCGTCTCAGTTCAGCCGCTATTCATCGGTTCATGTCACCAAATAGCCAGCCTAAACTGACCTAAATAATCTACGCTGACTGACTTGAGTCAACTCAACGTAACCTAAACTAACCTAAATTGTGAGGCTATTTATAACATTATAATTCATGTTGTAATTATGTAAATTGTGTACCGATTTCCTCGAAAGAGGGTTATAGAGGAAGAATCACTACTACGTACTAGATAGATAAATTTATTAAAACACTGCCGCTAAAACGGTTGCCACACGGACACAATATGACAAAATTCATAAGAACAATGCATTATTTTTTTTATAAGATTTAGAGAATGAAATGTGAAAAAAATATAATAGAGACATTATTTCAAAAAACATTCTCGCGATAAAAAAAATTGAGAGAAAAAAATGTAATTGAGTAAAAAAAATAATGGAATAGAAATAAGGGGGAGTTGGTGAAACAAAAGAACAAAACAAAACGCGCTACTACTACTAATGACTAACCTAATCAAACAATAATATGCCAAACTGATTTGATTCATGCAAACTAAAACTAATCCAAAATCTACTTTCGGCCCGACGAATAATCTTTGGAATCAATTAGGCCTACCATGCGCATTTTGAGCGCCTCGTCTCCCAGTATTACATAATTATGTGATATTCGCCAAGTTGGTTCATTTCTTCTCATTTATTTATTAGTCCAAATTGATCATTGTAAAGGTGTGTATGCGCGGGAGTATGCGGAGTGCGAGCAATGGCAAGTCATGAAAAATACATCAGATGAAAACATCACTATTCCAAATCCTTGTCCTCGATCCGAGAAGATAGATTGACGAGCTACTATAATCTTATTCGTCTTCTCTTATTCGTCTTATCTTATTCTCATCTTATTCCGTTATCTTATTATATCTTACAAAGTCGGTCAAATCATTATATAAAAAACAACTTTTGATGAAGCAAAATTCAGAGAGGATTTTGAAAAGTCATGTACAATTTAGTTCCAATCTGTTCTATTTTTTTTTTCATTTGTAAAATTGTAGTTGATATTATTCAATTCTTCTTCGTATTCTTGATATGGTTAGGTCAAGGGGTAAACAACTATAGTAAATTTGGTGTACACCTGATTTCAGATTTCAAAGGAATTCCAAGAAGATTTCAAGGGATCTCAAGAAGATTTCATGACAAGTGTACACCAGATTTCAGGAGTTGTTTACCTCTCGGGCTAGACAGAAGAACATATAGGCTCATATACGCGAACCTCGTCGTTGTATTTTCATCAGATTAATATCTTACTGCTTTGTGCCTTATTTTATGTGACCTATACTGAAAACAAAAATCATTAAAGTCCAATAATAATGATAACCATAGCCTGATCCCTCATGTTTCAAACATGAACACGTCAATTCACCACTGCCCTGCACTTGGGTTACTCTCATCCCCCCTTCCTTCCTCTCCTCTCCCCTCATTCCTTCCTTCCTCCTTCCTTCATTCCTTCCTCTTCCCCCCACCCCTTCCACTCTCCTCATCTTCTCAACTGCCGACCCGCACCAGCCCTCCCCTCCCTCGCGTTACGAACGCACACACTCTCAGATCTGGAAGACTCTATATGCATAACTAGCAAGACCTCATGTTTCAAACATGAGGCCTCCCTCCAACCACCCCCCAGCCCTTCCTTCCTCTACTCTCATACCCTCTCCGGCCATCTCCTTTCTTCCTTCCCCCTCACCCCCCTCCTTTCCACCCTCTGCCCATCCTCTCCCTCTCTCTCACATTGTCTCTCTCTCTCTCTCTCTCTCTCTCTCTCTCTTTCTCTCTCTCTCTCTCTCAATCAAGTATTACTACTGCGTCATCAAAACGAAAGTTCCACACCGTTCGAGAATGATTGACGCGTGAATCGTCTTCACACCCCGCCAGCCAGTCTGACACACCCCGCCATGCAACCAGTCTGCCTCACCCTCTCCCCTTCCTCCCACCCCTCTCAACACCTCACCTCGTTCTTCTCCCTCTTCCACTCCCCTAAGCCCCCAACTCAACCGACCAATCACGTTCGAGAAACAGCGTGACCGCTCCATCCATACATACATACATACATGCATACACAGATCACCGTAACTCTCTTAGTAGAATAATGACCTGAGTGAACGCGAAGGTAAGCCCAGTGACAGAGACCATGACCTCTCCTACGGTCATGGCGGCATGCTGAGGTATCAGCCAGTACATGGGCACACTGTTGGCTGGCGTGATGACGTAAGCACGGCCATCCTGCAACACAAGGATCAGGCACCCTCAGTCTTAGAGGACATCACTACACCCTCTAACTAGAAAAAAAGATAATAAAATGAAATAAAAGAATAGATTCTAATAAATGATGATGGTATAAATTTCTCTTATTTCAGACAAAACTATAGGAATCTATGACTAATTATTCTGTCCTTCAGACTCTAGATACCATGAGTGATGACGTGAGAATTACCGATTATTAGATGAGCGTAGCGAAGCTTTCCATTTCACACCCTGACAAAAAATGGGCTTCGTTTTTATGATTTTTTTTTTTTCTCTTGTAATTATGTACGCGGCATACAGGTCAGAGAAATGAATCAATCAACTTGAAACTTTTTCTGAACGTTGGTGTCATACCAGAATAGGTTGATATTGTTATTCAGAGGAATCGGTCGGAAGGTTTTTCCGGAAAATAATCGGAAAGTTTGGAAAATCCTCGTAAGAATAACCCGAAGGAAAAATACTTGAAAAACAAGAATTTTTCAAAAGCTCTCAAATTCTCACAGAATATGAAAAATACTATTATACACCTTTTCAGAGATTTTTACAACAATCGAATGAGAAATAATGAAGAAAACGCAATAAACGTGTACATTTTATTGCATATTTGGATCAATTGGTTTTGCAAAGTGTTTATGCGACATGTTGCAGGTTACTATGAATATCAACAAGTTGCAGGTGAGGTTTTTGAACGTTTGAAGTAAGCCAAGGTTTGTAGTGTAAATTTAGCTGACAAGTTATTTTTCATTCTAGATTGCCATACTTCTAAGCTCATCTCACAACGCGCATCCCGCGTTTTCCTAGTTAGATGAGCGTAGCGAAGCTTTCCATTTCACACCCTGAAAAAAAATGGGAATCGTTTTTGTGTTTTTTTTTTGTAATTATGTACGCGGCATACAGGTCAGAGAAATGAATCAATCAAATTGAAACTTCTTCTAAACGTTAGTGTCATACCAGAATAGGTTGGGATTGTTATTCAGAGGAATCGGTCGGCAGGTTTTTCCGGAAAATAATCGGAAAGTTTGGAAAATCCTCATAATAAGAATAACCCGGAGGAAAAATACTTGAAAAATTAGAATTTTTCAAAAGCTCTCAAATTCTCAGAGAATATGAAAAATTCTATTATACACCTTTTCAGAGATTTCTACAACAATCGAATGGGAAATAATGAAGAAAACGCAATAAACGTGTACATTTTGTTGAATATTTGGATCAATTGGTTTTGCAAAGTGTTTATGCGACAGGTTGCAGGTTACTATAAATATCAACAAGTTGCAGGTGAGGTTTTTGAACGTTTGAAGTAAGTCAAGGTTTGTAGATGAAAATTGAGCTGACAAGTTATTTTTCATTCTAGATTGCCATACTTCTAAGCTCATCTCACAACGCGCATCCCGCGTTTTCCTAGTCAGATGAGCGTAGCGAAGCTTTCCATTTCAAACCCTTAAAAAAAGGGCTTCGTTTTTATTTTTTTATTTTTTTTTTGTAATTATGTACGCGGCATACAGGTCAGAGAAATGAATCGATCAACTTGAAACTCTTTCTGAACGTTGGTGTCATACCAGAATAGGTTGGGACCGTTTTTCAGAGAAATCGGTTTGACGGTTTTTCCGGAAAAAATCAAAAAAGCTTGGAAAATCTTCATATGATTAGTATTGGGTATACAATGTTCAATTTTCAATTTTATCTGTCTGTTATGAAATTCCCCCAGAATGTTCATATCAGTTCAATACATGTTTCTACTGAGTCTGAAGAAATTTGTACCAGATGTTTCTGAGAAAATGAATTTTTAGTTGGAAAAAATGACAAATATCGAATTCAAAGTATGTACATGAAATTAATTGCGAATACATTTCAGTCAATATCTACATTATGCTGATACATGATTCTACAGAGTTTAAAGGAATTTGGTTAGGTCGTTTTGATGGAAATACATTCTTATTTTGATAATTTTTTCGATATTGAGTTTACTAGGAAAACGCGGGATGCGCGTTGTGAGATGAACTTGGAAATATGGCAATCTAGAATGAAACTTGCCAGCTCAAGTTACATCTACAAACCTTGACTTACTTCAAACGTTCAAAAACCTCACCTGCAACTTGTTGATATTTTATTGATAGTAACCTGCAACCTGTCGCATAAACACTTTGCAAAACCAATTGATTCAAATATTCAATAAAATGTACACGTTTATTGCGTTTTCTTCATTATTTCCCATTCGATTGTTGTAAAAATCACTGAAAATGTGTATAATAGAATTTATCATATTCTGTGAGAATTTGAGAGCCTTTGAAAACTTCTTGTTTTTCAAGTATTTTTCCTCCGGGTTATTCTTATGAAGATTTTCCAAACTTTCCGATTATTTTCCGGAAAAATCTTCCGACCGATTCCTCTGAATAACGATCCCAACCTATTCTGGTATGACACCAACGTTTAGAAGAAGTTTCAAGTTGATTGATTCATTTCTCTAACCTGTATGCCGCGTACATAATTGAAAAAAAAAAAAAAAACATAAGAACGATGCCCATTTTTTTCAGAGTGTGAAATGGAAAGCTTCGCTACGCTCATCTAAAAATGTACGAATAAATATCAACAGGTTACATGTATTACGGATGATTTCAAACCATTTCCCGACCACTGCCATCTAGAGAGTTGCGAGCAATCTACAGAAGGCTTATGTTCCCAACGCACTGTTGTTGCGCCATTGTGACGTTATACAACATGGGGACAATCACGCTGTGACCATGACAACTGATTGTTACTTTTATTAGAGTTTTATTCCATATATTCTCAAAGGTATTCTTATAACCTATCATAGGTAATACCTACATAGGTATATATATATATATATATATATATATATATATATATATATATATATATATATATATATATATATATATATATATATATGTATATATATATATATATATATATATATATATATATATATATATATATATATATGAATATATATGAATATAAATAATATATAATATATATATATTATAAATATATTTATATATATATATATATATATATATATATATATTTATATATATATATATATATATATATATATATATATATATATATTTATATATATATATATATATATATATATATATATATATATATATATATATATATATATATATATATATATGTATATATATATATATATATATATATATATATATATATATATATATATATGTATATATATATATATATATATATATATATATATATATATATATATATATATATATATATATATATATATATATATGCTACATTATATGACTTATTTGCTATATATGCCATTTGTCATATTTTAAGTTATGCCTTTTTAATGCATGACATTTACATAACACATCATTGGATGAGCGTAGCGAAGCTTTCCATTTCACATCCTGAAAAAAATGGGCTTCGTTTTTATGTTTTTTTTTTTTTTTTTTTTTTTGTAATCATGTACGCGGCATACAGGTCAGAGAAATGAATCAATCAACTTGAAACTTTTTCTGAACGTTGGTGTCATACCAGAATAGGTTGGGATTGTTATTCAGAGGAATCAGTCGGCAGGTTTTTCCGGAAAATAATCGGAAAGCTTGGAAAATCCTCAAAAGAATAACCCGGAGGAAAAATACTTGAAAAACAAGAATTTCTCAAAAGCTCTCAAATTCTCACAGAGTATGAAAAATACTATAATACACCTCTTCAGAGATTTTTACAACAATCGAATGAGAAATAATGAAGAAAACGCAATAAACGTGTACATTTTATTGAATATTTGGATCAATTGGTTTAGCAAAGTGTTCATGCGACAGGTTGCAGGTTACTATAAATATCAACAAGTTGCAGGTTACGTTTTTGAACGTTTGAAGTAAGTCAAGGTTTGTAGATGTAAATTGAGCTGACAAGTTATTTTTCATTCTAGATTGCCATACTTCTAAGCTCATCTCATAACGCGCATCCCGCGTTTTCCTAGTTAATTAAAATATGAAAAGTTGTAAACTCGTTCACTATTACTTCACGTTGGTTTAAGGTCTGTAGATGTAGAATGAGATGACGGAATATTTTTTATACTCGGTCTTCATACTTCTAAGCTCATCTCACAACGCACATTCTGCGTTTTCCTAGTGTATAGAAACGTGAACAAAAACGAGTGATGCCTACGTCACGACCCAGGCAACACACACAACCTGGCCCGCATGTGGTCCAGCTGTGGCAGGCCAGACCCAAGGTATGGCCCCGATCCGGCTGCCAGACCTGGCGGACCACCAGAAAGTGGGATTCACGCCTGGTGCATGCCAGACATCTGGCAAGCCAGACATAAACCACACATTTACCATACCTCCGGCATGTATACGGCAAGCCAGACATGAGCCATAGCTCTGGAAAGCTTCCGGCTGCCAGACATTAGCCATAGCTCTGGCATATATCCGGCAAGCCAGATATCAACCACACGTCTGGCGTGTATTCGGCGAGCCGTGTGTACGCCACACATTGGGCATAGACCTGGCCCAGATCTTCACAATAGTTGAAAAGAAATTACTAAGAAGACTTAGTTACTTAGTTTATTACCAGAGTGCATCAGCATCGTCTACAGACAGAGAAACATGTACAGTAAGGTATTGAGAAACATTTTATTTAAACAATTCGAGAAGTACCCTTTGGGGATCGAGCGTTAGGCCAACGAGACATTGTGAATAGGTACATCATATTCTGTACTTCATGACAAATAGCTAGGAGTTTAGACAAACAAAATGAATAAGTAACGAAATATGAATTACAAACTCAAATACAATATACATTTTTTCAGGTTTGTGCATTGTTTTACCCACATATGTTTTATTTTTAGACGTCTAATATATTCTGCGTTCATCACAGTTTCTGTGTGAAATATGATAAATAGCACAAGTATATTTCAAAATGGATTATTAGTTGTATTCATGAATATGGGATTATTTATATTTGAAATACATCTCGACACATATTCGAAAATGTATCTGGGCATATATTATTGCAGCCGTTGTCTCATGTAATTTATCATCAATTATTATGTTGGTGATATATTATCCTCACATAAGTCAAAATTAGGTTTCGTTCAGATATATATATATATTATATATATATATATATATAAATATATATATATATATATAATATATTATATATATATATATATATATATATATATATATATATATATATATATATATATATATATATATATATATATTATATATATATATATATATACTATATATATATATATATAATATATATATATATATATATATATATATATATATATATATATATAATATATATTCATATATATACTATATATATATAATATATATATATATATATATATATATATATATATATATATATATATAATATATATTTCGAATCCATCTATGAATACATTCTGTATGTATCTTGAGGTCAATATGCAGATATATAACATCGATTTGCATCGATGCAAATCTCAAAAGATATTTTTTGCCATATTTTTCACAAGTCTCGATTCTATTCGAATAAGTTTGAATAAAAATATATTTTTCAGTTATTAAATATCAGGTTTCTTCGATTTGCCTGCACCAGGGGCAGTTGGTGTAAGCTCAGTGCACTATTGGAATGACGTAATACCAGATTGGTGTAGCACCAAGCAACCATATTACACCCCAAATCGAACACGTTCGAATTCGTTACGCGGCATTTGCGCTGACAGAGATGCGGCATCTTTTTATCAAGCCTGGTGCATCTTTTAACTGTCGACTTGATCCCGGAATAACCATGGAATATCATTATTCAACATGAACAAATAATGTAACCGAATAATAACCATGTTATTTCCATGAAATAACTCACCGTCAGGAAAAAGACATATGCCCGTCCTGGACAACAGCTGGATTGTTGATGGTGAATAATATTTTCATGAATTTCATAAAACGCGCCAATTGAACAATCTGCACAACGGCTTTCCTTATCTGGCAAGAGTGTGGCCCTGGCACGGCTATACGTGTATGGCATAACCACGGCAAGTTACACCTGGCCCACATGTGGCGTGCCGTAGTATTGCCGTATATACGGCTTTCTTCATCTGGCAAGAGTGTGGCCCTGGCACGGCTGTACGTGTATGGCATAACCACGGCAAGTTATACCTGGCCCACATGTGGCGTGCCGTAGTATTGCCGTATATACGGCTTTCTTCATCTGGCAAGAGTGTGGCCCTGGCACGGCTGTACGTGTATGGCATAACCACGGCAAGTTACACCTGGCCCACATGTGGCGTGCCATAGTATTGCCGTATATACGGCTTTCTTCATCTGGCAAGAGTGTGGCCCTGGCACGGCTGTACGTGTATGGCATAACCACGGCAAGTTATACCTGGCCCACATGTGGCGTGCCGTAGTATTGCCGTATATACGGCTTTATTCATCTGGCAAGAGTGTGGCCCTGGCACGGCTGTACGTGAATGGCATAACCACGGCAAGTTATACCTGGCCCACATGTGGCGTGCCGTAGTATTGCCGTATATACGGCTTTCTTCATCTGGCAAGAGTGTGGCCCTGGCACGGCTGTACGTGTATGGCATAACCACGGCAAGTTATACCTGGCCCACATGTGGCGTGCCGTAGTATTGCCGTATATACGGCTTTCTTCATCTGGCAAGAGTGTGGCCCTGGTACGGCTGTACGTGTATGGCATAACCACGGCAAGTTACACCTGGCCCACATGTGGCGTGCCGTAGTATTGCCGTATATACGGCTTTCCTCATCTGGCAAGAGTGTGGCCCTGGTATGGCTGTACGTGTATGGCATAACCACGGCAAGTTATACCTGGCCCACATGTGGCGTGCCGTAGTATTGCCGTATATACGGCTTTCTTCATCTGGCAAGAGTGTGGCCCTGGCACGGCTGTACGTGTATGGCATAACCACGGCAAGTTACACCTGGCCCACATGTGGCGTGCCGTAGTATTGCCGTATATACGGCTTTCCTCATCTGGCAAGAGTGTGGCCCTGGTATGGCTGTACGTGTATGGCATAACCACGGCAAGTTATACCTGGCCCACATGTGGCGTGCCGTAGTATTGCCGTATATACGGCTTTCTTCATCTGGCAAGAGTGTGGCCCTGGCACGGCTGTACGTGTATGGCATAACCACGGCAAGTTACACCTGGCCCACATGTGGCGTGCCGTAGTATTGCCGTATATACGGCTTTCCTTATCTGGCAAGAGTGTGGCCCGGCCCTGGTTCAACAAAATATTTGGTTTTTGAAGTACGGCATGCCACCGACAGGCCATACCAGTCTCAGACCAGGCCGCCAAGCCAGAGCTTATCCCGACATGGCACAGATATTCAATGACTTACTGTGTTACCTGGGGACTCAGAAAAAGATTATGTTGTACAGGAATGCACCCCTGCATTCCCTACATTCTTGCATTCCTGTTATTAGATGAGCGTAGCGAACTTTCCATTTCACACCCTGAAAAAAATGGGCTTCGTTTTTTTTTTTTTTGCCTTTTTTTTTTTTTTTAATTATGTACGCAGCATACAGGTCAGAGAAATAAATCAATCAACTTGAAACTTTTTCTGAACGTTGGTGTCATACCAGAATAGGTTGGGATTGTTTTTCAGAAAAATAGGTTTGACGGGTTTTCCGGAAAAAATCACAAATTTTTAAAAATTTCTCATAAGAATAACCCGGAGGAAAAATACTTGAAAAACAAACATCCTTCAAAAGCTTTCAAATCTTCACCAAATATGAACAATACTATCATACACCTTTTCAGAGGTTTTTGCAACAATGGGATGAGAAATAACAAAGAAAACGGAATAAAAAAGTACATTTTATTGAATATTTGGATCAATTGGATTTGCAAAGTGTATATGCGCCAGGTTGCAGCACTATGAATATCAACAAGTTGCAGGTAAGGTTTTTGAAGGTTTGAAGTAATCCAAGGTTCGTGGATGTAAATTGAGCTGACAAGTTATTTTTCAATCTAGATTTCCATACTTCTAGGCTCATCTCACAACGCGCATCCTGCGTTTTCCTAGTTTATAAACTCAGGATTCAAGGTGGCTGTGACCATGCTGTTGGTGTGGAATGATACCGCTTTTATACTATTTTTTTACAGTATCATCTTGTGTAGTGACGGAAGATGGGAAGATTGAAAGAGAGTTGATTGAAAGGGTGCGAAAAGCAGACAAGTTCTACCAAACGGTTAAAAGCTTTTATGGAATGATAAAGTACCGAAGAAATGTAAATTGTTATTGTACAAGAGTTACTTCTTGCCAATACTTATACGTACGACGATTAATTAATGATTACGGTGACGTGGACGATTGGAAACCAAGAATATAAAATATTGCAAGGGGCAGAGATGAAATTTCCAAGGAGTTTGTTGGGCGTGAGGAAGGTAGAGAAAGTGAGAAGTAAAAAGATACGAAGGGAATTGAAAGTGGATAGATTGAGTTTTAGGATGGGAAGAGAGAGACTGTGATGGTATGGATGGGAAGGATGGGTAGTGAGCGAATACCAAGGCGTGAGTTCGAAAGAGGAAGAGTTGAGAGAAAGAGAAAATGAGGAAGACCTAGGATAAGACGGGAAGGAGTGATAAAATGGGATGTGGAAGAGGGTGATGGCGAGGGCGTGTTGTGCCTGGCAAGCACAACATTTCTATGTAATATGCCGAACATTTCTCCCCAACCTGGCTAGTTTGGATAGTGGGTCGTATTTTATTGTTATTATCTTTTAAAACAGTTTCGGATCGTACAGGAATGCCCCCCCCCCCCTCCCTTCTGGAGGACAAATAAATTGATTGAAATTTCTGAAATTGAGATGATTGCTAGTTTTGTCTGAGATCTGTCAGATGTTGAGTCTCACCAGTTGTCTCGTGACTGGCTGCTCCTGTACGAGCAGCACGTAGACCCCGCCCTCTGACAGCGTGACGTCACTCACGCTCTCGTTGCCCCGGGTCACGTGGTACCTGGCAAACACACCCGGTCGGTCAGAGAGAGAGAGAGAAGTGTCTTGAACCACTGCTACTTGGACGCAGTGAACAATGTATTTGAAACAATACATTATTAGATGAACGTATGCGAAGACTTCCATCCTATTCTTATGGAGCTTCCCGTTCCAGTTCAAACGATCGCCGCTAGATGGCTCATTATTTTCTAAAATGGTCTATTGAGCAAAAATCAGCGAATCAACTTGTCATCTTTTTTTTTTATCTCTGTTTACGTGAGTTATTTATGAAATCAATAATGTATAAGTCAATAAGATATCAATAATAACTATTCGATACTAAATGATCGATTGGTAAAACCTCTACGAGAGAATTGAATTGAAGATAACGATGGAAATATATTTCTACATCTCCCCAAGTTTTATAACCTCAAATCTCACATGTTCTAGTATTTGTCGGTTCCGCATAATAACACTGCGTATATATTCAGATTTGAAAATAGAAATCCATTTGAATTTGGAAATAGAAAACCATGTAGATTTGGATTGAAAATAAATATGTCGTGATATATGAGTTTCTCCACAGAGTAACAACATAGATGACGAGACGTATTGTATTTTCAGATACTCCAATATCATTATTGCGATTTCAATTTTTCATGTGGTAAAAATATAGGCCTACAAGGTTTCTTGAATGAATTACTGGCACTGCTGGATATGATTCAGATCGATTTCGATTTTTTTTCTTTTAATAGTATTCAGTGAAATTCAGTCAAAGTCACAACTCTCATACAGCGGAATATTGAATGGGTTTGAGCTGTATCATCTAGATCAAATAAATAATTCATTTTCAACATTTTCAATAATTCATCACATAAAAATCAACATGACAAATTTCGAAACTTCAAAATCCAAATATCATAAAAAAAATCCCGAAAATAAATATATGAACTTGATTGTCCACACAAATGTACTGCACTATTCAATATTCCAATTTCATATATTTAATCAGTGGTGTACATTTCAATTAATCGAAATTGAAAATCAAATTAAAAAATATCCTGCCGTGACCCGGATTCGAACCGGGGTTTCTGCGGCCACAACGCAGGGTACTAACCACTATACGATCACGGCTACTAGGACATAAAGTCTGGTCGCTATCTTTCTTCTCAAGCCAACTGCAGTAAAAGTGCGATAAAGAAGTGACAGTTCAACCGTATAGCTGGTATCATTAGAGCGCATGCGCGTGGGACTAGATTAACATCCGGCTTCAAGAGAAATACATTCGACAATTGTGCAAACAGCGAATTAATTTGTCATCATCCTCGGTTGTCAATGGAATTTTTGTATCAAAATTAATGAATAAATTTGATAATACAAATTATTGTTTGTCAAATACTTTTTCACGCGGTTGACTTAGGATCGACGTTATTCTAAATCAAATCGAAATTCTAGTATCACAGAAGAAGATATTTTCAATACCTCACGAATGATGTGTGTATGAATTATTCATAATGGATTCGAATATTTTAATATAAAGCTGGATAATTTATATTTTTCAGCCTTGATGCATGTAAATTGTACGATTTGAATTTGAATTTGAATTTGGATTCCAATGTTTTATTTGCCAAGTTGATTATTACCTTTCATACATAGGTCATGATAAAATATATGGCACGTTAAAGACTGTTTTTCATGCACATGATTTTGAAGACATTTGAAATAACTGTGTATACTTCATTTAATATAATTCTGCCATCATAATATAGACGGTCACAAAGTTATCACTAAAACACTTAGCTACATCGACTCGCGCAGGCTGTTAAGGCGGAGTGAGCGAGAGAAAGGCCGATTGAGCGAGAGAGAGCAGATAGAGAGAAAGAGAGAGAGACAAAGAGAGTGAGCGAGGTAGAGATAAAGAGCGAGAGAGATTGGTGAAAGAACTGGAGCATAGCGTATACTGCCCGAGGCGCAGATAATTGATTGCGAATATCTTGTTTTTCAACTTGTCAAATCACTGTCCAAATGATTTGAGAAGTCAAGATGAATAAAATAAATGGCCAAGTTCCGTCAAACTACAGGTTTATACTAACCATCAGTTTATATTATCAATTGCTTATTATTTCTATTTTACTTTCACCGGATTCATTTATGAAAACATGATAACTATATGTAGATAATGAGTTGTTTACAAGAAATACATCATATATTTCTTATCATTGCCTATATATTATCAAAAATCAATATTGGTCCATAACATAGTGAGCGTATAAAATACTTTATTCGAATTGATAAATATACACCAACAAAACAAAAGAACGGAACGAAACAAACAAAGTATAAGTTATAACGCTGGATATGTGAGTGAATTCGCAATCTAAATCTGAATTATGTGCAATGATGAATTGATCAGGTGTGATATTTTTCATTGAATGATTGCCAGAAAGATTTTATGATCTTGATAGGAAGAAAATATATGAATCTTTGAACAATGCCATGAATTGGCAATACAAAACCAACAATTAGGAAAATCCCAATAGAGTTAGAAATGTATTTCTTCATTTAGGACATGAAGTTTCAGTACATCATCGTTTGAATTATGGTCATTTTATGGTCAATTTCAGACAGCGTGTCCCGGTGTCGAAGTTCATTGCTTTTAATTGAAATACTCTTCTCAACTTATTGATTAACCTGGATGAATATATTATTAGGAAACGTGATTTAAAACAGTAGTTGTTCAATAATTTGAGTTGATTATGTTTTTTTGAATCTCTCCCCTTTTATGTATCAAATTTGTCTCTCTTGTAATATGATTTCTGTTTCAATTTTGTTGTTCATATTTTTGTTTTTTTATGAACTCATAAGCAGTATCTCTGAAGATAGTGCGATTCTCTTGTTTTCATCATTTGCATTCAATAATTGTCAGTTGACAAAATGTAGTAACTTATATATTCTAATTAATAATTATATTTTGTTCATCACTATAGTCGTTTGTGTCTGTTTAATTCGGTGTATTATTTTATTTACCTACAGACAAGCCTTTCAAAGGCTTTGATGATCTTTTTGAAAATGATTATGTATTTTTCTCTTATGTGACGATGATTAAAAAATATATATATAGGCCTATATATATATATATATATATATATATATATATATATATATATATATATATATATATATATATATATATATATATATATATATGTATATATATATATTTATATTGTTGACGAGACCACCTCCAAGTCTTAAAACAATCAAGAGTCCCAACTAATCAATTCCGCTATACGGTCCTGAAAACTGAATGAATGAATATTAGGGTTTTAAGGCGCATCGACAGCGAGGTCATTTAGCGCTCCTGAAAACTATTTCAAATAATGATTGTATATCAAAATTTCGTTAATGATAAAACATGAAAGAAATGTAGTGCATGTATATGTAGTAAGTTGAATCACAAAGACCAATTCGGGGTTTGAATGTGGAATGAATGAAATAAAAATGTTATACTGATGGGCTATTAAGCAATTATTCAGTCTTATTGTATAGCGGATATGTTTATACTTTAGAGTTTAGGCTATAATTATACCACTGAACACTAGATCGCGTCAATCTCTATACCAACGTAACAATTACAAAAATCACGCATCAGTTGAAATTGTGATTGTTATTAGTTGTGGTACTTTCAGAGTCGACATTTATGAAACAAAAAGATGACTATACTTGTTTCAAGAGCGTTAAAATTCAGTTTACGATTATCGCCAGTTTTACAACTAAGTTATATGAAAATGTGAATCATTTTTGTTGTACAACGAGCGAGATATTCATGATTTTGCTATACACCGTGCTTCTGAAACTATAAATTCAAAATATAAGTTTCAAAAGTTCAGAAGTTTTATAACCTGATTATTAAAAAAATATTACAGCCGTACAAAATGTAACCGTGAGAATCGTATTTTTATATTTGATTCAGTTTCAATCGATCATTATTTTTTTCTCGATCTTATTTACAAAACAGGAGAACAAGTAAACCTCGGAAAGAGTGAAAAGGTGAACCGAATATTTGTGAATTAACATTCTAAGATGAGAAGAAGAAAAGAAGAAGCCCCTGTAGGAACTAAATCTTGTGTGCGGGCAATACGAGTGACAGTCAATAACAATGTTGGCGAAACCATCAGAGACCAATAAAGGTTTATGAATATATATATATATATATATATATATATATATATATATATATATATATATATATATATATATATATATATATTTAATTATTTATATATATATATATATATATATATATATATATATATATATATATATATATATATATATATATATATATATATATATATATATATATATATATATTCATATATATATATATATATATATATATATATATATATATATATATATATGATTTCAATAGCTTCCTGGTTGACCACCAGTAGGTTATTATAATTAATGATTTTTTTTTTTTTTTTATTTTTTTAAACAGTTTTAAAAAATCATATATATATATATATATATATATATATATATATATATTTATATATATATATATATATATATATATATATATATATATATATATATATATATATATATATATATATATATATATATATATATATATATATATATATATAGGCGAAAGCAGAATATGTGTTGTAAGAATCAGCGAGATATCTGAATAGATGATTAGAATCGATGAAGTAGAAAGAATTCTATCTTGTGTAGACTGTACACTCCGGTATAATCGAAAACCTTCTCACCAGAGACGTCGTTAGGATTTGTGTATTGGGGGGGGGGGGGGCGGGGGCGCACAGGTTACATGAAATGAAATGACCACCCAGCTGGACACCTGTCAAGCGCGAAAAGGGGGTCTGGGGGCGGAATCCCTCAGAGATATTTTTGCGATTTACGAGTGGTTTTGGAGTCTCATAGTTGCATCATCATGAACATTTTCGAAGCTATACTTTTGCGATTTCTTTCAGCAAAGCCCCACAGGGAATTTTTTGAAATATACCCATGTCATTTTTAAGTGATTTTTGATATTTACAAGCGGTTTTGTAGTCGAATTATTGAAATACTATTGACATTACCAAAGTTATTTTCAATAGTATCATCATTATGAAAATTTTTGAAACTATTTTTGTGATTTCTTCGAGCAAAATTCCCAGCAGTGATTTTTTTGAAATATGGTCATTCTTCAAGTGATTTTTGCGATTCACGAGCAGTTTCGGAATCTAATAATTGAATCATTATCGAAAAGAAAAAAGGAAGTCTAAAGTAATAGTGTATACTGATACAATTCATATTAATAAGTCATCAACTTATCATATTTTATTGTGTGTTTATACGTAGGTCAACACTATACATTTTTGAAGGTGAATAAGTTTTTTGAGGGGTGAAAATGTCGATTGGGGGGAGCGCGCCCCCCAATCTGAGCTGAGACCCCTAACGACGGTCCTGCTTCACACACATAGACTCATAAAATATACCTCATTCGGTCCTTTGGTAAATATCGGATCTAGAATCCATCAAACTCGTCAACACAATAATTCTCCCAGCATTTCCATCTTTTTGATGAATAAAAAACTTGAATCAAATTATTTTAAACGGCCGATCCGAATTGTATTCAAATTTGTGATGATGTGCATCATTTTTGTATTCACATTCAAGAAAAATTTGAATTGTTTCGGAGAGATTTTATTTCCTCAAATTTCGTTGCCCAGCCCAATCTTATGGGGTTTTTCGAAAATTTGAGATGATATTTCTCAAAAATGGTTCGACCGACTCATCCCAGAAACTTTAAAGCTCTAGGTTGGATGAGTTTCGTGCAAAAAAAAGAAATCATGTTGATCAATCGAACCGTGAGACCTGTGCAGTTAGTAGGCCTACAGAAAAAAACACGTACAAATCTCCATTAGTGTAGGATGGAAGTTTCTGCTATCGCTCATCCAATTAATGTTTCAAATTATTCGAACTATACTGTCCTTGATTCCCCGAGTGATGAAAGCACGTGTAAAAGATATGACAAGTGTAATTACTTGTTGTATCTCAATGATAATGAATGGGAAACGACTCACTTTCCCGGATCGATCTCGGACGTATTTGTGGCGCAAGCATCATCCCGTACAACGAACTCGACTCTTTTAGTGACGTCACTCGTATCGATCAGAGTAACTATCTGCGACTTGGTCGGAGATTTCGTCTTCAAGAAGTTGTAGATCAATCTACAGAAGGAAACAAATGGAGTACATGTTCAACTAAGTTCAACGCCTATTTTAGAGACCCCACCAACAGCTGGGTTATACGGGGGTACGAATCAACAGATTACAGAGAGAATATGAAGTGATGACAAGTGAAGTATATATATATATATATATATATATATATATATATATATATATATATATATATATGTGCTTACGTAGGTTCTCGTGGCCGATGGTAGTTGGTAGTATTATTTCTGCGGTAATGCCACTATGTTGAAACTCTTCGTGTCGACGTTTCGCCAGACTTTGCTCCGCCATCTTCAGGACTCGGTCGGTGGTCAGCACTCGAAAGAAACCAGAACATTCTGTGCGTCGTCAAGTACTAAAATCGAGAGAATCAGCTATCCAATGATAGTCGTTAGTTTGTTAAAATCGGTGCTGATTCGATCGGGTGATGTTAAACCCCTTCTGATTGGATGAGGGATCTCAGTCAGTCAGGAAAGCTCCTCATGAGCTCGTCGTGTTGTTGATGATGAGTTTAGTAAGGCTTCTGGTGATCGGCCGGCGCAACTCAGAGGTATTCCCGCGAGTTGATGAGCTTGCGACCGGACCATCCCAAGCGGTCACCCATCCAACTTGTGGCCCGAGAGACGATTGCTTAACCACGGAACATGCTTGTCTAGTCGAACTCCGAGTGACTGCTGGTGAGGTAGTGGAAATGGAGGTTTGGTGATCGACCCCCCGGCTGTAAGATTTAGATAATGTTGAAATAGAGTCGGGCCGTATGTGTTTGACTGGGACAGAAGCAACGACGGGTTTCCAGGCTGGGGGTAAGCGACGACTATCATCCCTTTTGTTCATATTGTTGGGTCTTCTTTCTATTTCGAGAGCTTCCCGGATTATTCTCGTTGGCAAATGGGACACAGTAGCTAAAGATCTGGCACCAGATCTTTAGCTACTGTGTCCCATTTGCCAACGAGAATAATCCGGGAAGCTCTCGAAATAGAAAGAAAACCCAACAATATGAACAAAAGGGATGATAGTCGTCGCTTACCCCCAGCCTGGAGACCCGTCGTTGCTTCTGTCCCAGTCAAACACATACGGCCCGACTCTATTTCAACATTATCTAAATCTTACAGCCGGGGGGTCGATCACCAAACCTCCATTTCCACTACCTCACCAGCAGTCACTCGGAGTTCGACTAGACAAGCATGTTCCGTGGTTAAGCAATCGTCTCTCGGGCCACAAGTTGGATGGGTGACCGCTTGGGATGGTCCGGTCGCAAGCTCATCAACTCGCGGGAATACCTCTGAGTTGCGCCGGCCGATCACCAGAAGCCTTACTAAACTCATCATCAACAACACGACGAGCTCATGAGGAGCTTTCCTGACTGACTGAGATCCCTCATCCAATCAGAAGGGGTTTAACATCACCCGATCGAATCAGCACCGATTTTAACAAACTAACGACTATCATTGGATAGCTGATTCTCTCGATTTTAGTACTTGACGACGCACAGAATGTTCTGGTTTCATTCGAGTGCTGACCACCGACCGAGTCCTGAAGATGGCGGAGCAAAGTCTGCCGAAACGTCGACACGAAGAGTTTCAACATAGTGGCATTACCGCAGAAATAATACTACCATATATATATATATATATATATATATATATATATATATATATATATATATATATATATATATATATATATATATATAAAATATATATATATATATATATATATATTATTTCATATTGGGTTTTAACGACGCACTATACTGATGGCTACGATCTATTAGCGTCGGTGGATAATGAATGAGATGATGAGATGGTGAGATGATGAGATGAAAGGTTATTTTATTAGGTGTTTTCGGATAGTGGGGAAGAGTCGGTCGTGGCCTGTTATTAAGGAACCATCCCAGTATTGACCTGAACGACAGAGGGAAACCACGAAATAAACCTGTCAGGATGGTCGACCATGGCGGGAATCGAACCCCTGTCTCCCGAATGACCGTTAAGTGTGTTACCACTCGGCCACGCGTCTTGGTAAGTGAAGAATAGTGAATGTTCATTATGGATCGACAGTGTATTATAAGATACTTCAAGTGTATTATAAGATAGGCTACTTCAAGTGTATTATAAGATACTTCAAGTGTATTATAAGATACTTCAAGTGTATTATAAGATACTTCAAGTGTATTATAAGATACTTCAAGTGTATTATAAGATACTTCAAGTGTATTATAAGATACTTCTCTGAATATGTGAAGCACCAACGAATTCCGCTGATGTTTTTCAAGATTGGGCAAGTGTGAGGGTCTGGCTTCTGAAACGAATATCTTTGTGTCTATATTGCTTGCTTAGCGACCCCACCAACATTTAGAGTATTTGGGGGCACAAATAGGTTGGGATTTCATGGTTGGGGTAATCAAGGTCAGGTTATTAACGACTCAGACCTGACGTGACCTGATCTATCGTAGCCCAACCCAACTGCCCGGGTTGGGCTCTCATGGTTAGGGTTATGAAGGTCAGATTAGTGCCGACTCAGACCTGACCTGATCTGATCTATCGCGGCCTTACCTAACTGCCAATGTTGTTTTATAGTGGTTAGGGTCATTGAAGTCAGGTGACTTCACAGTAGGGTACATTAGTGAGGTTCTGGTATTTATTCCCCAGCTCATCCTTCAACTCGGGGAAATCACGTAGCGTTTGCCTAGTACTTGAACTAAGAAGTGATAATAAGTTGAAAGAATCATTCACAAAAACCAATACCTTACGCGGAAATTGAACCAACACCAAACGTTGTGACTTCAATTTCTAAATTAGTGCTTTAGTAGACTAAGCTACGGAAGGCGGATGATTGTATTACTTTATCTTGGGATTCCCAGTGAAAGATTTGTCCAGATCGTCGAATGGCTCCGCTCGTCGCAACACGAAACTGCCGGTCGTCTGGTCTACATACGTCATCAGGTAAGAGGTCGACTGTTGCCTGGTGACTGTTAGGTTCCCAGACCAGGACAGTTGGTACTGACAATCGCCGCGTGACGTGACCGTGGCGTTGATGTCGCGGGACTGAAACCAGGGACTAAACTGAGACGAATAGTCGAGTGGATAGCAGACTGAACCGTCATACAGCAGGGTTTCGATTCCCGTAATGGTGGACCATCCTGACGGAGATTTTTCGTGGTTTCCCTCTGTCATTCAGGTCAATATTGGGATGGTTCCTTAACGACAGACCACGACCGACTCCTCCCCACTATCCAAATCACATAATACAACCTTTCATCCCATCATCTCACTATCTCATATGACATTCACCGACGCCAATAGATTGTAGTTATCAGTACAGTACGTTAAATATACTAATTGATGAGATATAAAACGGCTAACGTATGCCTAGAGAAGGTGCGAATTGTCCCTAAAACCAACTGACCCTAACATCTACTTCTTGAGCAACTAGTACAGAAGTTGAAGGTTTGACTCCTTCCCTTCAGAACTTGCATTCGACACAAACTTTACCAACCTAACATTGACTATCACTGAAAAACCTATGCAACATTTTATGTGTATAGTGACAATTTGTGAAGGAGGGAAGACAGCACCCCCTCCACCACCATGTTTTACCTCTGTACAGGTTTCTCAAGAAAAAAATTATAAAGATTAAGATTAGAAGCTCAGGTCAATTTATTTTCAGTGCAGTTGCTTTTCAGGACAGTTTGTTTACAGGACGCTCGAGCTTTAGGACAGTCGAGTATTAGTACAGTTGGTACGCTCTACCTGTGTGTCAGCAAATGGTAGATGCAGCATGTTATAAGCCTCCAAGGCGCTGACATTGACGCTGGTCATATTGCCGGGTGTCAGCTCGAGGTTCAAGGTCATGGAACAGTTGTAGCCGTTGTAGAGTCGCAGTTGACCCTCGTCCGCCGCTGGAGGCGCTGCGTACGTCGGCTACAACAACAACAACAACAACATCGATTGACGACCCGATTGAACATTGATTGGCAAAATTGGTAAAGAAGACATTTCTTTATGGTTCCAACGCTGGGTAAAACCTCAACAACTGATAATCTATTCAATATCAAAATTAATTAACCTAGAGAGGATCATATGGATGAAACTCTGAGTTATAGGCCAACTTATAGATTAAACCAAACTAATAATTCGTTCAAAAATATTATCAGAATTCATTCATTTCCATTTTAATAATTTTATTAAGAATTATTATTTTATTATTTTTATTAATTTTATGATTTTATAATTTTATATTTTATCTTATTCAATTTTTTATTTTATTATAATTTTATTTTGATATAATTTATTACGCATTTCCATTACAGCTATTAGCAGTAGGCCTATAACATACATGATAATAACATAATGATAACGTACCATACATATAGTTCTTCAATATCTCTGAAATAATCAGTGATGAATGGAAAATAAAAATGTAGTTCAAAATTCAGTTCGAGAAATGAGTAGAATGTATCAATTGAGAGAATAATGATGTAGTGAAGGAGCCCTCAGAAGAGAGATTCTTGTGTACGGGCTGATCAGAATAAGAATAACATTGTTTCGATCAATTATTATCAACAGTCGAAATAGAAGATTATTAGTGGATTATTATTATTTTCATCACAACATGTTCCAAAATTTGGTCAAATTTACTTGTTGAATCTTCATGGTCTGGTCCCTTGAATGAAAGCAAGCTGTGATGCGTGATGATTCTCTTCAATAGTGAATACAGTATAATAACATTCATAGCTTGACCCCATGAAAATGTTCTCACCCCCGTATGACGTAGCTGTCGATGGGATCGTTGAGTGAACCATAATCATCAGAATAAATAATCCATATTGAAAATAATGAAAGCAAGCTCATCTCCAATTAAAAACCATTGAAAAAAAACATCGAAACCATTTTAAAATGTCTTCTTTACAAATTGCATTGCTGTTTCACAGTAGTGTGAAATAATTCTTAATTAATAAAATAATAGCTGAATAACTATCTATCTAATAATTCTGAAATTGTCACTGTTTATGTATTTTGTCAACAGCTATGGTGGGTAGTGAACTTGTCATCAGAAAAGCAAGTTTTTGTGTGATCACGTTTTTTTTCAAAATGTTTTTTTATTGAACCAAAGAACATGGATCATACATATGAATAAATGAACAGTCACGTGATGTCCACAAAGCCCTAAAGAGCTTGATTGTGGATTAAATATGATATTAAATATATTTTGTTTTATGATTCATCATGTTTGTGCCACAGACAAGCCAGATAGGCTTTGTGGGCTCTTTGAAGAAAAAAATGTTACTTCTCCATAACAAAATGTCATTAAAAACCAACAAAAGCTCACCTCCAGTTTGAACTCGACGAGGGCGCAGAGGGCGAAGGCGAGCGCCGCGAACATCATGCCGACTCCGATACGCTGCAGCGGCCTCCGGATGACGCGGCACCTGCCCAGCAGTGGATAGAGACACGCGTCGAACAGCGGGATGAACGCGATCATCAGCACCGAGTTGAGCACCATCACCTGCTCGGGCTTCACTGTGTACAAACCTGGACGCAGAGAAACGTACCGACACTGGTGGTGCAGCGGTGAGGCGCTGACGGCAGTACCTACACTGATACTAGACTGTCTCAAAATTCGACCGACTATACTGAAAATCAACTTCCCCAAACTTCTACCATATAAATTGAAGAAGTTTGCTTCTACTTCTTGAGAAACCTGTAACGACCCCACCAACAGCTAGGTTATACGTTTTTTTCAAATATTTCTGAAATGGTGAATGCATATTAGTACTCCTAAAATAGTGAATGCATATACCGTTTTTCCGATATAAGTAAATTTATGCGGTTCCATGTACTAACAAAAGGCTACTCAATCCATAATTGATAATCAAATGTCAATCGGAGTAACAGTTCTCTGGATAAATAGTCAAGACTTGATCTAATTTAACATATCCCCTCAAGTACACCAATAGTAAGATCATATTCAGTCCAATATACGTATTATCCCATATCCAAGGCTAATTCAGAACTTGCACAGTATTTTTTCACTGTCTTCTTCAGTAACTGAGGAAGAATACCCAACTCATTCAGAAGCACCGAGTTTTTCTTTTTAGAATACGAATATATATTCATTTTCTCTTTGTAATGTGGAACAAACTTGGAACAAGACGATGGAAACCTACCCATATCGCCGTCCATGCGTGTGGCCTGTAACGTCCATCTTGAGCCCTGGAACATTAACGACCATTCAATTATCTTCATGATATTTCTGTGTACGAACCATTTTGGGAATATGTTGGAATTTTGAATGTTGAGATGTGAATTTGTTTCTTCCAATTTCAGCGGAGATAAGAAAATATCTACTCGGAAGTTGTGATTTTTAATTAATGTTTCATTCCCATTTGAAAATCGACTTCCAGAACAATTCTGCTACCCGTAATTCTAGTTATTTTGATATTTTGATATTTTATTTCGTCCCGTGGACCAGTACATAGTACATAGTATAGGATAATTATAGACAATAATAGATAATGATAGTTTAATTGTAATAAAGTTAAAATAATGATTAGGTGAAATAAAATAAGCACAAGTAAAATTTCGAGTGGGATTAAAATGGAAGGAAATTATGGTTGAGGTATTCAGAGAGGCTGAAAAAAGGATGTTGGGTTAGGAAGGACTTGAGATTATTATCAAAGGAGGGGCGGGTGGTTGAATTTGTGATGAAGGGAGGAAGTTTGTTGTAGATCAAGGTGCAGATATAATGGGGGCTATTAGTGAAGGATGAGAGAGAGTGTGCTGGAAGTCTTATGCTGTTTCTATTTCTGGTGGAATGATGATGCACGGAACTGTTGAGAGGGAATTGGTTGGGGTGGGTGCGGACGAAGGTGGAAGCGATCTGTATGAGTGTGCAAGGAAGGGTGAGGATACGAAGTTTTGTGAAGTGGGGTTTTGCCGATTTGCGGCGGGACACTCCTGCTAAGATGCGGATGGCTTGTTTTTGAAGGATGAAGATGCGTTTAGAAGAAGCTGAGTTACCCCAGAAGAGGAGGCCGTGTGACAGGTGAGAGTGCAGGTGGGCGTGATAGACAAGGAGAAGGGAGTTGGGGTTGACGATAGGCTTTAGGCGTCTGAGAAGGTAGCAGGAGCTTTGAATTTTAGTGAAAGTGTGTTGAATGTGAGTGGCCCAATCTAAAGTGGGGGTGATATAAATGCCTAGAAATTTTGTGGCAGGAATACTGGGAATTGTGTGACTATTGATTTTGATTAGGGGTGAAATAGATGGGGGATTAGATTTGAGATGAAAATGAATGAAGGCAGTTTTAGAGGGTTGCAAAGCTAGTTTATTGTTGGAACAATAGGAGGCCATAGCATTTGCTTGTTGATTGGCAGAAGATATGAGGGAGGAGAAGGCTAGGGTTTTGGAAGAGGTAAGGAGATGATTGGTATCATCGGCGTATTGGAAGAGGTTGCCGAGTGAAAGATGATCGGGAAGGTCATTGATATAAAGGAGGAAGAGAAGTGGGGCGAGCACGGACCCTTGAGGCACTCCGCAGCGCACAGATTTGGCTGAGGATAGGAATGGGGAGTGGGTAGTGGGGGAGGTGGGGGTAAGGGATACTTGTTGAGTGCGGTTGGATAGGAAGGAAGAGATCCAATCGTTTGCGCTATCCTGGATACCGTAAAGTTTGAGTTTGAGCAGAAGGAGTTGATGGTCAATGGTATCGAAGGCTTTCGACAGGTCATAGAAGATGCCTAATGAGTGGTTGCCTTTATCAAGTTGAGTGTGAAGTGTGGTTAGGAATTGGAATATGGCTGTGGTAGTGGATTTGCCTTTCCTAAAGCCGTGTTGGCAGTCGGCGAGCAAGGAATGATCAGAGAGGTAGGAGGTGATGCGGGATAGAACAATTTTCTCGAAGATTTTTGAGAAAGAGGAGAGAAGTGAAATAGGGCGATAATTGTTGACGTCGGTTTTATTACCTTTTTTGTGAATGGGGATTACCTTAGATTGTTTCAGTTGAGAGGGAAAGGTGCCAGAGGTAAGTGAGTGATTGATGACAGTTGAGAGAGGGAGAGCAATGAGGTATATGGATTTGAAAAGAATTGTGCCTGGAATGCCGTCAGTTCCACTAGAAGATTTATATCGGAGAGATGTGGCTGCTTGGATAATTTCGAGAGGGCATGTTGGGGTGAGAAATAGTGGTGGTGGGGAGAAGGGGGATGAAGTGATAGCCTGGTTCAGGCGGTTGGGAGGAAGCGGAGGGGCGACATTTCCAGCACTTATGAAGAAGCTGTTGAAATGTTCGGCTATTTGAGGGGATTCAGAGGTTATTTGACCATTGATGTTCAGGGAGATGGTTGTTGGTGGTTTAGGGGGTGACGAAAGAGTATTGATAATATTCCATGCAGTTTTGCACTTGTTGTTGGAAGAGAGGATGATGTTGTCAAAGTGGCTGCGCTTGGTGGAGCGAATGTTTTTAGCATGAGATTTCTTAAGGGAATTATATTGCTGCTTTAGAAGTGGGTTAGGGTCCAATCTTAGAGTGGAGTGAAGCAGCCTGAGCTCAGTGCCCATTTTTCTGATTTCGTGTGTGATCCACCTCTTGGTGTGAGAATGATGGGGACTTGTCTTTTTAAGTTTGAGGGGGAATGCTCGATTAAAAATAAAGTAAAAGGTAACAAAGAAGAGAGAATAGATGTTGTCCGTGGAGGTGGCAGTCGACAGGTGTAGCCAGTGCTGCTGAGCCAGTAGGGAGCGGAAATGAATCAAGTTGGAGTCTGAGAAGGTGCGTTTGAAGACATCAGGGGACTTGAGGGTGACCTTTGGGGAAGGTGCCAGGTTGGAGAGAGGGATAGAGAGGGTTAGGGCAAGATGGTCAGAGAGTCCACTATCGAAGGTAGATGCTACGAAAGAAGTTGGTTGCAGGGTAGTGAATATATTATCAATGAGAGTAGACGAGTGTGGGGTGACGCGAGTTGGGGTGGTAATGGTTTCAAATAAGTAGAAAGAGTGAAGGGTGTCTAGGAATTTGATGGAGTTTTGAGTGGGAACCAGGATATCAATGTTGAAGTCTCCACACACGAGGAGTTCGGAGCGAGGAAACTGTTTGGTGACTTGGATGAGGACTTGTTCAAGAAGTTCAAGGAATTTAGAGATATCTGCTGAGGGTGAGCGGTAGATGGAGAGGGTGATTATGGAAGAGGTAGATGAGCGGGTCCAAAGGACTCCTGTGCATTCGAAGACTTTATCGATGCAGGCAGAGTGGAGAAAAGGTATGGGAGTTACGTTACAGTGAAGTTTGGAAAAGATGGCAACACCACCGTAGGAAGAGGAGGTACGATAATATATGCTACTGCTGCAGTAGTTTGGGATGATGAAGGAGGTCATGGAAGGGTTAAGCCAGTGCTCAGAAAGGCAGAGGAGGTCAGGAGTGAGTTCAGATGTGAGTATTTCAAGTTCTTCTATTTTGTTTCGAGCTGACTGGATGTTAAGTGCTATCACTGAGTGTGAGACTATGGAGGTGGTAGTTAAAGAGGGGTCAACTAGGTTGTTGGAGGGGTGTGTTTGTACAAGGGAAAATTTGTCTGTTTGAGTAGGTGGCTTGAGTGGGATCTTGGAGAAAACGATCTCTGGGATTTTTTTAAGATTATTCTTATCAATGTTTACCGGATTCAGTAAGTTTTTTAGTGGGATGAGCTTGGTAGTACAATCATGATCACTGTGATCTTGTTCAGGTGTGTTTGAGATGCTCGCTGTCGTGTTGCTCGTTACCGATGATGTAGCTGCACTGGACCAGTATGAAAATGGTGTTCTTGGATACTCAAGGGGTTATCTGGCAGGGTCATCTGGCAAGTTGAATAATTGGAACGAGATGCTGAGTTGAAGTTGGTTGAGCGCACTCGTGTGTTGGTTCCATATTCTCCAGCTTGCTTAAGAAACTCGAAAAGATGGGGAAACTCATGTTGTATTGTGGGCTTGGAGCACGTATTTAAGTAATTGTTGTTGTTAGTGACTTGAGGTTTTAATAACGTTGGTTTTACAATAATTAGGCTCATCAGTGGTGGAATTGACTTGGCGATAGGACAAGTTGATCTTGTTAGTGGGTGAGTATGTTTTTCTGCAATATACATGGTAGAGCCTCTTTGATTCACACACTTTAAGATTTTCTTACATAACGCATTCTTTCCTTTGTAGTTGAGATGAAGTCCATGTCTTGTGTAATGAGATCGGGGTAGGTCAGATGTGCTTAAAACTGTAATTGAAGGGAACTTATTTGTCAGTTTGTGGATCATATCATTGATTGCAACTATTTTGTGATTCAACAATGGTTGGTCATCTATATGGAATGTCAATTAATATGATTTTTGTATCAGGGTTTCGTTTAGATACATTTGAAATTGTATTAATAGCATCCGCAATGGACGATTGATCATTCTTGTCATCGTCCACTTGTATGTTGTTTGAACCACCAGCAATAACTATGTAGTCCGGTACTGGCCAAGATTTTTTGCTCACTTTCAAGTTTAGTTCAATATCATGAAGAATATCTGTCAATTGCGCATTGGGCTTCATGAAGCTTCTTATAATTGATGTGGGTAACATATCTTCAAGTATATCTCTGCACTTCCTGATATGGCTATCACCAAGAAGCAGGAGGTGTTTCTTGATAGACGCCGAATTGTGTTCAGTTTTCCTGAAAGTCTCCGATTTGTGTTCAGTTCTCCTCAAAGTCTCAATCATTGCCTCAACCTCTTTAGCTCGGTTGAACCATTCTTCTCTCTCGATGAGGGCATTTTTTTTCTCCCAAACACTTTTAGCCAGAGCCTCGGTTAGCTGACAAACAGTGAGATGCTCCCTGTTCAAACCTCTCTTATATTTGGAATTAATATCTGTCAGGATGTCAATTTTTTCCAGGAATTCTATTTTGCATTTTCCACAGTCATGTCTATCATAAACCTCAATTTGATCATCTATATTCAATTGGTTCATACTTATAAGTTCGTCATTAGCTTCATCCAGGAACTTGTTCTTACTATTGATGACTGTATCTTCAAGTTCCTTAATGTTGATTTCCAATTGTTTAATCTTGGTTTCAAGAAGAGAAACATACTTCTTACCCACATGAGTGACATATTCAGGGCTAGCTTTATTATATTTTACATTCTTCCCTCTTTTTTTGCATATATGTCGAGGTCTGCGAATAGTTATAGTTGGGTCATCTATTACTAGAGGGGATATGTTATTCTTACTTGTGCTAGTCTTGGCAATAGTTGGATGAGAACGAGACATATGAAGAGTCAACCCTCTGGGCATGAATATACCATCACAGTGAAGGCATTTAGCTGTTCTAACTCGTTTATTGAAGTCTCCTACCTGAGTAGTTTGAAAAACCAATGTCTTGTCATGTGACACATGGTTTTGAAGACTTTGGATACCAGTACTTCCATTTCTCGTGTTTATATTGCATAACTGTGAGGTGGTCGGCGTAGGTATGGGGTGTGCGGGATCCAGGGATTCTGAGGTGGGTTGATTCCGTTTTTTGCCTTGTAGCCATTGATTGCAGAAATCAGGGATACTTATTTTCTTCTTAAGAAGAGTTGAAAATAATATTTCCACAAGCTCACGCTGTGACACGGTTCGCTTCTTATAAACTCCTAATTTTTGAAGCTCAAGTATGACATCACACTCTTTATTTTTGTCAATTTTTTTGACCACATCTTCCAAAAGATGATGATGAGCTGTACCTGCCATATTATCTTATTTTTATTCGTCAGGATCTAGTCTTGGCTCAAAACTGTCACAGTGAAAAATATGCGAATACGTAAGTTATGTTCTTAGCAACGAAATGCTAAAATAAACAAATCGTTATTGAAAAAATTCAATCAAAATATTCAATCACCAAAACACGTTTTATGAAGCTGAATCAGTTGTAAAAATTGTCCTTATCTACTCACGTATAGAGAAGAAATTTCCCTTTCAGTAAATACTCTTCTTGTTCAAAAATGCACAGTATTACTATCAATATTGAATAAAATTACTTTCGTGACATTTCAGTTGATTCTTTCTTCTCAATTCCACGGCCTTCAATATGTTACTTATCCAAATAGTTACTTTCCAAGTTTCCAGGACCAATATCGTGACTGCCACTTCCCACTTGAAATAACGTCCTGGGCCTAGTTAGTTTCAAGAGACTAAGCATTTGATTGGATAATGTTCTCTAGGAAAGCTAAAGGGAAGCAATACGAGATAATAACGGAGTCACGGTTTTTTAGAACGCAAAAATGTGACCTATTCAAGAGCAGTGCTGGGATTTTTTGCCAACAACAACGGAAATACACACATACTGGACATGTTGCTATGGTACCTAGCTCCATACAAGTGAACAGAAACCACTCAAAGTCCAAGTCTCGTGGAGTCAGCCAGACCTATAGAACGTGATTGCGCGCGGTAAGGGCCCTGCAAAGAAAACTTACTATTTGCAGGAAGAGAGCCCAAAACATGGGTATAGGGATGAACAACATCAACACCTTCAGCGTGGCTTTAATGTCGCTGATTAGTGCCACGTCGTACTTGCCGTCTGCATGATCCAGCCAGTGGTCTCTTTTCTCCCGCCGCTGCGCGCGCATACCGTACTGAAAACAACAGACTCGCATTCAGCATCAGCGCAGGATCTGAAGATATGTCTAGGGAGAAGATTACAAACTTTTTCCCCAACACGATCTTCCGAATTGTTCTCCATGTCTTGAGTTATAACTTTAATTTTCACGATGTGTTGAATGATCTATATTGTTTTCTTTTTTTTTCTTAAATAACATCGGAACTTGATACAAAATCATTGTTTCCCAATTGAGTCTATGGATGAAAGATAGGATCGTTTGGACGGGGCACCACAAGGGCGATCTTATCACCCCATTTTATAACCAATGAACTTCAACACCAGGACTGCGCTGTCGACCATAATTTTTCGCCCTAGATAAAAGTCTTTCAGTATAAACACACGGATGTTGATATCTTCCACTTTGAACTAAGTCTCTTGGGCAATGATCACTTCTTTCCCTTGACAGCAGATGTAAAGTTTATCATTAAAAAAAATGCACAAATTAAATTAGTGCTAGGCCTATAATGTTATAATTAGGCCTATCGCTCTTATTATCTATATTGCAGGGACCCGAACCGAAATGAATAAAGGTTCCGGTTCCAGTTCCGGTTCTTAATTTTCCTAAATAACGGTTCCGGTTCTGGTTCCGGTTCTACGATTTAAAAGGTTCCGGTTCCGGTTCCATAGTGTGAATAAGGGTTCCGGTTCCGGTTCCACTTGCTAAATGATTTCATTTTTTTTTTCCTTGCTTGTGGTGGTTCGTCTATTTTTGGTGGTTTTTGACACTTTGTTTTGTTTGTCCATCTGACGGGGACATCTTTCCCCTCACACTGGGTTTCGACTTTCGAGGTTCCTCCTTTACACCTTTTCTTCTGACAAAATTTATACAGAAATGGTGAAACAGGAGAAATTCCCGAAATAGCGAAAACTCGACCAAACTGGCCACACGCTCTGATATCGGTTATGTTTGGTGCATTACTTAGAAGTTATACAGCTACGAGGGCACCGCCAAAAAACGATTCTCAGAGAGCTGTGTTCCCTCATAAAGGCATACTCTCAAATGTCAATGTATTTTCCCCGAACAAAAACGTGGACACAAAATGAGTCAACGGTCGTTTTTGGCACAATCCCGTGAAAAGGATTCATTTTTTAATGTCTGTAAAAAAAAATAACTAAAAAGTTTTAAACAAAATGAGTCAATAATGAGTCTGAATTAGGTATTGAGAACCTTTGTGGAACCGAAAAGATCCCAAGATTTTTAGGGGTTCCGGTTCCTGTTCCGGTTCTTGAAAATCAATAATAAAGGTTCCGGTTCTGGTTCCGGTTCCCCCAAAATACGGGTTTTCTCGGGTTTCGGTTCCGGTTCCGGTTCGGGTCCCTGCTATATTGTAATTTAAAAAATCTAATTGTTGATGGAAAAGTGTTGATTTTGTCATAAACTCACCCAAATGCATTTCGAGACCTCCACCAACACGTTGCCCTCTGGTTGCCTGATCTTGTACTTCTTCGTGCCGATCAAGAAGACAACTGCAATAAACAGTTCAACCGTTTGTCACACCAACTTATTACGAGAAGCTCTCTATAATGAGTATTTCAGACACAGCTCAACATTTGTAGTGCCAACATAATGAATACACCATCGTAGTGACTTTGTACTCGAATGAATTGAAATACGATAATTGATTTAGGAAAAGTAGGCCTATACCTTATGAAATACCGAGGACCATTCGCAATACGCTACATGACATTTGAACAGAACGCAACGCGGTGAAGAAAAATAGTTGATATTTGGTAGAAATATCTGGTTTTCCTGAAATCCACATGGGTTCTCACGAGCTTCCAGCTGGTATTTAGTACAATTATTATTTGTATCTTGTGACGTATATCTAATCATTCCGTATCTCAACGTTTCATGATCATATATTGAAACACCCCCAGAGAGTAATTTTACGAAGTGGCTCCATGTTCGTCGGACCGGAAGTAGTTTTTAGTTTCGTTCCAGCTTAGATCAGATTAGTTTAGGATGTTTGTTTGTTTGGATTAGTTTAATTGAATCAGTAGGATCAAATTACTCAGGTTAGTTTAGGCTGCGCGCAAATATGAAAACAACAACCACGACTACGCCGACGACGACAACAGCAACAACAACAACAACCAAGTGTGGTGGAAAAGACCGATGGTCCAATGAGAAGCGACTACCGAACTTCTCCCTCCTCACCCATATAATACCCGTTCACACTACGATCACTAACTGCTGTTAAGTCAATAACTGATGTTAACAACGTAATGTGAACAGAACGCAGCTAGCACTAACCGACATCAAGCCCTAACTTTGATCTGTGAACGCAGTTAGCAAACATAGTGTGAACGGGATATAGGAGTCATTCGTGAAACTCACGAATGGCCAGCGCCATGGCGACAGTAGCGACGCCGTACGCCAGAGGGTAGCACCCGGTCTGGCCGAGACACGTGACGTCGTGACGTAGCACGGGGCTGGCGAACATGGCGAGCAGGCTGGCCAGGTTGATGACGAGGATGAACAGCGAGAAGAAGCGATCCAGGTGGGACTGGTGCTGGGGCAGGGTGAACTGCTCGCCGCCGAGTGTCGACACGCACGGCTTGATCACGCCCGTGCCGACGGCGTTCAGTAGGAGGCCGATGAAGCTTGCCCACCTGGTGCATTACTTTATCACTTCATTCATATATAGCCAGCATCTTGGACAGATTTACGGGGTGCATTTTCGCCTCATATATCTCAAGAACTACAAACACTACGAACTCGCGGTAAAATGAAATGAATAAATAATACCCTTACAATCAGATATGCCTATTCAAAAATTGAAGAATAATTTTATTATGGAGCAATGATTGAATCAAACTGTGCCTAATTTGATGGTTTTCATTGCCTAATTCCCGGTTACAGAATAATAGTAGAAATAAATTACAAACGCACATCTCGAAGTTCAACTTCGCTCATCAACATTTGAAATCCTGATTCGTCTGTAATTTCACAGTTTTCCCAATTTCCTTGGCCAAAATGTGTAATGTAAAACTAGATTTGGTCCAAATTATGAAATGGAAAACTCCTCCATCTAGCGGTGTTTACTGGAACTCTTCCAATATTATACCCTTTCTACTTTTCAACCAACAACCAAACTCACCAACGCAAATCAAACTTGGGTCGAGTATTTCGAAGAGAAACATTCTCAGCTAAGATGCGGGCTCTTAATGACGCACTGCGTACTGATGACTACGATCTATTGGTGTCGGTGCATGGTATACGAGATGACGGGATGATGAGATGGAAGGTTGTTTTATTAGGTTTTTTGAATAGTACGAAGGAGTCGGCCGTGGCCTGTTTCTAAGGAACCATCCCAGTATTGAACTGAATGACAGGTAAACCACAAAAAAACAAAATGTCAGGATAGTTGATCATGGCGGGAATCGAACCCCTCCTGAATGACGGTTCAGTGCACTAGCCACTCGACCATTCGTCTCAGTAGAGACAATAAAACACTGGAGTCACTATTATGAATGATCATCCAACAGACCATTTTAAATTGTGTGACCAACATTATATTATACATTTTTGAAATTTTATATCATCAACATAGTCAATACTTTATGTAGAGAAGGTACCAACTTTCCTGAAATTCCACTTCTTGAGCAACCTTCACACAATTGACGACTCGCAGTCTCCGCCCCCATGACGTCACAAACACACCGTCCAATCAACAGGGCTGTTAGAACTATATACTATATAGTCAAATTCAAATATCCAATCGGGGTATCTTGAGATGACTACAAATGAAATGATCCAGCAGACTGACTGGTGAAGCCACGTCTATTTCGAGTCGTCAATTGAAAGTGTAGATTGGATTATTTCATCTAAAGATTTTATTTATGAATTTCATTTGTCTAGAACCTCATGCACCTATCAACAGGAGGTATCACTCAAAATCCCATTAAACATGCAGTCACTGGGGTGTAGCAATTTGTAAAGGGAATGAATTTGAAATCTGTGAAGGTTGCTCAAGAAATAGAGTTCAAGGTCAGTCGGTTCCTAGTAGTAGTACAGTCCGTTGCTGTTCAGTTAGAATACAGTTGTTTCTTAGTAAATTTGACAAATCCCCTTTTGGATATCATCTCAACTTATATAATCACTGCACTTTGGAGTTGTGTATATATGGAGGTCGAACTCAGTGACGAGCCGTATACCAGATCGCGTACTTCCGGTTACTTCCGAACGGCGGCCATGTTCGTGTTTCCACTGCCCCACTTACTCTACACTTACTCACTTACTCTTGTATAGCTACTCTCAATTCCATAACATCATCAGATATTAGATAATAAAATGGAAGGCCTTGAATTCGGGCAATGAATATAGAACAAGTTTCGGTAGGTCCACACCAGCTGACAACAATCAGCTTGAACAACGAACATGGCCGCCATTTCTGGCGTTTCACCTCTATTTGATGTCACCAAGTGATACAAGTTTTCAACACGCATAGTTATAACTTTAATAGTACTATAGGCAATACTACTATTGCCCAGAAAAAGTTGCAGGTACGCTGTTCGTATTAAAAATTGGAATTAGGGAAAAGTCACAGAATAAAGCGCGATCATATTTTCAACAATGATATTGATTGTAATATCACATTGTTGACTGAACTTTTGTAACCATTCGTCAGCCATATTGAGATTAAGAAGCACATTCTATTGTTACTTTTCGTGTCGAATACAGTTCCATGGTAACACACTATAACTCTATCAATCACTGCCATTTTGATATACCTGTTTAAATTCCCCTACCATTGAGTGAAGAAGTATCCTACGGGATAGAGTGGCAGCACCCTGGCTAAACAGTCTACATACCCTGGTAGTGACTAGTGTTACGCCTGGTAATCCTGTAGGGAGCGCTGTGATCACCAAGAAATTACCATTTTCTAGAGCACTGTTACAAGTGAATACTGTTAGGAGTGCTGTGATCAGTCAACTTTTTCACTGTTGATGAGCAATTTGTGAGCAAGGCTCTGTCATACGTCGTTGCATATCTAGAGACTACTTTATCAATGCCCATACCTCGCGTCGAAATGCACGACGTCGGCTGCTGATCCGAGAGTGATGATGACGTTCCCTATGAGGTAGATGAGCGAGAAGTAGAGGGTGGTCCTGTAGTTGCCGATCCAGCCCTCGGCGAGGATCGAACCGGCGACCGGGAACAGGTAGATCGTGAAGATGTACAGGTGGTAGATGGTGGTGCTTGCGTCGTCGCTGTAGCCAAGGATCAAGTTCGCGTACACGGCGAGGATGGCTGCGGAAAGACGAAGAGAAATGATTGGATGAGCGATAGCGAAGACTTCCAGCCGACTCTAATGTAGCTTTGTCTGCGTGTGTGTGTTTGTCAGCTTGTAAGCGCTGCACAGGTCGCACGGTTTGATAAGTCGACATGAAACTTTTTCTGTACACGCAGACATATCCAACTCAGAATTGTATAGTTTTGGGGTCAAATCGGTTGGATCATTTTTGAGAAACAAAATTTTAAAAATGGAAGCTCTCCAGAATGAATCTGATTTTCAGTGAATCTGAACTCATGATTGATGCACATTATCACAAGTGTGTATGCAATTCCTGTGGTTTTGTAGAAAATGATTGTTCAAATGTTTTTTGTTCATCAAATAGATAGCTCTAGATATAATATAAGAGCAAAACAGTGTTGCCGAGATTAAATATTCACCGAATGAAGTATACGCTATATGTGAGTCAGGGTGTGACAAGTTTCTGATTATACTTCAATAGATAACTCGCTCATCTTACAACGCATATTATGCTACTTTTGCCTGATTATGAATTATACAAAGATAACATAAGGACTGGACATTTTGCCAAGTTGAGTAGCTTTTCTAGAAAACACCTGTGGAAACTTGAAGTTATAGCTAGGCCCATTAGTCCCTATCTCGTTTGTAAGGATCCAAAATCATCTATTGTTTTATTTTCGACTCATTGATATATTATAATGTTCAAGAACCCAATGCATTATATACGTCACTTCTACCTCTGGACTTTCAAGTGATGTCATACCATGGACTTGAAATTTTGTTGTACAACACATTGTTGTAATGAGTGGACAACAATGTCCTCAAAATATAGTTCTTCAATCTCAACTTCAGTATGAGTTTGTTTGCCCCCAAACTGTATGGTTGCCATAGTAACTTGTCAACACGCTATATCTACCTTCAGAGCACTTACTTTGGAAAGTGTAATGTGAATATCTTTCGAAAAACTCGAATCCAACAATGAAATGAATCGACTTCGGGTATTTGAGTTCCTGAAAAAAGAAAAAATATGATATTCAATTTGACATGATAAAGCATAGCCCCTACTGACTTGCATTATTAATCAGCAAGAAAAAATAAGTTCAGTTGAGGCAAAAAAGCATTCAAAATTGAAATTCATACAGGCCGACATAAGAGCATCAGCATACAATTTATAAAAGTTGGGTGGGGCACATATTGTACTACATCTTGAAAAATGTTGAAGCTTAGATCAAGTCTGCACAATTTAATATATTCTTGGCTCATATTTTTCTACATATCACCCGTTTCAAACTACTTGTAGAAATGAATAAATGAATGAATAAAATAAATATGTTCACGTCCAAGTATCCGTCGTAATCCCAAATAAATGAAATGATTATCATGAATCTTTGTTTCTCGTTTCGATTTGTATGTGCATTCATTTTCGACATTTATTATCCGTATATATCTTATGATATATTTGTTCATTTCATATCCTGCACTGTTCAAGCTTATGATCATTTAAACATTTATATAATTGAGATGTCCTTGGTGGAAACTGTTCGCCCTATGGAGACTGGGGACGCCTTGAAACTTACTTGCTGACTTCCGTCTCGAGTTGATCCATCAGCAGCATTCGGAATCAGCTGCGTTCCTGGATGCGAGCAGAAAGGAGTTTTATTATCGTTATGCATTCATTTATTAAAAAGCCACTTTACATGTTGCCTACCGGCTTGATTGCAGACGTTCGGTGGCCCAAGTTGGCAACGGAAAACCAATGATCGTAACAACATACAGTGTTCAGTTGAATGATCGCCAGTATTCAATACGTGGTCGCTCGAAGAGCTTCAGTTCCTGGTATGTTTTCAACCCTTTCAAAATTATTGTCCAAAAATCAACATGTTTCTACCTGTTTTTCATTGTTTCTACAAACTTCTTCAGAGTTATATAATATGGAATCATGATTTTTAATTAACGTAGAGGCACAGATATACTCATTGTGGTTCCATTGCAAAAAGAATTGGACTGCTTGGTCCCACCATTTACTCACCATGTGTTGTAAGTAAGCCAAAGGCCTGCATTGGCACTTTTTGTTCTGTTTAGACCGTTCCCTGCAGGTTCTACTCATGGGTTGTGAGATGTAAAGTAGCCTCTTTAATAACTTGGAAGCCATTTTTTGTACAACGTTATTGTGACATGCCATACAAATAAAATCAAACAATCACAAAATACAAGTTCAAAACTAACATGTAGGCCCAATACATATTGAAATACGGTACATTGATGATATGATTCAAACTTTTCTACTGAATTGTTGTCATGTATCTCTTCATTCCGATCCATCCAATACACTTAATATTAAAACATCCTACACTTCTTACATTTTTGATGTTCTAGGAAGCTAATCGTATTCTTTCATCACGTTATTCAAAGTTGTACTTGACCGTTTTTTTCCACCGCATTGTCTAGAAAAACATGTCCCTTCTGTAGCCTGTCTCGTGCACACATTGTGTTTATTCTTGATATATTCTATACGGTTCTGAAGACTCATTGTTACAACAAAACTGTTGAGTGAGCTGATATCAATCAGAAGTGCATTGGAGTCGATTTAGCAAAATATCAGTTTTTTGGTGATGAGTTTCGAACGACGTGAGATATCAAAATTCGAATACGGTAGAAACACAGATATTTTCAATAATTTCAGACGGTATCAGTTATAACATAGTTCAAAGTGGAGATATCAATTCATCCGTGTGTTTAGTTTACTCTCAATACCAATTCTCTTGTCTGGATGTAACACAGAAACGGTCTTTATACTTAAATTGTGTTCTGGATTTTTGAAAACTGAAGACTTCCATCTGCGGCGGAAACGTATGGTCACAGAAAGTGTAGTCTTGATGCTCTTTGTTTTTTAGACGAGCTTTAGCGAGGATTCAAATTGACATACTGAAAAAAATTGGTGTTCGTTTTCATGTTTTTTGTTTTTTTCGTTTTTTTGTTTTTATGTTTTTTTGTCGGCTCTCCACAGGTCAAACGGCTACAGCTATCGACTTCAAACTTTTTTTCATTGTGGTTCCTCAGCTAGCTCAGATCTGTATAGTTTTGTGGCATTATCGGGTGATAACTTTTATTTTTATGAATTTTAGAAATTTAAAAATACCCATTAGAATAACACGGCGGAAAAAAAATTAAAACATTTTATTTTCCAAAAAATTGAAATTTTGTGTGAAGTTGAATAACATCTTGATACACATTTCTGAAAATTCTCAGCTTGATCAGGTCAGCTATTTTGAATGAAAAACATGAAATGTGCTAAATTGGTACCACTCGAAGCAGTTTTTACCCATTTATAACTAAAATGTTACCCAATTGGCGAATTTAGGCAAAAGTTTGGCAATGAAGTCGACATACTATTACTTTCCGCTCGTCTAACAACGCCTATATAGCGTTTTCCTAGTGAATAATTGAAATGGGGCTGGTAACATCATTCTTCTGGGCCCCGTCCGAAAGATCCTACCTTTCTTCCATAGCCTTAATTGAGGAACATTGATTCTGTATCAAGTTTTGATGTTATCAAAACAAATCTTCATGTTTTTCCAAGTGGTGCTCTTAAGCCGGCTTGTGTTTGCATGGAACTTTGTCCCACGTACTTCAGTAGGCCTACACCTACACTTGAATATTACTACACATAAAGAACTCAATAAAAAGTTTCAAAAAGAACATTATAAATCCTCCGCTTACTCTCATCAACATCGCAGTGTGTTTCGTTCCCACGGTCGTCAGGCATTGCATCCACTAGGCGCTTGCCTCCACTAGGTGCTTGCCTCCAATAGGGGCTTGTCACGGTGCACTCCACTAGGCGCTTGTCTCCACTAGGCGCTTGTCACTATACTAGGCACTTGCCTCCACTGAGCGCTTGTCACCACTGGGCGCTTGTCTCCACTAGGCGCTTGCCTCCACAGAGCGCTTGCCTCCACTAGGCGCTTGTCTCCAATGGGCGCCTTACTCCACTAGGCGCTTGTCACTACTAGGCACTTGCCTCCACTGAGCGCTTGTCACCACTGGGCGCTTGTCTCCACTAGGCGCTTGCCTCCACTGAGCGCTTGTCTCCACTAGGCGCTTGTCTCCAATGGGCGCTTTTCTCCACTAGGCGCTTGTCACTACTGGGCGCTTGTCAACACTGGGCGCTTGTCACCACTGCGCGCTTGTCAACACCAGGCGCTTGTCAACACTAGGCGCTTGTCAACACTCGCTTGTCAACACTGGGCGCTTGTCACCACTGGGCGCTTGCCTCCACGGTAGGCGCTTGTCAACACTGGGTGCTTGTCAACACTGGGCGCTTGTCACAACTGGGCGCTTGCCTCCACAGTAGGCGCTTGTCAACACTAGTAGCTAGTCACCATGCATTCCCCTAGGTGCTTGTCAACAACAGGCGCTTGTCTACACTGGGCGCTCGTCTACACTGGGCACTTGACACCACTCAGGTGCTTGTCAACACTGGGCGCTTGTCAACACTAGGCGCTTGTCAACACTGGGCGCTTGTCACAACTGGGTGCTTGTCAACACTGGGCGCTTGTCAACACTAGTAGCTAGTCACCATGCACTCCCCTAGGTGCTTGTCTACACTGGGCGCTCGTCTACACTGGGCGCTTGTCACAACTGGGTGCTTGTCAACACTGGGCGCTTGTCAACACTAGTAGCTAGTCACCATGCACTCCACTAGGTGCTTGTCTACACTAGTGGCTAGTCTACACTGGAAGCTTGACAACACTAGGCGCTTGTCAACACTAGGCACTTGTCACCATGCACTCCACTAGGTGCTTGTCTACACTAGTGGCTAGTCTACACAGGAAGCTTGACAACACTGGGCGCTTGTCAACAGTAGGCACTTGTCAACACTGGGCGCTTGTCAACACTAGGTGCTAGTCATCACTAGGCGCTTGTCAACAGTAGGCGCTTGTCAACACTAGGCGCTTGTCAACACTAGGCGCTTGTCAACACTATTCGTTTGTCAACACTAGGTGCTTGTCGACACTAGGCGCTTGTCAGCACTAGGTGCTTTTCAACACTGGGCGCTTGTCAACATTGGGCGCCTGTCAACAGTAGGTGCTTGTCAACACTAAGCGCTTGTCATCACCAAGCGCTTGTCAACACTAGGCGCTTGTCAACAGTAGGCGCTTGTCAACACTAGGCGCTTGTCAACACTAGGCGCTTGTCAACACTATTCGTTTGTCAACACTAGGTGCTTGTCAACACTAGGCGCTTGTCAGCACTAGGTGCTTTTCAACACTGGGCGCTTGTCAACATTGGGCGCCTGTCAACAGTAGGTGCTTGTCAACACTAGGCGCTTGTCACCACCAAGCGCTTGTCAACACTAGGCGCTTGACAGCACTGGGCGCTTGTCAGCACTAGGTGCTTGTCAACACTAGGCGCTTGTCAGGACTAGTCGCTTGTCAACACTAGGCGCTTGTCTCCACTAGGCGCTCATCAACACCAGGCGCTTGTCAACACTGGGCGCTTGTCAACACTAGGCGCTTGTCAGAAATAGGCGCTTGTCAACACCAGGCGCTTGTCAGCACTAGGTGCTTGTCAACACTAGGCGCTTGTCAACACTAGGCGCTTATCAACACTAGGCGCTTGTCAACACTAGGCGCTTGACAGCACTGGGCGTTTGTCAACACTAGGCGCTTGTCAACACTAGGCGTTTGTCAACACTAGGTGCTTGTCAACAACAGGTGCTTGTCAGCAATAGGCGCTTGTCAACACCAGGCGTTTGTCAACAGTAGGCGCTTGTCAGCAATAGGCGCTTGTCAACACTGGGCGCTTGTCAACACTAGGCGTTTGTCAACACTAGGCGCTTGTCAACACTGGGCGCTTGTCAACACTAGGCGTTTGTCAACACTAGGTGCTCGTCAACACCAGGTGCTTGTCAGCAATAGGCGCTTGTCAACACCAGGCGTTTGTCAACAGTAGGCGCTTGTCAGCAATAGGCGCTTGTCAACACTGGGCGTTTGTCAACACTAGGTGCTTGTCAACACTAGGTGCTTTTCAACACTGAGCGCTTGTCAGCAATAGGCGCTTGTCAACACTAGGCGTTAGTCAACACTAGGTGCTTGTCAACACCAGGTGCTTGTCAGCAATAGTCGCTTGTCAGCAATAAGCGCTTGTCAACACTAGGCGTTTGTCAACACTAGGCGCTTGTCGACACCAGGCGTTTGTCAACACTAGGCGCTTGTCACCACCAAGCGCATGTCAACACTAGGCACTTTTCAACACTAGGCGCTTGTCAACACTGGGTTCTTGTCAACATTGGGCGCCTGTCAACAGTAGGTGCTTGTCAACACTAAGCGCTTGTCATCACTGGGCGCTTGTCAACACTAGGCGCTTGTCACCACCAAGCGCTTGTCAACACTAGGCGCTTGTCAACAGTAGGTGCTCGTCAACAGTAAAGCTTGTCAACACTAGGCGCTTGTCAACACTTGGCGCTTGTCACCACCAGGCGCTTGTCACCACCAAGCGCTTGTCAACAGTAGGTGCTTGTCAACACTAGGTGCTTGTCAACACTAGGTGCTTGTCAACACTGGGCGCTTGTCACAACCAAGCGCTTGTTAGCAGTAGGTGCTTGTCACCGTGCTCTACTAGGCGCTTGTCACCACCAAGAGCTTGTCAACACTAGGCACTTGTCAACACTAGGCGCTTGACAACACTAGGCACTTGACAACACTACGTGCTTGTCAGCACTAGGCGCTTGTCAACACTAGGCGCTTGTCAACAAAAGGCGCTTGTCAACACTAGGTGCTTGTCACCACTAGGTGCTTGTCAACAGTAGGCGCTTGTCAGCACTAGGTACTTGTCAACACTAGGCGCTTGTCAACTCTAGGCGCTTGTCAACACTAGGCGCTTGTCAACACCAGGCGCTTGTCAACACCAGGTGCTTGTCAGCAATAGGCGCTTGTCAACACTAGGCGCTTGTCAACTCTAGGCGCTTGTCAACACTAGGCGCTTGTCAACACCAGGCGCTTGTCAACACCAGGTGCTTGTCAGCAATAGGCGCTTGTCAACACCAGGCGCTTGTCAGCAATAGGCGCTTGTCAACACTGGGCGCTTGCCAACACTAGGCGCTTGTCAACACTAGGCGCTTGAAACCACTAGGCGCTTGTCAACACTAGGCGCTTGTCAACACTAGGCGCTTGAAACCACTAGGCGCTTGTCAACACTAGGCAACACTAGGCGCTGTTACTTTTGCTACTATGGCCAGACAGACATATGGGCGATAACAGGTGGCTGGACTAGACACTGTGCGAGTCACGTGGTATCGTTGTCTTTGCCACTTGTTGTATTGAAGAGAGCGCTGCCGGCGGGAGAACAGATAAGACTGCATGTGGCTATCAGATAACAGAGAGAGAGAGAGAGAGAGAGAGAGAGAGAGAGAGAGAGAGAGAGAGAGAGAGAGAGAGAGAGAGAGAGAGAGAGAGAGAGAGAGAGAGAGAGAGAGAGAGAGAGAGAGAGAGAGAGAGAGAGAGAGAGAGAGAGAGAGAGAGAGAGAGAGAGAGAGAGAGAGAGAGAGAGAGAGAGAGAGAGAGAGAGAGATAGAGAGAGAGATAGAGAGAGAGAGAGAGAGAGAGAGAAAGAGAGAAGATATAATGAATACACACATATATATATATATATATATATATATATATATATATATATATATATAAATATATATATATATATATATATATATATATATATATATATATATATATATATATATATATATATATATATATATATATATATATATATATATATATATATATATATATATATATATATATATATATATATATATATCTTTTTTTTCTCATTGAAACTTGATCAGATAAGCGATAGCGAAGACCTCTGTCCTACTCTTATGGAGCTTTGGTATATGTGTTTTTTCTGTTTGTTTGTTTGTATAAGCCTTGCACGTGTCTCAGTGTTTGACTGATAAACATGAAACCTTTTTCTGTACACGTAGACTTATTCAACTTGGACTTTATAATCTTGGGGTCATATCGGTTGGACCATTTCTGTGAAATATCTGCATATTGAAGTTTATAAAATCTCCATGAAATTTGGCTGGGCGAAACAAAAATGAAAAATGAAATATCTCCAAAAATATTCAAATTTTTCCTGAATATGAACACATAAAATGATACATGGGCCTACTTTATCACAAATTTGTATGCAATTCGGATCAGCCCATATGAAGACAATGATCTGATGCATATTTTACATTAATCAAATAGATGGAAATAATAGCAGAATTATGTTATTGAGATTCATGGCTTCCTGAATTCGATATTTGCCTAATTTTGTATTGATTTATTTCATTTAACAATTGAACATAGATCATACATATGAATGAATGAACTGTCACGTGATATCCACAAAGCCCCAAATAGCTTGACTGTGAATTGAATATAGAAAAATAATGGAAATAATATTGTGTAATGCGATGGTTGAAGCAGAAGTAACATAACAACGTCGAATAAATTACAAACTAAATTAAATATAGGCCTACTAGAAAATGAAAATGGTGCATGGAGTTAAGCAGTGAAAGTGAATAGTATATATCACAAACAAACAATGATAATTAAATATAACTAGTCAAACGCGAATTATGCGTTGTAAGATGAGCGAGATATCTGAATAAGGTATAAAAGTCCTTGAAGTAGTTTTACCCTTGCTACTTTATCGACTCTGGTATTCTACACACCTTGATATCTGAATAAGCTTTAAAAGTCGTTAAAGTAGTTCTACTCTTGCCACTTCATTGACTCTGGTATTCTACACACCTTGACGCATATAAAAAAATACCTCATTGTTGGCCAACTCTTGAATCTAGAAAGCAGTGAATCTCGACAACTTAATTCTGTCACAATTTTTATGATATATTTGATGAATATTATCAGTTATTTTTTTTTCTTCAAAACGGCTGATTGGAATTGCATACAAAATCGTGAAAATGTGTAAAATCCATGTATACACATTAAGAGAGAATTTTATCTCATTTGGAGAGATTTTATTTTTCAACATTTTCCGCCCAGCCAAATCTTATGAGGTTTTCAGAAACTTTGAGATGATTTTTCTCAAAATCAGTCTGAACGATTCATCCCAAAAACAATACAGTGCTGAGTTGGATAAGTTTGCGTGTACAAAAAAAGTTTCATATTGATCAGTCAACCCTTGCGACCTGTGGAGTGCTTACAAAACAAAAAAAAACACAGACAAAGCCCTATAAGAGTAGGATGGAGACTTCGCTACGCTCATCAATTATTATATATATACTAGTCAAACGTGAAATATGCGTTGTAAGATGAGCGAGATAACCCAATAAGGTATAAAAGTCCTTGAAGTAGTTTTACCCTTGCTACTTTATCGACTCTGGTATTCTACACACCTTGATATTTGAATGAGCTTTAAAAGTCGTTAAAGTAGTTCTACTCTTGCCACTTCATTGACTCTGGTATTCTACACACCTTGACGCATATAAAAAAATACCTCATTGTTAGCCAACTCTTGAATCTAGAAAGCAGTGAATCTCGACAACTTAATTCTGTCACAATTTTTATGATATATTTGATGAATATAATCAGTTTTTTTTCCCTCAATACGGCTGATTGGAATTGCATTCAAAATCGTGAAAATGTGTAAAATTGATGTATACACATTCAAAGAAAATTTCATCTCATTCGGAGAGACTTTATTTTTCAACATTTTACGCTCAGCCAAATCTTATGGGGTTCTTAGAAACTTTAAGATGATTTTTCTCAAAATTGGTCTGACCGATTCATTCCAAAAACTATACAGTTCTAAGTTGGATGAGTTTGCGTGTACAGAAAAGTTTCATCTTGATCAGTCAACCCTTGCGACCTGTGGAATATGCTTACAAAAAAAAAAAAAAAAAAAAAAAAAACAGACAAACCCCTATAAGAGTGGGATGGAGACCTCACCACGATCATCAATTATATATATATATTTATTATATATATTATATAAATTATTATATGACAATTACATATAAATAACAAACAATGAGCGAAAGATTCGAAATGATGAAGTATATTTGATATGAGTCAAGGTGTGTAGAGTTTTCGATGATACTTTATTCAAAGATCTCGCTAATCTCACAACGCATGTCCTGCTTCCGCCGTAGTAACAAAATATCACGCGTTATTATGAATGTTCACATTGGCACAAATCGTCCAATATAGAGCTGCATGAAGAACGCAGTGACCAGACTCAATAGTTTCAACATCAAGGTGTATAGATATAGAATTCGAATACATTTCCTACTAATATCTCGTTCATCTAACAAAGCATGCTGCGTCTGAGTGGTGACGAAGTTTGTAATAGCCGGGCTCCATGTAGGTGCCTGGCTAGCCCTCTTGAGAGGCTGGCGCCTCATCAGTGGCTGCTGGTTTCTCAACGCGTGGGTCGAGTGACTTCTTCTTCCTCTTCTTCTTTGATGGTGACATTTCTTTTATTGTATCCAATATAAATGCATGCAAGTTCACGAGAGTTCACAAAGCATGATACAGGCTTGTCTGTTGTTTTGAATGAAGAAAATACAATGTTAGATATGAATGAATAATGGTAAGAAATGAACAGTTAGTTTGAAAATGAACGCATTTCAAGATATCTGAGTTGAAATAATGAAAATAATGATGATGAAGTTGAAGTTGAAGAGAATGAGAGTATAATAGTGGATATTTGTCTAGAAGCAGGAAATTATAAATAATTTAGGGAATAAATAAAAAATGAATGCAGATTTCCTTAAAGATAAAAACCCTTCAAGAAATCTCTTCTTAAAAATAGTGGCAAACAATTGCAAGAGACTTCACTTCGTAATGAGGGTGATGAAGGGGAGCAGAAGACGAGCCAAGAAATTGGCACATAAGTCATTGGTGAGACCAATTCCAGAATATGCGTCATCTGTATGGGGGTCACGTATGTCATTCCTGCCTAGGGGGACAGGACGTCCCGATTATTCCGAGATTGTCCTTGTTTTGAGCTCTTATATATAGTTTATTGTCATATTTTTTTCAGAATTCTTTCACAGTGTTATACATTGGTTATACATTGTTGGATTGTACAGACAATTTTATTTTCAGTTGACTGTAGTACCAACTGAAAATAAGTAGGCCTACATATAGTATAAATGATAATTAAGATTTCTAAAACTAAGCTAGACAGTATAATAATTAGGAATATGGATATATAATTATGTTGATCATTGAAAACAGTAGGTACTCGTGTAGGCCTATGTGAGCCTTAGATCGCCTGTGAGTTTATTCGCACACACATTTTTGTTTAGTTTTTAAATTAGTCTCCGAATTTACTTCTGTTAATTAGCTGATTCTGAGAGTCGTTTGAGTTTCTGTCCAGGCGTACCAAGGAATGTTCTCAGGACTATGAAATGTCACAGTTTTATACAAACGGAAGAAATGTATACAACTGGTTCCTACTCTCAAATTCATCTTATAATTAATTTTGTTTTGATTTCAAACAACTGCGATTGACACGTTACACAAGTAATTTGTGGAATTTTAGGGAGATTCTGGAATTTTGTTTGTTGGTTCAACGCAGGCTTTCTCTGCGATTTCTTCCATCCAAAGTACAATCCAAGGTGCATTGAGGATTGCGTTAGTTTGCGGCCGGGTGATGGTGCCTTCACTTATCTTGAAAACACGTACCATACCGTGAGGACTTTTCTGTGTAATGTGGATCGCAGCTCTATCTGGTGTGCTTTTGTAAAAACGGCTGATGGACTGGCAAACTTGATGACAGCGAGCCGGCCTTGAACATAACGTTAGTTCCTTTTATCACAACTTATCTACGCACGGTCGATGGTACTTGGAATGAGGCCCGTGAATTGGAACATATTTTTAACATGGGAGGGATAGGTAGTGAGGACACCATCTCCAACGGGCAAACGCAACCCTTAATACATCTTGGTACAACCACTGTTGGCCTTGCATTTTACAAACACGATTTTTCCGTATCATTATCTCCAAGTTGTAATAGTTGTAGTTCAACTTACAACTTGGAGATAATGATACGGAAAAATCGTGTTTGTAAAATGCAAGGCCAACAGTGGTTGTACCAAGATGTATTAAGGGTTGCATTAAGGTCATTGACCCAATGACCCCGTGACATTGACCCCACCAAGTTCAATCGGTTCAATGACCCTTCTCCAATGCGGGGTCGAGGGTCATTGACCTTGGTGGGGTCAGGGTCACGGGGTCATTGACCCCATGACATCATCCTGGATGACGTCATCCAAGATGGCGGCCGTCATTCAAGATGGCAGCCACTATCCAAGATGGCGGCCATGTCCAAGATGGCGACCATTTTCAATTTCAAAGTTTCCGCTTCTTATACGGACGCCATTATGAATTTTTAATTGACCTGAGCAAGCTCTAGCGGCGAATTCTCGAATTCGATGATGGTGCGCTCTAGTGGCGAATTCTCGATTTCGATGGTGGTGCGCTCTAGTGGCGAATTCTCAAACTTGATAGTGACGCGCTCCATTAGAGAATTCTCGTGGTGTGAGCTCTTCAATTTTCGTCATTATAATAAAATGCAAGCTCAAGTTTACTTGGCTCAAATCGAACGTGTTAGTACAAGTCAAGTGTTCTGAATATTGCATGTCTTCATTACTTTCAATCCTAATACAGTCCAACTCATTTTTCAAGTGGTTCATTTTTACCAAGTTTCTGAATTTTTCAGATCCCCGGTTTGATTGATCAATCCATTTTTTCCATCAATTTATCTTTTCATTCATTTATTCATTCAAATATTCATTATTTATTCATTCAATTTTTTTTTTATTATCACACATATTTGTTTTAGGCTCGGTATTACCAACGTGGGAGTAGCTCTAAATGGCAGATAAAAGTTGTTATCACCATGGTTACCTGGGATATTTGTTTTCGCCAACTCTCAGATGACTGCTAACTGGACTTGGTAATAACAGGCCTTGACAATGTTGAGAAAATTTACTAATTGTTCTATATTTTATACTCTTTTATAACAGATGACGGAAATTGACAATTCGAAATGACACCTTTCGGAATGAAAAATGGCACCATCTTTTGAAGCGTACATCTTACTCGTACACCAGAATCCTCATTTTCTCCGAATTATTGACTGAGTGTATTAATATTGCTGATACAGCACTTGGATCTTTCTCTCTCTCTCTCTCTCTCTCTCTCTCTCTCTCTCTTTCTCTCTCTCTCTTTCTCTCTCTCTCTCTCTCCTCTCTCTCTCTTGTGTTTTCATTATTTTTCATCAGCAGAATAAGATTATTTATCTCAACCAAACGATTTTCTTGGTAGTGTTCGTTCAGCTTTGGTGGGTATATGATTTCCTAATTAATATCGATTGATTGGATATTAGTATGTATCGATCATTGGTAACGATATATCGATGTTGAGACTCGATTGTAATGTGGTAAAATGTTTGATGGTGTTACAATGAGCACATAAATGCGATACTTCTCATACAGGATGACAAGTTTCAACTTGTTTGGATGTGTCTCTCTCCGTTTCACCTATATATTGCTGACATCACAGTGTTTTTTCTAGCTGATCGACGATCATTCCAGCTGGTGTGCGGGCCTCAAGTTTCAAATATGAAGTTGATATTTTAAACATTATGATTTAGTCGGACGTTGCACTTACATCGATTAACATATCAAATTATTAGTATGAGCGTTTCATTGTGATCAAATTGAATCTTTGTTATATCTACCAGTTACCTTCTTTAAGTATTGATGATGTGTCATAATAGTATTATTTTTTTTTACTAGGAAGACGCGGGATGCGCGTTGTGAGATGAGCTCAGAAGTATGGCAATCTAGAATGAAAAATAACTTGTCAGCTCAATTTACATCCACAAACCTTGACTTAATTCGAAAGTTCAGAAACCTCACCTGCACCTTGTTGATATTTATAGTAACCTGCCACCTGTCGCATAAAAACTTTGCAAAATCAATTGATCCAAATATTCAATAAAATGTACACGTTTATTGCGTTTTCTTTATTATTTCTCATTCGATTGTTGTAAAAATCTCTGAAAAGGTGAATAATAGTATTTTTCATATTCTGTGAGGATTTGAGAGCTTTTGAAAAAATCTTGTTTTTCAAGTATTTTTCCTCCGGGTTATTCTTATGAGGATTTTCCAAACTTTCCGATCATTTTCCGGAAAAACCTTCTGAACGATTCTTCTGAATGACAATCCCAACCTATTCTGGTATGACACTAACGTTTAAAAAAAGTTTCAAGTTCATTGTTTCATTTCTCTGACCTGTATGCCGCGTACATAATTACAAAAAAAAAATCATAAAAACGAAGCCCAATTTTTTCAGGGTGTGGAATGGAAAGCTTCGCTACGCTCATCTAAATATTCATATCGTTCTCATCGATTCAACACCCAATTCCAAATCAGATGCTGAAAAGTTGAGAGTTGATATTCAGAAAAAATGAAAAAAATAAATGAAAAATTAATACATAAATAAATTGATGATAAATGAAAAAATGATTGAAAAATGAATGAGTGGAATGGAATAAGATAGAAATAACAAATAAATGAATACAAATGGATAAATAAATGAAAACCAAGTGTCAATAACTGCATTTCTGATGATGAAATTTCAATTGATGAATTATTTCCATCTTTTTATACGTATCATATGAACTATATCGAATGATCGAGTATTTTTGAACCTGATGTTCAGAAATTTTTTGGTGAATTATTCTTATTTGATTTTCTTTGTCTAGATTCCTCATGAAAATGAGTTCGTCATTGGAGAAAGTGTTTCCGTGTAGTGAGTGTGGAGTTGTGTTCGATAGAAAATCAAATTTGAACCGACATAAACTAAATCATACAAACAATCAAGATCATCATTGTGATTTGTGTGAAGCGAAATTCACACGTATAATTTGAGGAATCATATCAAAATTGATCATTCAAATATTTTCAAATGTGAAATTTGTTTGAAACAGTTTAGTCGGGAAATAAATTTGAAACGTCATCGTCAAACTCATAAAACAAACAGCAATCTTCAACAGCGACACAAAGTCAAGAAGATGTTATTATGAACAATGATCCGTGTGTTGACGAGAAAGATGCTTCTGAAGTTGTCTCATCCTTAAACGGTGTTTTCAAGAGCTATAAATTCCGTCAAGCCGATGATAACAGAGATATTCTAAGCTTCCTACACAATCATGTCGATAAAATTGAGTCTACATTGTTCCCTAATTTAGATAGATTCAAATGTGTCAAGTGGTACATATCTCTTTTTGTACGCTATAGCCGTGGTATTGGCGAAGAAGAAATATCTACGAGTCCGTGTATCCGGTCGAAAACATTCAAGCTATTGGGCAGAAATGATTTCGATGAACAGTTCAGCTATGCTTTCGAAGAAATTCAGAAGTCGAGTGAGAAATTCTCTCGTGAAGGTAGCAACTGTGGTATTGAACATATTCACTATCTGGAACTAAAAATAGCCGAGAACCTACCCTTGGCTGCTAGTAGCTATATGGAACTACCGGGTCAGTTGAGACATAATAAATCGATCATCAACATCAACAATAATGACCAGAAATGTTTCATTTGGAGTGTACTAGCAAGCTTACACCCTCGGAAGATGCATGCTCAACGAGTGAAGTATTATAAGCAATTCGAGAATGAACTAGACATGAGAAATATCTCGTTACCTGTGCCAATATCACAGTTGAGAGTTTTCGAAAAAAACAATGACATTTCAGTGAACGTATTTGGACATATAGTGGACATATATCCACTAAGAATAACTGAACTTCGCGAGTGTCATCATGTGAATTTATTATTAATCAGTGATGAAAAAAACTCCCACTATTTCTATATTGGGAATTTGAATCGTCTTTTAAGTTCGTTAACGAAACATGACGGTGGGAAGTTTTACTGCCCTTACTGCTTGCATCGCTTCAGTTTGACCACTCTACTGGAAAAACATCATACTCTTTGTAGTCAACATGATCCACAGAAGATAAAAATGCCTCAAGAAACGGAAAAAATCCCATCTTTCAAAAATTACAGTTTCTCTCAGAGAGTGCCGTTTGTGATTTATGCAGACTTTGAGTGTTTTGCAACAAAGATTTTGGGTTGTGATCAAGATGAAAATGTATCGCATACTACGCAGTTAACTCGTCATGAACCTTCTAGTTTTTCGTATGTTATTGTTAATTCTGATGGAAAAGTATTCAAACCATCACGTGTTTATAGAGGACCTAATGTAGTAGACAAGTTTCTGGGAGTTTTGATGATGGACGAAAAAGAGCTTACAGAAATTATGACGTCTGAGAAACCGCTTGTCATGACCGAAGAAGATAATACCGAGTTTGAGCAAGCGACCAAGTGTATAATATGCGATGGGGTATTATGTTTAGATAGGGTAAGAGATCATTGTCATCTCAGCGGGAAATTTAGGGGTCCGCTCATAATTCATGTAACTTAAATTATAAGAAGGTGGAACACATTCCAGTTATTTTCCACAACCTCAGAAATTATGACAGCCACTTAATTATGGAACATATCGGTAAGCTATACAAGGCAAAAATCACCTGCATTCCTAATAATATTCAGAAGTACGTTTCTTTTTCAGTCGGTAGGTTACGATTCATCGATTCTTACCAATTTTTGAATGCTTCTTCAGATATACATTAGAGACAAATCTGTTGGGTATGGTTGTGATGAATTTAATATTTCAGGAGAATGCTTTGAAAAGGAAAAATTACATCTCCTACTTCGGAAAGATGTGTTTTTCCTTATGATTACATTGATTCAGAATCTAAGTTGATGAAGACTAGTTTACCAACTCGTGATAAATTTTATAATATACTCACAAGGGAAGTAAGTAAGTAAGTAAGTAAGTGTTTATTGTTCTTTACATTTATAAGTACAGTATAAAGGTTGCAGTGTAAATTCCCCAATAAGGCAAGCTTGTGCTGGGAAATTCTAAGTAAACAACTAGAGATGATATAATATATGGAATACAGATTACAAAATAGCATTTTAAAAATAAAACATAAGTTCTAGGTATCTATAGTACGTAACAAAATTAATTAATTTGAATGAAAAGTTGAATAATGATTAGGTAAAGGTAAGTGGATGCGACAATATCTCTAGATATTTTAAACAAGTATGGTAGAATATTTTTCAGTTCAATGGTTTCAATAAAATGATATGATAACAACGATATTGCAGTCAAGCCCTTACATACAAACATTACAGTTGTATTATTAAGATTAGCATCAAATCGAGTATTATAGCAGGAACTAGCACTGCATCGGGATTACATCAAGTAGAGGTAGACTCAACGAGAAACCATAACTAAATAAGACTATAAAGTAAAAATATTGTGAACATACAAATGTGAAAGAAAGAAAAGGGAAAGTAGGTGGCTTTGGCTGTAGACATCTTAAACATTTTGGGGAAATATAATAACATTTGATGTAAAAATATGAGGTAATATTAAATGTGTAAGAGTAAAGTGATGTAATATTAACAATACATAGCATGTTCCCTGCATACAGATTTGTTGTGCAGATGGAATTCAGTCAAAAATTGCACAACAATAACCTCTCGCTACATCAAATTCGACAGAACGTACATTTGAAGTGGAGCCAATTTAAAGATTCAAACTAAAACTAAAACAAGGACTAAAACTAGGACTAAAACTAGGACTAGGAGGAGAATCAAATACAAGTATTATTACTCAAGACTTACCGCATAGAAACGTTGAAAATCATGTGTTAATGATTGCATTAAGTTCCTGTATGGGAAATGTTGCGAACCATTTTTTAGCTTTGAAGTTAAAACTGTGACGTGATTTAGTGGAGCGAATATTCATTGGAAGAGCGTTATAAAGTTTACTACCAAGGAAGTTTAAGTTTCTCTGTGAGATGCCCTTGCTGACTCTGTATTGGAAAAGTTTGCCAGACGATTTATAACGGGTAGTGATATTGGAATGAGTTAAAGGTTGTGGAGGTAATGGTAAGTTAGTTTTGTTCGAGTGAATAAGTCTACAGACGGCGAGAGCGTAAATTTGTCTGATTTGGAGAAGTTTAGTAGATTCGTAAATTTGTGCAGTGGGGTATCTTAAAAGTTTTTTCATAATAACTTTGATAACTGCATTCTGAAAGGTGATTAGCGGTTGTAGGTGTACATCATAAGCGCCACCCCAGCCGGCGATGCCGTATTGAAGGACGGACTGCACAAGTGCAAAGTATACCATTTTCATGGAATGAGGCGAGAGAATGTTACGCAGATTGAAAAGATTGGCCATGGTGAACCTCAATTTTTTGATAGTCGATTGGACGTGATTAGTCCATTTAAGGTGTTGATCAATGACTATACCAAGATAAGTTGCAAATGTGGATTTGGAAAGAATGTTACAGGTGCAGGGCAGGTTAAGTGAAGTACAAGAGTTAGTATGAAGTGTTAATGAATGAGAAGTAGGTTGAGAATTATTCCGAGGTGAGAAGGTGATGTACGTTGTTTTTAGAATATTCAGAGAGAGCAAGTTATTATTTAGCCAATTTTGGACTTTTTGAAGACCAAGTGAAGCTAACTCATATGTGTCTTTCCAGTTTTTTGATGAAAATAACAAGACCGTGTCATCTGCAAAAGTTATTATTTGACAATTGGCATTCAGCGAACAAAGATCGTTTATGTAGATTAGAAATAGTATAGGGCCAAGGACCGTTCCCTGTGGAACACCACATTTAATCATTCGAGGCTTGCTTGTGACTTCATTTATTGAGACCTTTTGCTCACGATTTGCAAGATAGTCCATAAATAGATCTAAGGGGGTGCCTCTGATACCTAATTTATGAAGTTTTAGAAATAGGATTTTGTGGTCGACGGAGTCGAAAGCCTTTGCAAGGTCTAGAAATATTGCTAGAGGTTTTTCGTTCTTGTCTATATGAGAGTGGATTAATGAAATCAGCTTGATTATTGCTTCCTCAGTGCTTGTGTTGGTACGGAAACCAAATTGGTTTTTAGATAACAGTGAATTTTGTTCTAGGAAATTGTACAAACGTTTTTTGATAGATTTTTCGTGAATTTTTGAGAGGTTAGAGAGGATAGAAATAGGTCTGTAGTTGCTAGTTAATGTTTTATTCCCTTTCTTAAAAATAGGTTTGATAAGCGCTTGTTTGAAAGGTTCGGGATAAATCCCGGTTAGGAAACTTTGGTTTATAATATGTGCAAGTGGTATGACTAGAGTGGATTTTAAAATTTTGATAGTTTGAGTATCAATGTGGTCGGGACCAGAGGCAGTATTCAGTTTCATTTCGTCTATGTATCCTAATATTTCAGAGGGGGTGACCGGTACCATGAAGATTGATGTTGGATGTAAGGGTAATGAGGGATAATTGGTTGCTTGAAGACATCAGTGATATAGATTACAATCACACGAGTGAAGTTTGGCGTGTTTTTGAAATTCGTAATTTAGGTCAGTATCAAGATTTATATGTCAAAACAGACGTTCTTCTTCTAGCTGATGTCTTCGAGAATTTTCGGTCGCTTTGTTTGAAAAATTATCAACTCGATCCCGCCCATACCTATACCGCTCCCGGACTTGCGTGGAAGAGTTGCTTAAAAATGTCGGGAGTTAAATTAGAATTGTTTACAGATCCTAATATGTATTTGTTTATTAAAAGCGCCATCCGGGGAGGTGTAGCCATGATTTCTAAACGTTTCTCGGAGGCGAATAATGAATATTTGGATGGATATGACTTCAGTAAGCCTTCAAAATTCATTGCATATTGGGACTGTAATAATCTTTATGGGGTCGCCATGTCTGAACAGTTACCACTAAGTGATTTTAAAGGCCCATTCACAATGCAACGCTAACACTAACATTAACATGAACACCAACATTAACAAGAACATGAAACAAATGTCTGTTCACAATGAGAAAGAACATCAACGTAAACAATAACCAACAGCCAATCAGAAGTCCAGATTTTTCGCGCCGATTCCACTGCCATCTCACACGACTACCTGCTATCGCGTCTGTGTACTACGTCTGACATTTGACTCGATTTGACAGATGGGCCTATTCGAAAATACATTTAGATGATTCTGCTTTTCAGTGTTGTATGTTTGGAGTTTTACCTATATTTTACACTATTGTCCTGGACCCAGAAGTCAAAGATCTGGGCTCAATCATTGCATGTTTGAAAAAGAAAGGGGAAACATAACCTAAAATTAAAATAGGCTAGGGACTCTTGCCAAAGTCGAAACAAGATGGAGGGACAAGTTCCGAACAACATCGTGATTGCTTCGTTGTACTTCGCCACCAGTCGTTGTTATTCGGAAATCGAAGGATTCTGATTGGCCGATTCTTACGTTTCGACACTAACATCAACATGAAAGCTTGGAGCTTGCAAGGTTTCATGTTCACTTTAATGATAGCGTTATTGTTAGTGTTGGTTGTGAATAGAACAACGTCATCCCATAAGGCAAACATTTCTCGCGTTAATGTTAGTGTTACGCGTTAATGTTAGCGTTGCATTGTGAATGGGCCTTAAATGGCTCAATTTAGATGAAATCAATCAAATTAATTTTCGAAAAGTAGAAGATAATGCTGAAATGGGGTATATTCTGGAAGTTAATATGGAATATCCCAAGGAACTACATGATTTACATGATGACTATCCTCTTGCTCCCGAAAAAATGGTAATTTCTGAAAACATAATATCTACATATAGTGCTGAGGCAATTCAGGATCTGCTGAGGCAATTTGATCGAAAATTACCTGTAAATGTACGAAAATTGGTTCCAAATTTGAATAGTAAGAAGAAATACGTATTACACTATAGAAACTTGGAACAGTACACATCTCTTGGAATGAAGGTTAGTAAAATTCACCGTGTGCTAGAATTTAAGCAAAGTGCGTGGTTAGAACCTTACATTAACTTCAATACGAGACAGCGAGCGTTAGCTGTTAACAATTTTGAAAAAGATTTCTTTAAATTAATGAATAACGCGGTTTTTGGTGAGACTATGGAGAATATTCGCAACAGAATTGATGTTGAACTCGTTATTGAGAAAAAGCGTGCACTAAAATTGGTTGCATCGCCAGCATTCGAAAGTTTTGAAATATTTTCAAATAACTTGGTGGCTATTCACTCAAAAAAGCCAGAATTATCACTCAATCGACTCATCTATGCAGGGTTCACTATATTGGATCTGAGTAAAACTGTCATGTACAAATTCCATTATGAATACGCAAAAAAGAAATTTGGTGATAAATTGAAATTATTATTTACGGATACTGATAGTTTATGCTACGAAATTCAAACTGATGATTTGTACTTGGATATGAAATCTGATGAGGATTTGTTTGATACATCTAATTTCCCTGAGTAGCATCAACTTTTCAGTGAAAAAAATAAAGAAGTGTTGGGTAAAATGATAGATGAGATGAATGGTAACCCTATTAAGGAATTTGTTGGATTACGCGCCAAAGTGTATTCAATCTTGGAGAATACAGGAGTGAGTGAGAAAGTGGGCAAAGGTATTGTTAAATCTACCCTCAAGAAATATGTGAAACATGACGATTATAGAGATTGTCTTTTGAAAAAACGGATCCAATCAGCTGGTATGTACTCGATAAGGAGTTTTGACCACTAGCTGTTCACTATTAAACAAAGAAAAACAACACTATCTTGTTTTGATGACAAACGTTATATTTTAATGAACGGAATAGATACTTTAGCTCATGAAGATTTCAAAATTTCTAAAAAGATGGAGTAAATGAATTTGAGTTTAAACGCATACAATTTATTTATTTGAATGAATAGAAATATACTAATAATGTGAACTGAAATCTTGGTTCGAAGTATACAATTTATTCATCTGGATGGATAGAAATGTGCTGATTGTTAACGCAAATCTTGATTTGCTTGTATATTGATATGAAAAAATATGTATTGGAATATAGAAGCTATAATAAGAACTCAATGTAACAAGAATCAATAAATTAATAAATGTAACAATTGTAAACTGAAATCTTGGTTCGCTGGTATATTAATATGGAGATATAATGTATTGGAATGTAGAAGCTTCAATAAGAAATCAATGTATTACAAGAATCAATAAATTAATAAATGTACCAATTGTAAACTGAAATCTTGGTTCGCTAGTATATTAATATGGAAATATAATGTATTGGAATGTAGAAGCTTCAATAAGAAATCAATGTATTACAAGAATCAATAAATTAATAAATGTACCAATTGTAAACTGAAATCTTGGTTCGCTAGTATATTAATATGGAAATATAATGTATTGGAATGTAGAAGCTTCAATAAGAAATCAATGTATTACAAGAATGAATAAATTAATAAATGTACTAATTGTAAACTGAAATCTTGGTTCACTAGTATATTAATATGGAAATATATGTATCGGGATATAGAGGTTATGATAAGAACTAAATGTTAAACAAGAATCAATGAATTGATATTGTTCAGAGAACTTTGAGCATGAAAGACAATTGTTTTCGCTATCCTTTCTCAATGAATCTTCTGTTTGATTATATCATGAATAAAAACTTCAGAAACTTATGTGTATCAACTCTATAAATAAAACTCTGCTCTGTGAGAAATACCGAGCTCATAATATATGATTATCATTTTCAGACAAATTATAGAAATCAGAACATATTGATAGATCTACGATTCGAAAATACTATAGAGAGAGTTGGCAATCACTGGCAAAATATAAATGTATTTGGATTGATCAAATTACTCAGAAGAAGAATGACAACTTCTTTCAGGAAATAATATGTGAATGGTTAATTTGTATAAATATAATGAGAGTTGTATTTGGATCGAAAGAATGGTTGGATAAAGATTTTGAACTTGAAATTCACAGTATGAAAAAAAAAAAAAAAAAACCTCATGAAAAATTAAAAAAACCTATGAAAAATAAATCTTATGAACAAGATGACATACTGCCATGAGCATCTTACATCCCCAGAAGAAAATCAATTGTCTGAGAATTACCGTGAGAGAATGATCAACACTCAAAATAGTGAGGATGTGCAAATTACAAAAGAAAAAGATCCTCAAAAATCTTTGGCCCCAAGAAATAGGAACCCCCGATAACCCCAGAATTAGGAACCTCTTAGAATAAGTTGTATGTGGTGACATTAGTGTCTAGGTTAGAATGTGACGTCACTTGAAAATAAAATATTCGATTGTTATCAACCCTCAAGAATCTTAAGCTCCCCAGGAAGTAGAAACCTCCGAAAATTAGGAGCCCTCGAATTAAGAACCTCTGAGAATAAGGTAAATGTGATGAGGTTAGTGTATAATAGAATAGGTTAGGTTAGGTTATGAAATTATCTCTCATACGTCAGATAGTTGAGCTTGTATCGAATATTAACGCATTAAATTCCTAATGGTTGATTGGTCCAGTGGTTAAGACTCATGTCTTCAAACACTGATCTCTCAGGTCCGAATCCTATCACTCGGTCATTTTGTATTAAAAATAATCAATCAATTAATTAATGGATTTGGTTTCAAAATTTGCCACCAGATCACGCCTGCATACAGAGTGGGAATTCGAAATTGAAGATAACGCGGAAATTCGAAATTTAAAAAAAAGCGTGGGAATTAAAAATTGAAAATGGCGCCGAAATAATATGACGTCATCTCGGCCATCTTGGATGACGTCATAGGTTAATGACCTTGGTCGCCATCTTGGATAAGAGGTTAATGACCTTGACCGGGTGAGGTGAGTGCCTAATAGCATAGGTTGGAGTGTGACGTCACGACCGCCATCTTGCTCCAGGAAAAAGTGGCCCAGAACTGTCATTTTCTCCCTACTATTATGTTTAATATTAGTGACTAACCTTGAAAGTTAACCAACTTTCAACTTTAGTATTATTCATTAGTTTTAATCATTAGTCTGACCAATCAGCAGACGTTAATTCGAAACGACAGGAAGTTGATGCAAAAGGAAGCTTTCCCACTCCGGCCGCTCGATGAACCGCTCGTTTACAGCCTTCTAAAATGTAGGTTTCAATTCAAATCCGTCATCTTAAGACAGCTACAACTCATGAAAAGTACGTCATTTTCGTCGAAATTAATAATTATTTCAAGTCCATGTGAATTGTGAATGCTCAGTTTCTTAATTTCAGTGTTCAGTATTAGTCACTAATCATTAAGTCGCATTGTGAATCCAGCTCATTTAAATTAGATTGATCGGCTTTCGGGTTTATACAGGCTAGTCTAGGCTGCGCACAACTAATAACGTCTGCATTTGGTGAAAATGGCTGCGTTCCGAAACCTCCAGAATCTACTGCAAGCTCCTGGATCAATTGGATGCATTTTGAAACCTACTCCGAGTAGTTTACTGAACGCTCCGAAACCCACCGCGCCAGTAAATTCTGATTTCTGCGTACTGGAAACAGTAGAGCTATTTGTCCCAGTAAACTCAGTAAAAGTATTGTCGACCTCCATGAATAGTGCGAGATTACATTAGATTACTTCATTCACAGACAAATCGGAGTGTAAATATTGCTGTAAATGAAGCAGAGAAACTGCATCTGGAGAAATGTCAGTTGATTCAAAAATTATTCGAGGTTGATTTGCCATTTGCGTATACATTTGCCTATACACATTGTTTCATAACCTAACATTTTATTGAAAAACAATGATGCTGTCCATCTTTTCACTCTCGAATTGTACTGGGTGCATTCCGCTAGTGAGGGCTGAGGCCTACTGGATACCAATAATTCTACCGCAAGTTCTGTACAGGCCTAGGGGAGAATGGCCTAAAATGACATAGCTAAGCACTAAAATACACAGGGAAACAAGTTGACATATAAATTACAAACTGATTCCATGTGCGTATATTTTATTCAGTTATTGATTCATACAAAATACAAGCAGCATATTTGTAAGCACCATTCATTTTGAATGATTAAAATACAACACCCTTACAAAAATCATTTTGCCCTAGTATCTTGGGCAAAATAACATAGGCATCATGCCCACAGTGTTATTTCAGATTTAACATGCATTTTTAACCTCACATGTCGGCAGTGCGTCAATATGAGGTAATTATGATGCACAATAATTACTCTCTATTATTCATTCACTTTTTGAGCCGCTCGAGATTCTACTACATGAACATCAACACAATATCGTAAGGGCGACCTCCGTTTTATATTTTTAATTGCTGAATATGTGCAAAGATGTCTATGCGTTAGCCATCTTATTTCGATGACTTTACACCAACTATATTACATTTAAAAAATATATTTCCCTGCAGAAAGTGCTTGCAACTACTAAAACAGCCAATGTGTCATTTGACCCAAGTGTGTTCAAACATTGTATTATGTAAAGAACTGAATAGATAAATAGAAAAAAAAATTATGGGCCATTCTCCCCTATACAAGTTAGGCGAGTACAATGTTTTATGTGAAGAACTGAATAAATTAATAATATAAAAAAATATGGGCCATTCTCCCCTATACAAGTAAGGCGAGTACATTGTATTATGTAAAGAACTGAATAAATAAATAATAATAAAAAAAAATTATGGGCCATTCTCCCCTATACAAGTAAGGCGAGTAGGTTTCGGAATGTACCCAATGTACCGATGGTCCGATGATGGAGTTGTATTATTTTGCTATGATTGCAAGCTCCACCCACTTTATCACTTTGATAAGTGGGTAACGGTGGCCATGTTCACTGTTCAAGCTGATTGTTGTCAGGTGTGGGCCTACAGAAATTTGTTTTATATCCAGTAACTGAAATCAAGGCCTTCTATATTATTACTCAAGGCCTTCTATATCAAACCTGATATGAAATGATAACGAAGGCCTAGCTGAATTACCAACGTGGGAGTAGCTCCAACTGGCAGTTGAATCGAGAACATGGTCGCCGTTTGGAATTAACCATCTAACCGAGAGTACATGCTCGTCATTGGACCCCCCTCCATAACAATGTCACAAATAACCTGACATTACAACAATGAATAACAATGACATTTGACCAATGTCAAAATAAGATGATTATTGGGGAGTAATGCTCATCTTCGCTTGGCAGTGAGTGACGGGAACTTTCACTTATAGGAAACATCATAGGATCTTATAACAAGAATGAATAAGTTACCCATGGTACAACTCCATGGTCCGATGAATTGCGGCTTCCAATCTAAGGATATGTTTCCACAATTGCAAGTACTGCCGTGCAGCCTGGTGGCATCGTTTGGATGCACAGTTTTCACCAACCTCCAAGAAAACAGTTACTATAGATTATAGAACTTGTTTGGAAAGTATTAAAACTATTTGTAGTTACCAAGTTGGTCATCATCACTATATTGTACTTTCATGAATTTATCAGGAAAAAATAGATATTATAAACCAACAATCTGTTACTTGATCCACAGGAAACAAAAAATATGTGTGTTTTCTAGTTAATTCGACTGGGCTGAAATTTTACCCCATTTCAGAGTAAACCAACATGCAACAATGAAATATCACAACAATGTTGTGCCAAAATAAAAGCCATTCGGAGTATTCGATTGGTTTGGGAACATTTCATATTTTATTTTTTTTTATATAAAAGGTAAACACCAAGTGAAGAAGCCTAAAGAGCATGATGCCAAAGTGTAAAACAAACACTAACTTTGTTATGTTGACACCGTTAGTGGAACTCTTGAAAAGCTTCAAATGCATTGAGTAAATAATGTGATTAATCTCTCGGCTAATCTAGGACCATGCACAAAGGCATTGTATGCACCCGACACCAGTCACCTTATAACTGCTAATACAATAGAGAATATTGCTAGAGATGCAAATCAAGCAGCTAATAACATGACCCACTACTGCAATGAGGCAATGTGAAATGCAGTGCAATGCTCTTCATCAATGCAAAAAAACAGCATTCGTTCAATTAAGGACAAACGGGCGAAAAAAAAAAATTGACAGCAGTCTTCTCATACAACTACAGCCCAAGACAAAGTGCATCAAAAGAGTAACAGAGGGCAAGTTCCTGAGGATGATAATAAGTGAAACATTGAACTGGTCAGCACATATAGTGCAAATGATGTCTCTGCTCGCGGTATGTCCATACACCATAATAAGTTTAAAACGAAACAACAGTTAATCCACCGTAAGGACAGCATACTTCGGAATTATGTTCTCCAAAGTATGCTACGGAATAATCTTCTGGGGAGCCACACCATATGCCAAAAGAGTCTTCCTTCTTCAAAAGCG
>OZ023328.1:10086037-10098537 GCA_964007535.1 Brachyptera risi | reverse complement strand
TCCAACCTTTGCCTAGCTACATAGGTATAGACATAGTTATAAGATAGAAAGTCACGCGCGTGACCTTTGACCTTACGCCACTGGCGTCAGGATCATTTTTCGTCCTGGCAACCGGGTAATTCGTGTCCAGGATGGTCTACTGAAGAAATTACGGTAGGTTGCCCGCTTGTAACAAGAAATGCGAGATGATGGAAATTTGCTGGATGTGTTTCTCTACTAAGAGCCGGCCGGTATAATGAAGTATGGATAAGAAAATTGTGCGATGATAAAATTGAAATGAAAAAATCGTCATAGATATTCAGTTGGGCCTTATAATAAACCTCCGCCTACCATTGTTTATTGAAAGTCGAGAAACTCATCTCATCATCATCCTACTAAGCCAGTGGTCCTGAAAATCATTCAAAAACGTATGTGACAGTCAGAGCCCAGGGCCGTATTAATATATTTGGCACCTCTAGGCCCGACATTTTTTAGCCCCCCCCCCCCCCCCCTCTCAGCAGTGTTCCACGCTATCTCATAAATATGAAGAGCACTATAGGTTTTTATTCAGCTAAGGCCCGGTTTTACCAATCTTAGTTAGGGTGCTAATCCACTAACTATTAATAATTAAAGGTACAAAAATAACATATGTAACCAATGGTGATAACAATTTAATCCACTAACTATTGCTTAATTCAGTTTCGTAAAACCGGCCCTAAGCACATTTGTTATTATTGTGTTGGGCACTTGGGTTATTATTATGACGTATCATTGAGAAGAAGAATTTTATAAATTTTAATCCTTACTGGATAATATTATGTTGAAATGATGATATTGAAATTTGTTAAACGACAAGTCAGGATTTTACAAAGACGCGCTATAGCCTATTGTGCATTAAAAGGAAGATGGCAAAACAGAACATTGCCTATATGCTCTTTTGCATTAGGTGGTATCTCAAAACGTGAATGAAAAAAGACGATTTAATAAAATATATGTACCAATCATTTTATTTTTGAGGGGCTGACGCTCCTCAAAAATTTGCCGCCCCTTGAGAATTTGCCGCCCCAGGCCTGGACCCTAGGCCTCAATACGACCCTGGTGACAGTCAAAATAATACCGGACATTTATATTAATTATGATACGGAAATCGCTCTCTTGATGGATCTAGAAATCAAATTTTGAATAATAAAATTAGCATCCCTTGTGGGGGTCGAACCCACGACCTTTGGATTAGAAGTCCAACGCGCTTTCCACTGCGCCAAAGGGACAATGAAATTTCAAACGCTAATGACATAATAAATACATGTCATTGACTATCACCTGAGCGTAACTGCCATCAAGAATCCTGAAGAAAAGCCTCTCTTGAAACAGACCTATGCTACCACAGCATCAGCCCAACAAATAGCTTCGGCCCATCCAATGTGTCTGTATTTATTCTAGTCATCACGACAATTTTTAAAATAAAGTATTAGATTCGACGACAATGCGAGTGATTATCATGCATCTGACAGCTCTTCAGGCCTAGGCCTACCAAGGGCCTAGCTAGCTGTTCGTATTTACACTGCTCGTTTTCCTTACCAACTATATTTAGATCTCCTACAATATCGATTTGCATATCCATCTCTTACACATCTACGAATCTGTGTTCGATTTCATTGTGATTTGCTCATTGTTTCCTCCAATATCTGTCGTTTCTCGGCAACAATAAGTCGAGGCATACATTGTATTATTATTCCCTTACCAACCTGTTGAATCCTTGTAGAACTAGAATGTAGTTCTATATATTCGCTACGTGATGGCGATTTCTGGTGTTTTGATTCATAACTTTAACAAAAGCATAACAGGTGTCGTGCCAGACTCGTTTTTGTGTCGTGATTTTTGATAAATGTCAATGTCATTCTATATTCTGATTGGATGAGGTCGGAAGGTCCTGAGAGCAGCCTGTCATGCAGTGTTACCACAATTGGTACATTTTTACTTTTTCAAGTGCACATTTAATTCATCAGTACTCTTTTTAATGATTATAGATATTCTAGTACTATTTCTAATCTGTGGCTTCCTATGAAAATGCCTGTAAATTCATTCATTCTTCTCTATAAAATTCGTATAGCATATTATGATATTGTGTATTTAATAATAATGATCGAAGTAACAGAACTTAGATGTATTCAGGGTTGCATCTGTTTGATATGATTCTCAAGATTTTGAACATGTTCGGCCTAGGCTCCTGTTTTTCTTTTCTATTATTACTGCTTTTAGAGACTGAAGCTTCCGCCTAATAAAGATGAACTGGATGTGTTATTGAGAGTTATTATCAATATGATTATCCCAAGAGTTACGCTGATCTGTGCATGCATGGTGCGGTCACGCTGTTTCTCTAACGTGATTGGTTATTTAAAGAGTGTGGGGGAGGTGGGAGGGGGGAGGGGAGTTGGCGGAGGCAGGGTCGGTCTGGTTGGGTGGAAGGGGAAGAGGAAGGGATGAGTGAGAAGAGTGGAAGGAAGGAAGGGAGGCAGACTGGGTGTGGAGACGCGATGACGCATGATGCAGTGGGCTGATTATAGACCATTCTCGAGCGTTGTCGAACGTCCTCATGTTGTTCGTGAATGTGCTGTGAATGTGCGTGACTGTGTGAGTGTGAGTGAGTGAGTGAGTTGGTGAGTTTGAGAGTGAGTGAGTGAGTGGGTGGATGTGTGAGCGTGTGAGTGAGTGTGTTAAGTGAGTGAGTGAGTGAGTGTGTTGAGTGTGTGAGTGAGTGAGTGAGTGAGTGAGTGAGAGAGTGAGTGAGTGAGTGAGTGAGTGAGTGAGTGTGTGGAGAGAGAGAGAGAATGAGAGATAGCGAGAGAGAGAGAGAGAGAGAGAGAGAGAGAGAGAGAGAGAAAGAGAGAGATAGAGACAAGGGTGGGTAGGGAGAGGGGGGGAAGAAGGGGGTGAGGCGGGAAAGAAGGAGGATGGCCGGAGACGGTATGAGAGAAGAGGAAAAAAGGGGGGGGGGGGGTGAAGGGGGGGGAGGAGTGATAGTTCATAATTGCATCCACACGGCAGAATGGCTGACGAGGTGTACAAATGATCACGCGGAGAATTGGAGGGCAGTGGTGAATTGGCCCTCATGTTTGAAACATGAGGGGTCTCTCTAGTAATACTAAGAGTCTTCCAGACCTGTCCGTCCTTCTGTCCATCACGCTGTGCTTCTATAACCTTCTCGAACATTCTCGAACGTGGAGATGGAGAAGGGGTGGAGGGTTAGCGCAAGGTCGGCTGGGCTGGGTGGCTGAGCGGAGAGTGGAAGGGGGAGAGGAAGGAATGAAGGAAGGAGGGGGTGAGAGGAGAGGAAGGAAGAAGGGGCAGACATGCAGTGGTGAATTGACCCTAATGTTGTTCGAGAATGTTCAGTGGAACTTTCGAGATTCAACGCAGTAGTAGTACGTGATGAAGAGAGAGAGAGAGACAGAGAGAGACAGAGGAGAGGAGAGAGGGAGAGAGCGTGAGAGGGAGAGGGAGGGGGGGATAGACGGAGAGGGGAAGGGAAGGGGGGAAATGAAGGAGGGAAGATGGCTGGAGAGGGTATGAAAGGAGAGGAAGGAATGGGGGGGAAGAGTGATAGTGTGTAATTGCGTTCACACGGCAGAGTGGCTGGCGACGTGTAAAAATGATCACGCGTAAAAGTGGAGGGTATAGCGGTGAATTGGCCCTCATGTTTAAAACATGAGCGTCTGGCTAGTTATACATAGAGTCTTTCAGTTCTGTGTGTCAGTGTGTGCGTTCGTAACACAGTGATGAGAGGGGGGGGGAGGGGGGCGGGGTGCGGTTTGACTGGGTGGTTGAGCGGAAGGAGGGAGGAAGGAATGAAGGAAGGAGGAAGAGTGGTTAAGAGGAGAAGGAAGAAGAGGGGGAGAGGAGAGGAAGGAAGGGGGGTCGGTTAGAGGGTGGTGGAGGGGAAAGTGGACCGTGTTATTCTGGAATGTTCTTTTCAATATTCTTTCCCACAGTTGCGCACGTTCGCGTGGTGGCAGGTATGTACCCATCCACCTTTACCGACCGATAGTAGCAGCTAGCAGCAGTATTATAGTTACCAACTTGGCTATTTCTTGGAGTGATGGTATGCATTGCGTTCACACGGCAGACTGGTAGGTGACGTGTAGAAACGATCACGCGTAGAAGTGCAGAGCATGCAGTGGTGAATTGCCCCTCATGTTTGAAACATGAGGGGCCTGGCCTATTGGAATAGCGATACTACTAAGAGTGAATTAGGGCTTGACGTGTAGGAATGCCATAGACAAGCTGCTTTTTCGGGAAATTGGTTAGAGCACAAAGGAGCTTTGTTAGGGTCGAATAAGCCATCCTTTTTCCAAGTGAACACGCCAAGCCAAGTTCACTCGTATCTTTATTCCAGTATTCGCTCTCCAGGGCTCAGGCGGATAGAGGGGATGCTATCAACTGTTCGAAAAAAAACTGTTCGAAAAAAAAAGTGTTTGAAAAAAAAAGTGTTCGAAAAAAAAGTGTTCGAATAAAAAACTGTTCGAAAATAAAACTGTTCGAAAAATTAACTGTTCGAATAGATAACTATTCGAATATTAACGCAGTAGTTTGATATTTCGGTCAAGCTGTACGCGGGCTTGAGGGGGACTCTCCCTCCCCCTGAAATACTATCAAGACCTTTCAATAGCGCCAATTTTTTAACCGAGCAGTTAAATTTGATCTGTTAATATTCGAACAGTTGAATTTTCTAACAGTTTTTTTTTCGAACAGTTTTTTTTCGAACAGTTTTTTTTTCGAACAGTTTTTTTTTTGATAATTTTTTTTTTCAACAGATTTTTTTTCGAACAGTTTTATTTTCGAACAGTTTTTTTTTCGAACAGTTTTTTTTTCGAACAGTTTTTTTTTCGAACAGTTTTTTTTTCGAACAGATTTTTTTTCGAACAGTTTTCTTTTCGAACACTTTTTTTTTCGAACAGTATTTTTTTCGAACACTTTTTTTCGAACCCTTTTTTTCGAACAGTTTTTTTTCGAACAGTTTTTTTTTCGAAAACTGTTCGAAAGAGTTCGAAAAAAAAAGTTTCAAGAAAACAACTGTTCGAAAAAAAAATGTTGGGAAAAAAATGTTCAAAAAAAAAAATTTCAGAAAAAAGTGTTCAAGAAAACTGTTCGAAAAAAAAAACTGTTCGAAAAAAAACTGTTAGAAAAAAAAGTGTTCGAAAAAAAAAGTGTTCGAAAAATATACTGTTCGAAAAAAAAACTGTTCGAAAAAAAACTGTTCGAAAAAAAATCTGTTCGAAAAAAAAACTGTTCGAAAAAAAAAGTGTTACAACTTCTTGAACAGTTTTATTTGTTCATATCTTTCGTACAGTCACACATTTCTAGACTTGTGGAAAGATATCAACAAATAAAACTGTTCAAGAAGATCTTCCTCTCTGGCGTAATGGGTAGCGCTTCAGACCGGCAATCTGGAGATCCGGGTTCAAGTCCCGGGGGAGGTCGCAATTTTTAAACAGTTTTAAAAAATCATACATTCATATATATATATATATATATATATATATATGCCATATTGGCTTTGTCAACAAACTATATTTTCGCCCATTCAGTACAATTTTTGACCTCAAGTTAATAGACCCTACTTTATAATATTTAATTATTGCTATGACTATCAATAACGTAACGGGATGAGCAACATGGCATAAGTCATCCCTATTACATTAGATTTCATGAGATTCGCAGTTTCAAATCAAATCGTACGTATTATGCTCGTATTTCAATGATGTATATATAGTATATAGTTGTATAGGCCTACTTGCACTGTTTCTGATCTTCCTCGCAGATGATGAGTAATTATCCAGTTATCAAATGGTAAATATAGCAGTAGAGCTCTTGAGTCCTGACTAAGAGTCAGGGTGGCGCCCTGGTACTTTAATTTTCGGGCAGGGCGCACCCCGGTACCCTTTTTCTTGAACACCATATTTGAAGATATATAAAGCTAACTTGAACCAGCTAACTTGTAAACGCACAATGTTAAAAATGATGCATCCTGAAAGATGGAATCTGTCAATATTTATTTGCAATGTCAGACTTCACAATAATGACAGAATCTTGTAATGAAGTGTAGACTGTAGAGTCAGTTTGTAACATTTTTGGTACTACCTTAGAAAGAAATGTATTTACTGGGATTTAGCGCAATGAACTTGATAGTAACCGATCTTCGTACGAAACCGATTGTTAAGAACATGCCTCGCTTTTGTTCATCAAACTAAATGGACCACCTCTAGTCAAGTTTGATCCTACACCTTATTTAAAGACTTGGCTCGTTGGTCATCGATCAGCTTAGATGCAATCATGCAAAGGTAAACCACATCATTTATATTTTAAAGAATCTCTTAAAACTGGCATTGTGTCATGTTACGGCTCACAAGTCCCCCCCCCCCCCTTCCCTCCCTAGCAAGTTGAGATAAATGTTTTTTTTTCAGTTCTCACCGCCTTGGTACTTTTATTTTTACGAAACCACCACTGCTTTTACATACGTATTTTAAATTCAGATTGGCCAATTCAAATTAAATTTATTCCAATATTGCTTAATGCAATTGGGAAGAGCTGGATTCAAAGATTGCATTACATGTATTACTAGTATAGATCAACACAATAATACCAGCAAATTATCATACAATTTGTGAGGCGGCATCCCTCTGATATACGCATGGTGTGAAAGGATAAGCCACAGACTGAGCTAGTGCGTCAAGACTCGGGACAAGGTCAGGATCATATGGCACTTTAGGCCGACAGTGCCACACAGTGCATTTACCAAGGTCACTACGCGGTAGCTGGGTTGCTGCATTGTTGATTATATTTCAAAGAACAGGCTGTGGTAGAAACATAGCTATAGATAATGAAAGAATATCAGGGTTTTAAGGCGCATCGACAGCGAGGTCATTTAGCGCCTGTCAATATAAGTTGCTGAGCAAAAATAAAAGGTAAGTAGTGTAGTGTAACATACTTTATCATAATATAGAGGTGTGCGACTCCCATACTGATAACATAGACGGTATTTGTGGTTTTCTTGCGGTCATTTCAGAGCCAATTGTCCCGATTGCCTGACGCGATTTAGCGGATCCCCTTGTGAACTAGATGTAGATAAGAGTGGCTACGGTACCGGTGGCATTGTTGAACAAACAAAATCTATTCTCGTAATCTTCTGGGCCGTGTATAGCATTGTTGTTTGTTGAGCATTGTTCTTCTAAATAGATCGATATGAAAGCGATAGTTGCGCTGCAGGAAATCGGGACGATGGACTCAGATTCTGACCCCGGAAATATTTCACTTTCAAGACCCTAGTTGGAGCACCTTCTTTATATTATGATAAAATAGGTTGGTAATCACTACACCGTGGCTAGTACTTAGTAGAGACTATGGTAGAGACGACTTCTGTCAAGAAACAAATGACAAACAATCGTTACCATGACAATTACACCGAACTTGTGAGCTACCAAACATTCTGATTGGTCCATTCCAATTTGTGGACATTGTTGTCTGTCTCTTTCAACAATGAGTGACGTCACTTGACAGAATGTGGTAAATATTTTACTTGAATGTGTATGGATGAGTTTATTTGATATTATTCACGTTATTCCAAGAAAATGCCCTGCGCTATTTGAGTTTTAACACTTCCAATTTACTGCGAACAATGCCATTAATTTGATTGAAACAACCAAGATCGCCAGTCAAAGAACACAGAATGCTATCATAATCAATGCAAAACAGCCACTGGAAATGTAGTCACAAAATTACCAACAATTAGAAATGTGTAGTAAATATTATTGTTGTAAATTATCCCCACTTCTCATGAGTTCTTGCAAGTTACCTGCAACTTTTACTGGCGATCAACACCGTCTCGTATCGTTATCGTTTTTGCTTGATTAATTTCATTTATTTTAATTAATTTTATTTTAATTGTATCATTTATTCTGAAATCGTTAGGAGAACTGATTAACAATCCCTGCAAACTGACCTAGATAATGTTCATCGGTGGGCGATAGAAAATGGGATGAATCTAAATGAACAGAAGACCTGCATTGTAAGCTTCACACGGAGTAGAGTACCAGTTGAAACTGAATACTCACTGAATGGTCTTCAGCTAAGCAAGTCTCTCTCATCTAAATGTCTTGGGATCCATCTTCAGCATGACCTTTCATGGAATAACCATATTGTTGAAACTCAATCAAGCGCAAAACAAAAGCTTCACTTCATTATGCGTAACTTAAAAGGGAGCCTGCCTGCAACGAAGAACCACGCATATAAATGCTTGATTCGCCCTCTGCTGGAATATTGAAGCGCTGTGTGGAATCCACATACTTATGAACACATATCTGGTCTGGAATCGATTCAGAGCAAGGCTGCCAGATACGTCATGAATGAACATCGTTGCTGGAACAAGGAGAAGGAACAGCCTTGGATCAGTGTCGGTGCTTTGAAGAAAGAATTAAATTGGGAGCCTCTTCAACTCCGCAGAAATTGGGCTGCCCTTCGGTGACTATACAAGACTGTTTCGGGCCATCCTGCTTGGAGTGACATGATGGGTCTCGTCGCACCAGCCACATTCCATGGTAGACGAGACCATCAACATAAGTTATTTGTGCCCCGATTCAACACCAATGTAGGACGGAACTCATTCTTGGGTCAGGTCATTAGACTCTGGAATGACCTGCCCCAAGACCAGATGGAAGTTTTTCCCAAAGATATCTTCCACTTCAATGAAATTTTGAATAATCATTAATTAATAATTCTATACTTATTCTTCTCGACATACTTCACCAATATGTATAGGCCTATGTCTAATGATCCTCAACCACCGGATTTTTGAGCCAAAGTTGTTGTAATGAATAAAATAAATAAATAAATTTACCTCCACGCGGACTTCAATTTTCAATCATTTGATTGTTGTGCTTTCGGCTACAAACTTGTCGCCGGGTCAAGCGACGGATGTTGCCACACTTGCTTCAACGAGTTGTTTTTTAGATGAGCATAAGCGAAGATTCCATCCCACTCTTATAGGGCTTTGTCTGTGTGTTTTTTTGTTTGTTTTTTTGTTTGTTTGTGTGACACTGCACAGGTCGCAGGGGTTGACTGATCAGCATACAACTTTTTCTGAACACTCAAACTTATCCAACTTAGAACTGTATAGTTTTTGGAATGAATCGGTCGGACCGATTTTGAGAAATATCATCTCAAAGTTTCTAAAAACCCCATAAGATTAGGCTGCCAAGAAAATTTGATAAATTAAATTTTTCCAAATGAGATGAAATTTTCTCTGAATGTGTATACATAAACCAGCCAAACGCAACATAAGCGTTGTAACATGAGCGAGATATCTGAATAAGATTTAAAAGTCGTTATAGTAGTTCTACCCTTGCTACTTTATCGATTCTGGTATTCTACACACCTTGACGTATAAAGAAAATCCTTCATTGTTGGGCAAATATCGAACCTAGAAAGCACTGAATCTCGGCAACCTGAATCTGCTTTATAATTTCTAGGCCTATAATAATATTTGATGAATGAAAACAGATAATTCAATTTTTTTCTTCAAAACAGCTTGTCCGAATTGGATACAAAATCGTGATGATGTGTATCATTCATGTATACACATTCACAGAAAATTTCATCTCATTTAAAGAGATTTTATTTTTCAATTTTTCTTGCTCGCGGCCTAATCTTATGAGGTTTTTAGAAACTTTGAGATGATATTTCTCAAAATATGTTCGACCGATTTATCCCAAAAACTATACAGTTCTGAGTTGGATAAGTTTGCGTGTACAAAAAAAAATTCATGTCAGTCGGTCAACCCCTGCGACCTGTGCAGTGCCCACAAAAAAAATAAAAAACACACACACAGACAAAGCCGTATAAGAGAGGGCTGGAATCTTCGCTTACGCTCATCTAATGATACACATTATCACGATTTTGTATGCAATTCGAACCAGTTGTTTTGAAGAAAATAATTAAAATAACTGGTTTCATTAATCAAATATATCATAAGGATGATGACAGTCTTGGGTTGCCGAGTTTCACTGCTTACTAGATTCGATATTTCCGCAACAATGAAGGATTTTGTATATACGTCAAGGTGTGTAGAATACAAGATTCGATAAAGTAGCAAGGGTAGAACTACTTTAACGACTTTTAAAACTTGATCAGATATCTCGCTCATATTACAACGCTTATGTTGCGTTTGGCTAGTCTACTATAAATACGTCTGCACACGTCTGTATTTGTAGCTAAATTGCTGCAGCTGGATTTATTCACGATTTTCAAATATGTAGTTGTATTTATGATCGTGAATCTCGTTCTGAATAATTAGATGAGCGTATGCGAAGTCTCCATTCCATTCTCATAGGGCTTTGTCTGTGTGTGTGTGTGTTTTTTTTTCGTAAGCACTCCACAGGACACAGGGTTTGATTGATCGACATAAAACTTTTTTTGTATACGCAAACTCATCCAACTTAGAACTGTATAGTTTTGGTGATGAATTGGTCAGACCAATTTCAAGAAATATCATCTCAAAATTTCTAAAAACCCCATAAGATTGGGCTGGACAAGAAAATTTGAAAAATTAAAGTTCTCAAAAATAAACAGAAAATCGAATGTGAACACAATAATAACACACATTATTACAATTTTGTATTCAATTCGGACCAGCCGTTCTGAAAAAATAATTTAATAAATGTTTTTTATTCGACAAGTAGATAGAAATTATTGCAGAACCATTGCTGTGTTTCACTGCTTTCTGGATTCGATATTCACCAAATTTTTCATAGGATTCAAGGTGTGTAGAGTTTTCAACTATACCAAAGTCGATCAAGTGGCACAGATGAAACTACGATGAGATACCATATTCAGATATCTCGCTCATCTTAGAACGCATATGTTGCGTTTGCCTAGTAATTTTTTTTACATTCAATTTTGACTCTGCTAGTCATTATACATAGAGTCTTCCAGATCTGTATGCGTGTGTCAGATGTGTTCGTAAGATTTAATGTGGGAGGGGGGGGGGGGGGGGGGGGGGGGGAGAGCGGGAACACAACCACCCCTCCTCACACCAGGTAGATGACAGGTGACATACCGATACCAGCCAGTGAGACGCTATTATTAAAGGATTTCTGTTTATTCATCATTCACCTTCGTACGGGGCACTACTGAGTATTTCATTAGACGTCAAGTGATTATTTGCATCAACAGTACGTCAATGTGCTTCTTCATTCTGTCTCTCATATGTCAGTCTCTACGATACTGTCTTTCAGGTCTCTCGAGGTCATGTTCCACATGGAGGGTTCCACTAGGAGGAGAGTGGAAGGGAGAGGGAGGGGGGGGGGAGAGGAATCGTGTTATTCTCGAAGAGTTGATTCGATGGAGAATTACAAGTGCTATTCCGTTCAACACGGCAGACTGGCGGTTTGTAAAATGATGAAAATGGCCAGTGGTGTTGCCGCTCATGTTTGATACATGAGGGGTCTGGCTAGTACAAATATGGCGGCCGCTATTCATCGGACCATCGAGGTATGTCACCACATGCGGACGTAGTTGTTGTTGTTGCGCGGAGCCTAAACTAATTTAAATAACCCAATCTAACTGACTTGGTCAAACCAAAATGACCTTGACCAATCAACCTGAAGCTGGATTCACAATGCGAACTAATGATCAGTGACTAATACTAAATACTAAAATTAAGAAACTGAGCATTCACATGGACTTGAAATAACAATTAATCTTAACGGAACTCATTTCATGAGTCCTGATTGAAATCTACTTGTTTTTACAACAGATATTTATTATTCAGATTTTCTATGATGTGTATTTACAATAACAATAAAAATATTATTGTGATATGTCGTACACACGACAACACACAATCACACCATGCAACATTAAAAATAAACAAATAGGTAATAAATACATCGAAATACATTGAAAGTATGGTTTACAACTCTCCTACTGAATTATTGTTGACTATCTCTTCCTTCTGATCCATTCAATACACTTAATTTAAAAAAAAAAACGGCTGAAGCACACCTACCAATTTTCAACGGCTCGCGGAGGCTCGGTATCATCAGGATTGTGATGCAACCATGAGAGATGAACGCATGCAGCTCTTGGTGTTTTATCAACAAAAAACAGTTCTATGATGTGTATTTGTAGTAATCTCGACAATAATCCCCAAAATCGTAGAAATGGATGTGAACTTTGCACATCTTCGAGCTGTTATCCCTTCATCAAAAATCGGATTCAGTAGTTTTTACAAACTCAAAGCCTAGTTTGAACCTTTATCTACAACTTTATCGCTTACTGTTGTATATTATATCCAATGGTGTAGTCAGTACGCGTAATATACGGAGATGTATTCCGCACTATTTTCATCGGTTTCTGTGTACGCCTTGAAAGCCCGAAAGGTCGACCCGCAAAGCTTGAACCGTGCCGTGTCGTGCAGGGCTGGGCGATGCGCGACTCGCGAGCGCGGACGATACACACAGAAGGGTGTG
>OZ023328.1:10018537-10081037 GCA_964007535.1 Brachyptera risi | reverse complement strand
GCTGCGCTCAACAGCAATAATATCATTCTTGACAACAGTAGACGTTGTTTGAGTGAAAGCCAGGCGAAAGCGCTGGAGGGTGGAGATATGTGTGCGGCCTTGAGCTTGTTTGTCAACTAGAGATCTGAGGGTGTCTTTGTCGTTGCACGTGCACCCACGGCCAGGGTTGCGAGTGCTGACTGAAGTTATGCGGTGAGGGCAGAAGGGTAGGTATAGTCAGTTTCAGAAGAATGAGGGTGTTTTGATGATTCGAAGTAAAACAACATGCGAGTTTTATTCGGTCACAGCGTTGGCAGAGATGGATTAGTTGCTAATTTGCCGTTTGAAATATGATATGAAAATAATATATCCTAGTGACTATATTAACATTAGACTTATGTGGATAGTGGAGCCTTGCTTAGTCGTTTCCAGTGAGTAAGCCAGTTTTTTTTTTTTTTATGTACATTTGACAATTAAGATGAAAATATTAAAAAATATATACTAAATACTAATAAATAAAAACGAGAACCTATATGTTGAGAGAATTTGGTGTCTATCTACTGAACCAATTGGAGTTGGTGATGTAGCTATTTACACGAGTACGTATTTGTTCACACTGAGAGGTGTGTGGGTTGCAAGCCTTAGTGTGCACAGGTCCGTGTTGATCTGAGTTGAATTATAATTATCGAGTTATATTAATTGGAATGATCTGTACATTATGAGGAGAGCGTAATTGGCCGTAATACTAAAGAGATGCGTGGACAAAAGCACGCATTACCAATAACAATATTCAGCAACAACCAGTCTGTAGCCTCAAGCCTGATGACTAGACTGTGTTGTGCTGATAGTTTAAGATATACTATAGCATGCGATATAGGACTATACTATTTGTATTTTATTTATTTTTTGTGTGTTTTCTTGTTTTTCGTGCAAGTATCATGCGTTTGTCTGTGTGCTTTATGTACAGCTGGGCAGACGACCCCAGTGGAGATATAATGTGTACAATGTGCAGCCCATCTCGTCGGAGATGGGTTGAAGGGGTGAGGGCAGGGGTAGACCGGCCTGTCTCGAGGAAAGAGAAAGTGAGTGCTAGCTGCTAGATGACTGGTCGAGTCAGCTGGCTGCTGGGGGGAGCGAGAGGGGGGCGTGTTTACATCAGTTGGAGACTTGTGGACTGTGTAAGGTTTTGGGGAAGGATGATCCGCTTGGAAGAGCGATCAGCTGGGCGAGGGGGGTGAGACCGCATGAAAGAGCCTGGCCGCTCTGTATGCCGTGAGGGAGAGTTCTAGCGCGGGTCAACGCGGCTATTGCCGGGTGGTAGCGCCGAGTTGGTGGCTCAAGTTTTATGTCATGTTCAGACTGAGCGACGCCTGCTCGCTTGAGGCCTGTTGTCCATTGTTGAGTGGATGGGCCGTCGATGTCTATCTGTAGGCTGTATCTGGCGGACTGGGAGAGCCATGATATGCGGGATGGATGAGCTGAGTATATTGTCGTAGAACGAGAGTGATAAGTCCTGCAGATGTTGGCGGACGTATTTAATGTCGAGCCTGTCGTGTAGGTCGGCTACTCGGGTCATACGAGGGGAGTGGGTGGAGAGGCGGAGTGCTTTGTTCTGAAGCACTTGCATGGTAGATAGATGAGACTTGGCGCATCCCCCCCAAACGGGTGCGCCACACGATAGTATCGGAAGAATGATTGACTTGTAGAGAAGAATTTTGTTGTCGATAGAAATGTTTTTAGATCGTAGAAGTGGGCAAAGGGCCGCAAATCTAGCCGTGGCTTTCTTTGTAGTTAGTGTAGTGTGTTCACCCCACGTCAGTCGAGGGTCGAGGTGGAGGCCGAGGTATTTGATTGTTCTACTCCAGGCAATGTCGACACCATGTAGTTGGAGCGAGTGTGCTGGGGCGCGTCCCTTTGTGAAGACAATGGCCTGAGTTTTGGCCGCGTTGATTTCTATTCTCCACTTGTTGTACCATGAAGATATCTTATCAAGCGCGCGCTGAAGGTAGATAACGGCCTGGTTTTTGTTCATTGACTCAGATAATAGAGCTGCGTCGTCGGCGTACAAGTAGAGTTGGGTGTAGGGGAACTCGGAGGGAATGTCAGCTGTGTACAGGTTGAATAATGTAGGGCCGACTCGGCTGCCCTGTGGTACCCCAGCAAGGATAGGATGTGGGGATGAGTTACAGTCTCTGAGGGGAACGAAAAATTGACGGTCACTCAGGTATGAGTGGATGAGAGTGACTAAATAGGGGGGAAAGTCCATTTTGATGAGCTTATATATTAAACCGTTGTGCCAGACACGGTCGAAGGCCTTGGCTATGTCGAGTGAGGCCATCGCCGTGTGGTGGTTTCTATTGAAGTTGTTGGTGATTTTGTCGGTGAGGTTGAGAAGTTGTTGAGTTGTCGACCTATTTTGACGGAAGCCATATTGTGAATTGGGAATACAATTATGTTCATCTATGTGTGTTTGTAGCCTGGTCAAAGTAATTTTTTCAAACAACTTGGAGAGTGTGGATAGGAGAGATATAGGGCGGTAGCTGGTTGGATTTCTGGGGAGTTTGCCGTGTTTGTGGAAGGCTGGGACTTTTGCTGTTTTCCATTGCTTGGGAAAGTATGAAAGTGTAAGGCAGGAGTTGAAGATGTTCTGGATGTAAAGACCGGCATTTACTGTTAGGTGCTTGATCACCAGGTTCGTTATTGTATCGTGTCCCGGAGCCGAGCCGTTCCGCCTGGATGTGACGTCATCAGTGATCTCGGCAATGCTGCACAGGCGATTGTCAGTCTCGCGAGCGGACGTCCCTGGCGGCTGCGTCTGACAGTCAGCTGTTCGTACGATCTGCTGGCCGTGGTGTTTTGGTTGTATCGGCTGTGGGCAGGGCCGAGGAGGGCGTATTTGGCCTACGACGTTGTGGTGACCAACTGGGTAGTCATTCAAGAAGTTTTGCACACGTGTTTCAACGCGTGCCGTGTATTTGTTGGGGGCGTTTGGTTGGAACGTGAGAGCTAGGGTAGAGGCCAGTAGTTCGGATTTCGATTGAGTGTCCGTGACAATGTGATGTGGGCCTTGCAGTGGAGTGTCCCTCTCTTTTTAGCGTGTTCACCACACTGTGGAAACACACTTATACGTTTGATTCAAAAGGGACTGAAAAAACCTATTCGTCGCGTAGAATCGCTGAATTTCTACGTATATCGAAAATTATCGAGCTTGGATTATGCATTTTTTTACACTCTTCGACTACGTAGCAATGAAACTTGTCCACATAGCCTGTATATTTTCAAATCAACGAAATAAAGAAAAAAACTCTATAGGCCTTGGAATGGCGTGGACTTTTATACCATTTTTTGCGCGTTAATAGAATCGCTGGTTTTCCACGTAAATTAGAAATTTAAGCGCTTCCAAGTTGTAATTGGTTATAATCTACCGCGTTACGATAATAACTTTTGTCCACGTAGCCTAAATATTTTATAATTAAACAAAAACCGAAAAAAAATTGATTATACCCCATTTTTGGTCAAGGAGGTTAAAATACTAACCTCTTTGGTTTTGGCCCTCTGATAACCATGGTAACATTATAAACAACGGATGTGTTTATATTATCTTCTGGGCCCAAATTCACAAAAAGTCATAACTTTGATTCAGCTCAAAGTTACGACCTTCTTTCGAGATAATACTATATTTTGTCTTAATCCAAACTTATAAAGAAATATTTTATCGTCCCTCCAATCCCTAGCAAGTGTCTGAGATCCACATAGTTCATTAGATCTGGAGATAAGTACCGAAGAAATTGTCTCAACTTTGAGACTACGCCTAGGCCTAGTCCAGACTGGTAGGCCTAGGCCCTAGTAAGTGATCACCTCTTGACTTTGAATATCATTCTACAATGATTTCATGGCTGAATTTGAGAAAACATGTAAATTCTAGCCACCAAAACACGGCAAGGTTATTTCTAAATACCGCGCAATTTGATTTACGTATTTTATCATTCCGGTTCTACATCTAACCTCACTTTGACTTGTTCTCGACTAGGCCTAGCGAATGTCACTGTTCGCCAGTCACCTTGTCTGTTAAGCCCTTTGGTCTAGCCTAACCTGTCAAACAGTTGTGTTGTGTCGTTGACATTACCACTAATAACTACCACTAACTAGGCTACTACTATACCTAGCTGAAATATAACTTATGATAACTAATATAACCACTTAAACATTAACACTAGGCCTAATTATATATACATAATTATATTAGGCATATATAACTAGGCCTAGGCTATATCCTACTAATTATATTACAATGTTCAACGCTGGGCGTTTCCTAATTCTGGATGAGGCTAGGCCATTGAGTTTCAGGAGAGGCCTATCATTGTTAGCTGGTAGAGTATTCAAAGATAGGCTGGATCAATTAAATGTGTCGGATGACAATCTGATCAAACGGTACAGGTTCCCCAAGACGTACCGTCTTGGAACTGTGCAACATTTTGGAAGGCGATTTGACCAGACCGACAGCAAGGTCCCATGCCTTGCCTATTGCAACGCAAGTTCTTACTGCGTTGCGATTCTACGCATCTGGAACGTTCCAGTTCGTCATGGGCAATGTAACAGGCATAAGACAAGCCAGTTGCTCGCGAGTTTTGTGTGTCATTAGCAATGCATTGGTTGAACTCTCCCCCCAGTTCATATCCTTCCCTCTTGAAAATGAGGCATACGTGGCCAGAGTTAAAGCAGGTACGTTGCCGAGGTCATTAGTTGCTAGTACACAAAACTGTCATACACAGACTAGGATCTGATATCAGAGTCAAGTTGAGCTAACCTAAACCGAAAATCTTGAACACCGCAAGAACGATATCTTCATGCATGATGGCTAGTCTATTATTTTGGGGAGAAGAGGGTAGGCCCGGTCTCACACTATTCAAATGCAATATCGTAGCCTTCCTATTCAGTCATCATCTGGAATAATGCTTACGGTGTACTGGATTTTCAGTGTAGGCCTACGTTTTTCTCGATGCACCATATTTTCGTTGTATCAGTTATGCAACCCAAGGGCGGTAGTACCGTACATGTACAGGCCTATGGTGGACCATCCTGACAGAGTTTTTTTTGGTTATCCTCTGTCATAAGGTCAATACTGGGATGGTTCTTTAACAACAGGCTACGACCGACTCCTTCCCACTTTCCCAAAAACACTGAATAACCTTTCATCTCATCATCTCATGTCATGCACAGACGCCAATAGATCTCAGTCATCAGTAAATAAGTGCGTCGTTAAACCAATATAAATTGAATAGAATACAGGCACATGTACAGATTTATACTGAGACGCGTGGCCGAGTGTTGACACACTGAACCGTCATTCGGGAGACCGGGGTTCGATTCCCGCTATGGTCGACCATCCTGACAGGGGTTTTTCGTGGTTTTCCTCTGTCGTCCAGGTCAGTAGGCCACTGGGATGGTTCCTTAACAACAGGCCACGACCGACTCCTTCCCACCATCCAAAACACCTAATAAAATGACCTTTCATCTCATCATCCCATCATCTCATTCATCATCCACTGACGCCAATAGATTGTAGCCATCAGTATAGTCCGTCATTAAAACCCAATATAAAATAATATGTACAGATTTATAATGTATTTTGTGATTTGTATGTCTTAGGCCTATATAGGTAAAACACTTCATATTGCAGAATATCACAACCTTTCCGAGTTCCCCAACATAATAGGGGCCGTTGATGGATCATTAAACAACGTGAAAGCTCTGTCTGCAGATGAACCTCCTTTCGTCGATAGATACCAGAACCACAGTATTAATTGCCAGTTCGTGTGTAGGCTACTGCCGACTAGCGAATAGTCAATTTGGTTGCCCGTTGGCCAGAGAGTACACACAACCAATTTATTTAGGCTACTTTCACAATCAGTTTAGTCACATGATAAGACAAATATATTTTCGTGTGTAGATCGCTCTTCTTACAACAAACACATAGTTCATTATGTTGATTATTCCTAGTTATTAGTGACAATGAGTTGCAAGTGAGTCATGACAAAATTAATTGATACATTCAACCATACTGATTGATTGATTATTGCTTGTTGAATGCCCCGCCAACAGATTAAACTTGTCGATTTTTTTATTCCATTGAACTAAGACTTCATTTCACTTGACGAACAAAATCGGGCTTCGTTTTTATGTTCTCTTTTGTACGTGGGAACGTGGCATACAGATAAGAGAGTGTGCAACCAATCAAAACTTTTTCCAAACGTTGGTGTCATAACAGAATTAAAGTCTTTGTGTCAAAAAGTTGATTGTTTTTTCAATCATTAAAATGGGGTGGAAAGATCGCCCTTGTGGTGCCCCGTCTAAACGATGCTACTGTCATCCATAACCTTGAGAACAATACTTCTGTATCTAGTTTCGATGATAACATAACAGGTTGGGCTTATTTTTTCAGCAAAATCGGATTGACGGTTTTCTCGGGAGGAATTGGGAAAATTGGTAAAATCCCTATGAGAATAACAAGTATAAGAAAGAATGTTATCGTTTTTCACTTCATTGATTGAAATTAGAATTCCTATAATAGAAATTGATATTATTGTAATTGATTTTGTTATTGATTAGAATTGATATTATTCTATTACACATTTCTACCAACTTCTACTGTTTGGAGAAATTCGAATCGGTCGTTTATAAGAAAATGGAGCATTCTATAGGCCTAGGAAAGTTATCAAATATTGAGTTCAAATTTTGTGAATACAAATTGATTGTAGTGAAATATTGATGGCCCCATATATATAACTTTTCATCAAAACAAAACAATGTTTGTCACATGGACACACTTTGACATTAGCAACATATGAGAAAAAAACAATGCTATAATAATGATAATATTTTTGTGAAGTGAAATTATGGTATTCATATGAATGATTACAGTAATTAAACAGATAGTTACGTAGTAGATATTTCGCACACTATGAAGAAATCATCTATAACAAAATGAGAATATAAGCCTATTCAACAATTAATCAAGTATCGTAGCTCAAATATCTCAAGAAAATCAAAGAAATCAACTGAAAAGCTCTTTTAACGTCAAAGCTTGTCAAACTTCTTGTCGATTTCAATTTTTTGTGAGCTATTTTCCATTATTCTGCTTCATTTTACGCCATGTGATTTTGTTGAATATGGGGATTTTTCTGGTCGCAGTAGATTCTATCATATTTTTTTTCATCATCCATTCAACATAATCCGTGGATATTTCAATCCGAATAATTTTTATGATTCCGATGACTTCGTTTTGTTCTGATGTTTTTTCAAAATCTGCTTGATTTCTCCATTTTTAGCGTGTTCACCACACTGTGGAAACACACTTATAATATGTTTGATTCAAAAGGGACCAAAAAAACCTATTCGTCGCGTAGAATCGCTGAATTTCTACGTAAATTGAAAATTGTTGAGCTTGTATTATGCAAATTTTCACAATCTTCGACTACGTGGTAATAAAACTTGTCCACATAGCCTGTATATTTTCTAACTAACGAATTAAAGGAAAACTGCTTTGGCCACGCCCACTTTTTGTCGTGGCGTAGGTTATTTCTTGCGCGTTGATAGAATCGCTGGTTTTCCACGTAAATTAAAAATTATTATAACTTATCACAACTTATCGGTAGGTAATGTGATGGTTATGAGGTATGGGCATACAGTAATAGAGTTTTAATCTACGGAGTGTAGGCCTATATTCGTACGGTCAACTGTATGATTAAGTGAAAATAAATAATACGGTCAGTGATATCATGATCGCGATGTTTCGGCCCATGACTATAAATGGCCAAAATAACGCTCTCTCAACGTGACTTCTGTAGCTCATGGGTTAGCACAGCTGACTCCCAAGCCAGGGAACTGTGATCGAATACCGCCTGTGACTGATTTTTTCATTTTTTTGAATTGGTTGCTCTAGAGTTTATATATGAAGGAAAAAGGTCAATTGGCTTCTTCACGCAAAGCTCCGGACAGAGTGCGCTAGCAGCGGACTGCCCTAGTTTTGTAACTGTCTGCTTATGAGCCATGTTATCGAGTGATTTATGTATGGTTGACTACGTCTGTGAAGTTGTCACACGTGTACGGTCACATGTCAGAATATGGAAATATTATTTCACCATTGGTTAGTGCCCCTTAGTGCCGTAAAATTTTCTGTTAGTGCAGCTTTAGTTTCGCCGTCATGACGAATTCAATTTTCAGAACCAGCCCCTCACATATCTCCGAAATTCCAATGGTAAACGTTAGTGCTGTAAACATTTTCGTTGGTGCCGCTTTGGTTTTGCCGTTATAGCGCGTCGTCCATGTGAGGGGCCAACTTCACGCCAGCCCCTCACATATCTCCGATCTTGGAAATTTCAACGGCATTCATTAGTGCTCGTTAGTGCCGTACATTTTTTCGTTAGTGCCGCTTTAGTTTCACCGTCATGACGAATTCAATTCTCAGAACCAGCGCCTCACATATCTCAGATCTTGACAATTCTAACAGTATACGTTAGTGCCGTGAGAGAATCGTTAGTATCGCTTCAGTTTCGCCGCTACGACGCGTTGTCAATGTGAGGAGCCAACTTCACGCCAGCCACTCACATTTATCTCCGATCTTGAAAATTCCAACGGCATTCGTTAGAACATTTTCGTTAGTGCCGTTTTGGTTTCGCCAGCCCCTCACATATCTCTGATCATGAAAATTCCAACGGCATTCGTTAGAAGAATTTCGTTACAGCTGCTTTGGTTTCGCCAAATAACGCGTTGTCCATGTGATGGGCCAAATCTTCACGCCAGCCCCCAACATGGACAACTCGTTATAACGTCGAAACCAGAGCGGCACTAACGAAAAATGTTTACGGCACTAACGAGCACTAACACAACACCAACGAATGCCGTTGGAATTTTCAAGATCGGAGATATGTGAGGGGCTGGCGTGAAGTTGGCCCCTCACATTGACAACGCGTCGAAGCAGCAAAACCGAAGAGGTATTAACAATTTTTTCCACGGCACTAACGGGCACTAACGCACCACTAACAAATGCCGTTGGAATTTTCAAGGTCGGAGATATGTGAGGGGCTGGCGTGAAGTTGGCCCCTCACATTGACAACGCGTCGTAAGGGTGAAACCGAAGCGGTACTAAAGATTTTTTCACGGCACTAACGGGCACTAACGTAGCATCAACGTATACTGTTGAAATTTTCAAGATCAGAGATATGTGAGTGGCTGGTTCTGAAAATTGAATTCGTCGTGACGGCGAAACTAAAGCGGCACTAACGGTAAATTTCACAACACTAACGTAGCACTATTGAATGCCGTTGAAATTTCCAAGATCGGAGATATGTAAACCGAGATGTAATTTTGTACACAACACAATAACAATACTGTAACAGCTGAAAAGTCGACCGTTCAGGGCTATGGCGCACTAGCGCCACGAGTGAGAACATTGTGCAGTGAAGAACGCCATTATGTGGACAAAGTCGGGTTGCGGACAGTAAGTGAGGTTATTGGGTTGGGTTTAATCCTCGCGAATACCGCCGGCAGGCGGAACGGAGCTTACATATCATGTTCATTTATTGGTAACTGGTGTCTGGGGCACTCTAGCAATGAAAATGACAACTAGACTATCCTCCCGAACGAATCCTACGTCACTAACACAAACAACCAATGACAACGCTGACCGTACAATCTATTTACGTGTATTGATATGGCTGACTGTACGATTATCCACAGCCTTTAATCTATTCCTCTATGGTACTCATTATCATTACTCTATGGTGAGAGGTAGGCCTGAAGGATAGGGTAATGTTTTATAGGCTTTCCAGATTTTGTACTTTTCAATGGCGGTCATGATTAGGTAGGGTAAGGTTTGTGTCGAACGCTCAAACCATCATCTAGGTCCAAGGCCTATAACAACCTAACATGACCCCAACATCTGAATCGGTCGATAAATTGGCCCGGTATTTACCATTATGCCATTACTCTAAGACAAGCGGCAGTGAAACTACTTTTATAATTTTCATAACAAACCTCCAAAAACCAACCTAGCCTTTCTAGCCCATGATTGGTTCGAGACAATAGAATAGGGCCTAGCTTAGCTTTGAGTGTGTAGGCCTAGTGTTAGGTCAAGTTATAACACATCAAATCCAATGTCTGTGGCCTATTTGGAAATACTGATATAAATTGTGTTACTTTCACGGTAGGCCTATTCGATAATGATGAGGCCCTCTTTGGAGGTCCCTTAAATTTGTTCAAATCCTGTACAAAGTTCCGCGCAAGGTTTATTGGCAATCTGAATCTTGCACAAAATCTTGCACCGCTCAACGGTGCATCCCGATGCACCAAATCATCCCTATGTATTTTGTTTAGCCACTCTTTCATGTACACGCCTAACATTCCTCCGCAATTGCACCCATGACATAATACCAGAGCCATGAGAGACAGTGGGTCTAAACGATAAGCGTGAATGTTTGCTTAGGTTTTCACAGTTGACGCAAAGAATACATGTAGGCCTAGCCCTATATCTGTCGTTCAAGTGTGTTCCGATGAAATGATTTAAATAAATTTAAAGAGCAGTTCAATCAAATATATTTCTCAATACTTTCCGACCAAAATCTAGCGCCCGAACTATACGAAGTGAGCATCGTAAAACGGATATGTAAGGACAGCCAACGATGAGAACAAAAAAGAAGCTAGAGGTTTATTTACCCCGTTAAAACTACCCCTTGATGAAAATAAAACCTGGGAATGTTCCCCGATGCCTTGACTGTCTGAATCCACCCTTAACTCCCGTTTTCCGGGAAAAATACATTCTATGATAAATGGTCATTTTAAGCTTTAGGCTGGAATTTGAAAAGTGAATTTTAGGGGGTTGTTTACATTTCTGCACGGTATTCAATGGGATTTTACTGTTCCCCGATGCCTTGACTGTCTGAATCCACCCCTAACTCATATCTATTCCCGCCCCGTTTTCCGGGAAAAAGACATTCTATGAAAAATGGTCATTTTGAGCTCTGGGCGCTAGGAATTTAGAAAGTTAAATTTAGGGGTTGTCTACATTTCTGCACGATATTCAATGGGAATTTACTGTTCCCCGATGCCTCGACCGTCTGAATCCACCCCTAACTCATATCTGTTCCAGCCCCGTTTTCCTGGAAAAGAGACATTCTATGAAGAATGGTAATTTTGGGCTTTGGGCGCTGGAATTTGAAAAGTGAATTTTAGGGGGTTGTTTACATTTCTGCACGGTATTTAATGAGATTTTACTGTTCCCCGGAGCCTTGAATGTCTGAATCCACCCCTAACTCATATCTGTTCCAGCCCCGTTTTCCGGGAGAAAGACATTCTATGAAAAGTGGTCATTTTGGGCTTTGGGCGCTGGAATTTGAAAAGTGAATTTTAGGGGGTTGTTTACATTTCTGCACGGTGTTCAATGAGATTTCACTGTTCCCCGAAGCCTTGACAGTCTGAATCCACTCCTAACTCATATCTGTTCCAGCCCAGTTTTCCGGGAAAAAGACATTCTATGAAAAATGGTCATTTTGAGCTCTGGGCGCTGGAATTTAGAGAGTTGAATTTAGGGGTTGTCTAGATTTCTGCACGGTATTCGATGGGATTTTACTGTTCCCCAATGCCTTGACCGTCTGAATCCACCCCTAACTCATATCTATTCCAGCCCTGTTTTCCGGGAAAAAGACATTCTATGAGAAATGGTCATTTTGGGCTTTGGGCGCTGGAATTTGAAAAGTGAATTTTAGAGGGTTGTTTACATTTCTGCACGGTATCCAATGAGATTTTACTGTTCCCCGAAGCCTTGTCTGTCTGAATCCACCCCCAACTCTTATCTGTTCCGTCTCCGTTTTCCAGGAAAGAGACATTCTATGAAAAATGGTCATTTTGGGCTTTGGGCGCTGAAATTTGGAAAGTGAATTTTAGGGGGTCGTTTACATTTCTGCACGATATTCAATGGAATTTTACTGTTCCTCGATGCCTCGACTGTCTGAATCCACCCCTAACTCTATCTGTTCCAGCCCCGTTTTCCGGGAAAAAGACATTCTATGAAGAAAGGTCATTTTGAGCTCTGGGCGCCGGAATTTAGAAAGTTGAATTTAGGGGCCTGTTCACATTTCTGCACGGTATTTGATGAAATTTAACGGTTCCTTGATGCCTTGACTGTCTGAATCCACCCCTAACTCATATCTGTTCTAGCCCCGTTTTCCGGGAAAATGATATTCTACGGAGAATGGTCATTTTGCGCATTGGGCGCTGTAATTTAGAAAGTTTATTTTAGGGGTTGTCTACATTTCTGCACGGTATTCAAAGAGATTCTACTGTTCTCCGATGCCTTGACTGTCTGAATTCACCCCTAACTCATATCTGTTCCATGTTAGTTTTCCGGGAAAAAGACATTCTACGGAAAATGGTCATTCTGGGCTTTGGGCTTTGGAATTTGGAAACTGAATTTTAGGGGGTCGTTCACATTTCTGCACGGTATTCAATGCGATTTTATTGTTCCCCGATGCCTTGACTGTCTGAATCCACCCCTAACTCATATCTGTTCCAGCCTCGTTTTCCGGAAAAAAGACATTCTATGAAAATTGGTCATATTTGGCTTTGGGCGCTGGAATTTGAAAAGTGAATTTTAGGGGTCTGTTTACATTTCTGCACTGTATTCAATGAGATTTTACTGTTCCCCGATGCCTTGACCGTCTGAATCTCCCCCTAACTCATATCTGTTCCATGTTAGTTTTCCGGGAAAAAGACATTCTATGAAAAATGTTCATTTTGAGCTCTGGGCGCTGGAATTTAGAGAGTTGAATTTAGGGATTGTCTACATTTCTGCACGGTATTCAATGCGATTTTACTGTTCCCTGAAACCTAGACTGTCTGAATCCTCCCCTAACTTATATCTGCTCCAGCCCTGTTTTCCGGGAAAAAGACATTCTATGAAAAATGGTCATTCTGGGCTTTGGGTCTGGAATTTGAAAAGTGAATTTTTGGGGGTTGTTCACATCTCTGCACGTTATCCAATGAGATTTCACTGTTCCCCGATGCCTTGACTGTCTGAATCCACCCCTAACTCATATCTGTTCCATGTTAGTTTTCCGGGAAAAAGACATTAACGAAAAATAGACATTTTGGTCTTTGGGCGCTGGAATTTGGAAAGTGAATTTTGAGTTTTTTTTTTTAATACTCATTGGATACCGAGCAGAAATGTGAACGACCCCCTAAAATTCACTTTCCAAATTCCAGCGCCCAAAGCCCAAAATAACCATTTTTCGTAGAATGTCTTTTTCCCGGAAAACTAACACGGAACAGATATGAGTTAGGGGTGAATTCAGACAGTCAAGGCATCGGAGAACAGTAAAATCTCATTGAATACCGTGCAGAAATGTAGACAACCCCCAAAATAAACTTTCTAAATTGCAGCGCCCAAAGCGCAAAATGACCTTTTTCCGTAAAATATCATTTTCCCGGAAAACGGGGCTAGAACAGATATGAGTTATTGGTGGATTCAGACAGTCAAGGCATCAAGGAACAGTTAAATCTCATTGAATACCGTGCAGAAATGTAAAAAGGCCCCCAAATTCAACTTTCTAAATTCCAGCGCCCAGAGCTCAAAATGACCTTTCTTCATAGAATGTCTTTTTCCCGGAAAACGGGGCTGGAACAGATGGAGTTAGAGAGGGATTCAGACAGTCGAGGCATCGAGGAACAGCAAAATTCCATTGAATACCGTGCAGAAATGTAAACAACCCCCTAAAATTCACTTTTAAATTCCAGCGCCCAAAGCCAAATATGACCAATTTTCATGGAATGTCTTTTTCCCGGAAAACTGGGCTGGAACAGATATGAGTTATGGGTGGATTCAAACTGTCGAGGCATCGGGGAACAGTAAAATTTTATTGAATATCGTGCAGAAATGTAAACAACCCCCTAAAATTCACTTTCCAAATTTCAACGCCCAAAGCCCAAAATGACCATTTCTCATAGAATGTCTCTTTCCCGGAAAACGGAGACGGAACAGATAGGAGTTGGGGTGGATTCAGACAGTCAAGGCTTCGGGGAACAGTAAAATTCCATTGAATACCGTGCAGAAATGTAAACAGGCCCCTAAAATTCACTTTTCAAATTCCAGCGCCCAAAGCCCAAAATGACCATTTTTCATAGAATGTCTCTTTCCCGGAAAACAGGGCTGGATAGATATGAGTTAGGGGTGGATTCAGACAGTCAAGACATCGGGGAACAGTAAAATCCCATCGAATACCGTGCAGAAATGTAAACAACACCCAAAAATGCACTTTTCAAATTCCAGCGCCCAAAGCCCAAAATGACCATTTTTCGTAGAATGTCTTTTTTCCGGAAAACTAACATGGAACAGATATAAGTTAGGGGTGGATTCAGACAGTCAAGGCATCAAGAAACAGTAAAATCCCATTGAATACCGTGCAGAAATGTAGACAACCCCTAAATTCAACTTTCTTAATTCCAGCGCTCAGAGCTCAAAATGATCATTTTTCATAGAATGTCTTTTTCTTGGAAAACGGGGCAGGAACGGATATGAGTTAGGGGTGGATTCAGACAGACAAGGCTTCGGGGAACAGTGTAATCTCATTGAATACCGTGCAGAAATGTGAACAACCCCCTAAAATTCACTTTTCAAATTCCAGCGCTCAAAGCTCAAAATGTCCATTTTTCATAGAATGTCTTTTTCCCGGAAAACGGGGCTGAAACAGATATGAGTTAGTGATGGATTCTGACATTTAAAGCATTGGGGAACAGTACAATCTTATTGAATACCGTGCAGAAATGTAGACAACCCCTAAATTTAACTTTCCAAATTCCAGCGCCCCGAGCTCAAAATGACCATTTTTCATAGAATGTCTTTTTCCCGGAAAACGGGGCTGGAACAGATATGGGTTAGGGGTGGATTCAGACAGTCGAGGCATCGGGAAACAGTAAAATCTCTTTGAATATCGTGCAGAAATGTAAACAACCCCCTAAAATTCACTTTTCAAAGTCCAGCGCCCAAAGCGTCTTTTTTTCATAGAATGTCTTTTTCCCGGAAAACTAACATGTAACAGATATGAGTTAGGGGTGGATTCAGACAGTCAAGGCATCGGGAACAGTAAAATCTCATCGAATACCGTGCAGAAATGTAAACAACCCCCTAAAATTCACTTTTCAAATTCCAGCGCTCACAGCCCAAAATGACCATTTTTCATAGAATGTCTCTTTCCCGGAAAACAGGGCTGGAACAGATATGAGTTAGGGGTGGATTCAAATGGTCAAGGCATCGGGGAACAGTAAAATTTCATTGAATACCGTGCAGAAATGTAGACAACCCCTAAATTTGACTTTCTAAAGTCCAGCGCCCAGAGCCTACACTGACCATTTTTCATAGAATGTCTTTTTCCCGGAAAACGGGGCTTGAACAGATGTGAGTTAGGGGTGGATTCAGACGGTCAAGGGATCAAGGAACAGTAAAATTCCATTGAATACCGTGCAGAAATGTAGACAACCCCTAAATTTGACTTTCTAAAGTCCAGCGCCCAGAGCCCACACTGACCATTTTTCATAGAATGTCTTTTTCCCGGAAAACGGGGCTTGAGCAGATGTGAGTTAGGGATGGATTCAGACTGTTATGGCATCGGGAACAGTAAAATCTCATTGAATACCCTGCAGAAATGTAAACAACCCCCTAAAATTCACTTTTCAAATTCCAGCGCCCAAAGCCCAAAATGACCATTTTTCGTAGAATGTCTTTTTTCCGGTAAACTAACATGGAACAGATATAAGTTAGGGGTGGATTCAGACAGTCAAGGCATCAAGAAACAGTAAAATCCCATTGAATACCGTGCAGAAATGTAGACAACCCCCAAATTCAACTTTCTTAATTCCAGCGCTCAGAGCTCAAAATGATCATTTTTCATAGAATGTCTTTTTCTTGGAAAACGGGGCAGGAACAGATATGAGTTAGGGGTGGATTCAGACAGACAAGGCTTCGGGGAACAGTGTAATCTCATTGAATACCGTGCAGAAATGTAAACAACCCCCTAAAATTCACTTTTCAAATTCCAGCGCTCAAAGCTCAAAATATCCATTTTTCATAGAATGTCTTTTTCCCGGAAAACGGTGCTGAAACAGATATGAGTTAGTGGTGGATTCTGACATTTAAAGCATTGGGGAACAGTGAAATCTTATTGAATACCGTGCAGAAATGTAGACAACCCCTAGATTTAACTTTCCAAATTCCAGCGCCCCGAGCTCAATATGACCATTTTTCATAGAATGTCTTTTTCCCGGGAAACGGGGCTGGAACAGATATGAGTTAGGGGTGGATTCAGACAGTCGAGGCATCAGGAAACAGTAAAATCCCTTTGAATATCGTGCAGAAATGTAAACAACCCCCTAAAATTCACTTATCAAAGTCCAGCGCCCAAAGCCCAAAACGACCTTTTTTTCATAGAATGTCTTTTTCCCGGAAAACTAACATGTAACAGATATGAGTTAGGGGTGGATTCAGACAGTCAAGGCATCGGGGAACAGTAAAATCTCATCGAATACCGTGCAGAAATGTAAACAACCCCCTAAAATTCACTTTTCAAATTCCAGCGCTCACAGCCCAAAATGACCATTTTTCATAGAATGTCTCTTTCCCGGAAAACAGGGCTGGAACAGATATGAGTTAGGGGTGGATTCAGATGGTCAAGGCATCGGGAACAGTAAAATCTCATTGAATACCGTGCAGAAATGTAGACAACCCCTAAATTTGACTTTCCAAAGTCCAGCGCCCAGAGCCCACACTGACCATTTTTCATAGAATGTCTTTTTCCCGGAAAACAGGGCTTGAACAGATGTGAGTTAGGGGTGGATTCAGACGGTCAAGGCATCGGGGAACAGTAAAATTTCATTGAATACCGTGCAGAAATGTAGACAACCCCTAAATTTGACTTTCTAAAGTCCAGCGCCCAGAGCCCACACTGACCATTTTTCATAGAATGTCTTTTTCCCGTAAAACGGGGCTTGAACAGATGTGAGTTAGGGGTGGATTCAGACTGTTATGGCATCGGGGAACAGTAAAATCTCATTGAATACCGTGCAGAAATGTAAACAACCCCCTAAAATTCACTCCTCCTATTCCAGCGCCCAGAGCCCAAAATGACCATTGTCCATAGAAGGGTGGTTCCCCGGAAAACGGGGCTGGAACAGATATTAGTTTTCCCGGAATTCAAACAGGATTCAGACAGTCGATGCATCGGAATTCAGGAGGTGTTCAGGAACACACTCATACCTATAATAAAATGTCGAGAGCTTCAAAAATTTAATGAATTCCGTCATTTAAATGAATAGAATTTTAAATCACCACGTTATAGTTAAGGGTACTTTTCTGGAGAACAGAGATGGATCATCAAGGAGGTTACCATGATCAAATCCATGTCTGTTCATGTGGTTCATACATATGGTTCATATACTTTTTTTTCAACATCAGAAACAGATTAAAATCGGGTTTTATTCTGTTGAAGGGTTACCCTGTAACATCATTAATGGATTAGGCTATTGCGATAATAGGGATAATAGATGTTAAAGTGTCAACTCATTATGTTGATGTCATCAATTAAATAGCGTATTTTGCTGAAATTGGTATCAGTTCAGCATTTTTCGGAGCTAGCTTTATACTCCTAACAAGACCTTGAGTTTGGGCGCTGCCTATGATTCTGGGCGCTACTTTCTGGGCGCTGTTTTGGCGCACATCATGAACTATGCCTCCGGAACGTATGAAATATGCATCGGGCATCTAGCTAGATCACAAGTTGGCCAAAACAAAACAAAAAAGACTAAAAAGAAGAAGATGCCTTTAAAATGATTTTATGGGGTGAATGAACTCATATAGGGTGAATAATGATGCACAATCAATCAATTATCCACCCCCGGATATTTTCGAATGCAATTATATCCCTTGACAGAATATATTTTTTTCTATTATTATGGTTTGCATTCCAGCACCCGATCTGGTGCTGGAACCAGACCCCTATTTGAGGCGTTATTTGAATTTCTGCAACAAAATGACCCATTCAGGGTGATTATTTGATCGATTACATTTTTCTTTTCCACCCTTAACTTTTTTTGTATGACGCTCGTTTGGGTGAGATTCATCCCCTAACGGATTCGCGTTTTTCGATAACCGGACCCCTGTTGGAGGGGTTGTTTGAATTTCTGCCACATAATGACTCATATGGGGGGGGGGGGGGGGAACAACCCTATTTTGTTTTCCACCCCTGAATTTTTTCGTATGACGTTCGTTTAAGAGAAATTCATCCCTTAACAGGTTGATATTTTCACAATTATTCTGGGTGCTGGAATCAGACTCCTTGAGGGGTTGTTTGAATTTCTGCAACAAAATGACCCATACAGGGTGGTTAGTTGCTCGATGAAATTTCACTTTTGACCCCTAACTTTTTTTGTATGCCACTCGTTTGGGTGAGATTCATCCCCTAACGGTTTCGCGTTTTTCGATTACCGTACTCCTATTGGACGGGTTGTTGGAATTTCTGCAACATAATGACTCATATGGGGTGGTTGGTGAAACAATCCCATTCTGTTTTCCACCTCAAACTTTTTTTGTATGATGCTTGTTTGGAAGAAATTCATCCCTCAACAGGCTGATATTTTCACAATTTTGGGTGCTGGAACCAGACCCCTATTTGAGGGGTTATTTGAATTTCTGCACAAAATGACCCATATAGGGTAGTTAGTTAATCAATACAATTTTGTTTTCCACCCCTAACTTTTATTGTATGACGCTCGTTTGGGTGAGATTCATCCCCTAGCGGATTCGCGTTTTTCGATTACCTGACCCATATTGGAGGGGTTGTTGGGATTTCTGCAACCAAACGACTCATATGGGGTTGTTTTTGGAACAACCCTATTTTGTTTTCCACCCAACTTTTCTTGTATGACGCTCGTTTAGGAGAAATTCATCCCTTAGCAGGTTGATATTTTCACAATTCTGGGTGCTGGCTGGAATCAGACCCCTATTTGAGGGTTTGTTTGAATTTCTGTGACAAAATGGCCCATATGGAATGGTCAGTTGATCGGTAACATTTTGTTTTTCACACCTAACCTTTTTTTGGATGACGCTCGTTTGGGTGAGAATCATCCCCTAACGGATTCGCGTTTTTCGATTACCGGACCCATATTGGAGGGGTTGTTTGAATTTCTGCAACCAAACGACTCATATGAGGTGGTTTTTGGAACAACCCTATTTTGTTTTCCACCCCCAACTTTTTTTGTATGACGCTCGTTTCGGTGAGATTCATCCCCTAACGGATTCACGTTTTTCGCTAATCGGACCCCTATTGGAGGGGTTGTTCGTATTTATGCAACATAATGACTCATGTTGGGGGGATTTGGTGAACCTACCTCATTTTGTTTGCCATCTTTAACCTTTTTTGTGTGACGCTCGTGTAGGACAAACGTATCCCTTAACAAGTTGATATTTTCACAATTCTGGGTGCTGGAACAAGACCCCTATTCGAGGCTTTGTTTTTAATTCTGCTTCGAAATGACTCATAGATAGGCCTATAGGGTGGTTAGTTGATCGATAAAATTTTGTTTTCCACCCCTCCTTTTTTTTTAATGACGATCGTTTCGGTGAGATTCATCCCCCAACGGATTCGCGTTTTTCGATTAACGGACCTCTATCGGAGGGGTTAGTTGAATTTCTGCAACAAAATGACTTATCTAGGATGGTTGGTGGACCAACCCAATTTTGATTTCCATCTTCAATTTTTCTGTTTGATGCTCGTTTAAGAGAAATACATTCCCTAATAGGTTGATGTATCATTTTCGTCAATTGATGTTTTTCGGATTTTTCCCCACATTCCTGGAATATGACTTCCGATTTCACGTGCTGAAACACTGGCCCAATCGGGGGACCGGTGTGGAAATGGCGAGCATCGAACTTTCGGAAAAAGTTGTTTTGCTTTCAATTTCCAGGTCAAGGTTGGTATTGCATATCCCACCCTGATCTGAATGACCAGTTCGAAACTCAGATTCATCTTTCTCCCTATCGATCTCCTCGACCCGATGGCGGTCATTTCAGGTCGTTTTTCGCGTCAACGGACACTGCAACAACCGCAACGCCGCCTCCCGACGTCAACTAGGCCGAAAAAAACGTAAAAAAAACATTTCGTCAATTAATTTTTTTTCGCAATTTTTTTTCGACATTCGGACATCCGATTAGGACATCTTATTTCACGTTCTGAAAAACTGGTTCAATCGGTCAACCGATGTGGAAATGACGAGCATTTATTTCACTTTCGGGAAAAATTTGTTTTGTTCTCGATATATCCCGGTCCAGGTTTGTATCACATATTATCCTACCCCGACCTGAATGACCAGTTCGGAACCCAAAATTTGCTTTCTCCTTATCGATCTCCTCGACATGATGGCGGCGGCGATTTTGGGTCGGTTTTCGCGTCAACGGCCACTGCAGCGACCGCGACGGCAAAGGCCGACGTTTAATGGGTATACAAACCCCTGAAAAAAACATTCTCGTCAATTGTTATTTTTTCGGAGCTTCTCTCTCGACATTCGTAGATTATGACATCCGATTCCACGTGCTGAAATATTGGCCAAATCAGGCGAAAATGTGGAAATGGCAAGCATTCAACTTTCGGACAAAATTTGTGCTGACATTTCTGACACGCGTAGTGAATGAACCATTCGAAATATCGCTGGAAATTCAACGAATAGATGCTGAAGGGACCCCCTCCCCCCTCCCCACTAAAAAGAGGGATTTTCCACCCTTCAATTTTCGAGTTTCTCTTATACCCTCTTGGTGAAAATTCGAAAAAATGAGGGGTATTTTCACAGCCTTCTGGCGGTCGAACGGGATTCTTCAGAGTTATGCCGTGCCCATATTCGTGGTAATTGGATTGTGCCTAATCCAGAAATGAGCACATCGAAGAGATCCAAACAAAACTCTGGAAGATATAGGCGAAAAACGTGAACCATGTCGTAGTGCCATAAGACCAATGTTAAATCACAATGACTGATTTCTTTCCAAGTCAATTAACATTGGCCTCATGAGGCTCACGACATGGTTCTCGTTTTTCGCCTATATATCTTCTAAACATTCGTTTGGATCTCTTCGAGGTGATCATTTCTGTAATAAGCCCAGTCCAATCACGCCGAATCTGGACACGGCATTATAAAAAATGTATTTCGTCCGCCAGAGCCCCAAAGGTTCATCCTTATAGATTGCTCACTTTTATGGATTCATAAGAAACAGGCAATATTAATATAAAATTTACATTATATTTTCAATCCTTCAAAATATATTACAGTTAAAATAGGTCTGTGATGTATCAATGTGTAATGACTCTACGTTTACATTATCATTGAGTTTATAACTACTAAAAACTCAATGACATTATGGTAGTAACCACTCTTGTCAGGGAAACTGTTCTTAATGTGTGTTTTTACAAATTAAATAATAATGAATGACATCATGAATGATTTTAGATCAATAAATCCAAATAGGATCTAAATAATAAAATTGCAAAACATTTTATAATTTTGTGTATCGTGTGGCTTAAGTTGAATCGTTGCATCACTAACACGCTCATATGAATGGACTTTAGGCCATTTGTTCATGTTTTGAGAATAAGATGCATGATGCCCATCAACACAATGTGTGGTACACAAAACTGAGACCACCATACATACAAATATTGCTTTTGTACTTTTCTTAGGTTTCTGTATACAATACAAGGTTGTGATACGAAGTTTTATTTCACCAGAAGCAATATATATATATATATATATATATATATATATATATATATATATATATATATATATATATATATATATTGAATGTTTTCTGTTTTCTTGAATTGTTTTCTGAATGTTTTCTGCATTCAAACCGCCCTACTTGGTCTGGAGGTAGCACTTCTGGTTTCAGGGCCGCAGGTTCAAATCCTGCGTAAGGTGTGGGTTTTTTCAAATGTCCTCCCATCTATCATCACCTCACTGTTTCTTCATCACCCGCGCATTCATACTCTCTATAACCTAGCTGTTGGTGGGGTAGTTAAGCAACATAAAAAAAGCATTTAATAAGAGTTCTGGATTATTACGCCTATAAGCAAAATATTGAAATTACTCTACTCTGTTGATAGGATGATTTAATTCAGGATTTTCTGTCTATAGAAGAAATCATGTAATGTTTTTTGTGAATAGTAGCGATGTATTTAAGATTTCTTTCGATAGAAACAATCAATTCCAGAATTTATTTTCACAGAATAATCTATTTGAGGTTTTCTGTCAATAGAGGCAATCAATTTAAGGTTATTTTTCTATATGAGGGCGTCCAAGGGTGAGCTCGCTCACCCTTTTCATCTCCCACTCATCTGTACTCTCCATAACCTAGCTGTTGGTGGGGTCGTTAAGCAACATAGAAAAATGAGCATTTAATGCATTCAATAAAAGTATTAGATTATTACGATTAATAATATTATTATTAGATTATAAGTAAAATATCAAAGGTGGGTCTACTCTACTCTGTTGATGAGAAAAGTTATTTCAGGATTTTATGTCAATAGAAGAAATCATGTAACGTTTTTTGTAAATAGAAGCAATGTATTTAAAATTTCTGTCAAGAGAAACAATCAATTTGGGAGTTTATTTTTACAGAAGAATCCATTTGAGGTTTTCTGTCAATAGAAGCAATCAATTTAAGGTTCAATTTTCTATATGAGGGCGTCCAAGGGTGAGCTCGCTCACCCTTGTTTGTTGTTCAGTTTTCGAGACATCTTCCATATGGAGGTGTCGGCAGTGTTTAGATTGGCAAGTGTTTTATCCCAAAGCGCTTGCCTGTGTTGAAGTATGTCCCTGTGTAGTTGGCGATTCAGTTGGTTGTAGTGAGCTTTAGCTTCTGCAGTCCTAAGACGTTGCCAGCGTCGTCGGGCGTCGTTTTTAGCGTGTTCACCACACTGTGGAAACACACTTATACGTTTGATTAAAAAGGGACTGAAAAAACCTATTCGTCGCGTAGAATCGCTGAATTTCTACGTAAATCAAAAATTATCGAGCTTGGATTATGCATTTTTTTACAATCTTCGACTACGTAGTAATGAAACTTGTCCACATAGCCTGTATATTTTCAAATCAACAAAATAAAGAAAAAACTCTATAGGCCTTGGAATGGCGTGTTCTTTTATACCATTTTTTGCGCGTTAATAGAATCGCTGGTTTTCCACGTAAATTAGAAATTTAAGCGCTTCTAAGTTGTAATTGGTTATAATCTACCGCGTTACGATAATAACTTTTGTCCACGTAGCCTATATATTTTATAATTAAATAAAAACCGAAAAAAAATTGAGTATACCCCATTTTTGGTCAAGGAGGTTAAAATACTAACCTCTTTGGTTTTGGCCCTCTGATAACCATGGTAACATTTTATAAACAACGGGTGTGTTTATATTATTTTCTGGGCCCAAATTCACAAAAGGTCATAACTTTGATTCGGCTCAAAGTTACGACCTTCTTTCCAGATAATACCATATTTTGTCTTAATCCAAACCCCAAACTCATAAAGAAATATTTTATCGTCCCTCCAATCCCTAGCAAGTGTCTGAGATCCACATAGTTCATTAGTTCTGAAGAAATTGTCTCAACTTTGAGACTACGCCTAGGCCTAGTCCAGACTGGTAGGCCTAGGCCCTAGTAAGTGATCACCTCTTGACTTTGAATATCAATCTACAATGATTTCATGGCTGAATTTGAGAAAACATGTAAATTCTAGCCACCAAAACACGGCAAGGTTATTTTTAAATACCGCGCAATTTGATTTACATATTTTATCATTCCGGTTCTACATCTAACCTCACTTTGACTTGTTCTCGACTAGGCCTAGCGTATGTCACTGTTCACCAGTCACCTTGTCTGTCTAGCCCTTTGGTCTAGCCTAACCTGTCAAACAGCTGTGTTGTGTCGTTGACATTACCACTAATAACTACCACTAACTAGGCTACTACTATACCTAGCTGAAATATAACTTATGATAACTGATATAACCACTTAAACATTAACACTAGGCCTAATTATATATACATAATTATATTAGGCATATATAAATCCGCCATCTTGAAATTGGCCAGCAAACACGCTTGAAGTTTGTGTGCTAGTGTATTTTAGTTTAATCAATGTTCTTTTGAGAACAGTTGAAGGGTATTGTGAGGAAATCAGTGTTAAAGGTTACAGTAGTGTGGTGAAGTGTTAGTGAAGAAATTCGGAAAGTTTTAGTTGTGTTTATAAGTAGTTGAAAGTTTGGCAGTGTTGTTGCTCTGTGTTAGCCTATTGTTTTTGAGGTTAAGAGCGTCTGGTTTTGTTTAGTTCTGTGTAAGCTCAGGTAGTGAAGGGCCTAGTTACTTGTTTGTAGGGTCATTATTGTCGAGGTAGTTCTAGAGGGTAACATTCTTTGTAATATCAGTCCAGCTCGTGTGAAAATGCAGGGTAGTGTAGGTGTAGAGGATTCTAGTAGCTGTAATAGGTGTAGGAAGGTTGTGAGCAGTAGGCAGAAGGCTTTGAAGTGTGGTGTGTGTGAGTCGTGGGAGCATGGTGCATGCAGTGTGCCGCGTGTCTCGAGGGAGGAATATAAGATTCTGGGGAAATGCAGTTCAGTTGTGTGGTTGTGTGGTAGCTGTGTGGGGGATTGGAAAGATAAGGTAGTAGAAAAGGAGGCAGGGAAGTGGGGAGAGTTAGAAGAGCAGTTAAGGAGTACTATTGCTAGGTTAAAGCGGAAGTTGAGGAAGGCTAAGGAGGGAAAGGATCTCGAGGGAGATAGAGTGGGTAAGGTTAGGGGATGGTATGTAGATGAAGTGAGCATGGGGAACGGGCCTAGGAGTAGTGCTGAGAATAAGGGTAAGGAGACACCTGTGGTAAAGGTAATCAGTGATAGGCAGGATGAAGCTAGGGCTAAGGTTGGGAAGGCAATGGGAAAAACCAAGGCTAAGGAAGTACTTAGGACAGAGGAAGATAGTGGTAGACTGGGACAGAGTAGGGCTGCAGAGGAGGTTGAGGTTGAGGCAGACAGGGAGGGCTTGAGAGGGGTGATGCTGCTAGGAGACTCACTCGTTCGGGGAGTAGGAGCGCAGGCCGGGGGAAAGCTGGACGTCACAGTTTTACCGGGAATAGGGGTAGTTAGGATGAAGAAAGTGTTGGAACAGGTTAGTGAGAAGGATGCTGCAGGGAAGGCGGTGATAGTTCATGTAGGGACAAATGACGTGAGTGGTAGGGATGGGTGGGGAAAGGTCAAGTTAGTACAGGAGATGGAGGGGCTAGTGAAAGTAGCTCGTGGGAGGTTTGGGGAAGGTAGGGTGGTGGTTAGTGGGATTTTATATCGTAGGGATATGCAGAGGGGGGTCATCAATGGTATGAATGACTTTCTTAGTCGTATGTGCGAAAGAATGGATGTGTGTTTTGTGGACTCCAATTGTTGGCTAAGAGGAGAAGGATTAGGTGGGGATGGACTTCATTTGTCAAAGGAAGGGCAGCGTATGTTTGGTGGGCTGTTAGGGAGGGTAGGTGATAGGCTGGGAACACAGGTTTGACTTGAGGGGGGTGCGATGAATGAAGAAAAGGGGGGGAGAGTGGGTGGGGGGGGAAATAGGTCGAGGGAAAGTAAATGCCAGGAGATTAACCTAATGGTAGTAAATTGTAGGAGTCTAGCAAATAAGGTGGATGAATTTAGAACGCTATTAGAATTGTACCAGCCAGAAGTGGTGGTGGCAGTAGAGACATGGTTGGGAGGGGGTTTTACAGAAAGTGAATTAACTATAGATCGTTACACATTGCATAGAAGAGATAGGGATAGGCATGGAGGGGGGGTAATGGTAGCAGTTAAAAGAGGTATTCAGGGGACAGTGCTCTGGGAGGAAGAGGAAGCAGAGATGATGGGAATGAAGATAACAGTAGGCAAACAGTCTCTTGAGGTAATCGCAGCATATAGGCCTCCGGGGGGGGATTTAGGACTGCTTCATTGCTTAGAGGATAGGCTTAGTGCTAGGGATAATGTAGAGAGTTTAATTATAGCGGGAGATTTGAACATGCCTAACGTAAGATGGGAGGTAGGAGGTAGAGAACAAGGGAGGGGAGTAATGCAAAACATCGTTACGGGCATATTAAACGAAGGTTTTCATCAGGTTGTGGAGGAGGGAACCAGGAGTAGAAGGTTAGGGGGTACAAATATTCTAGACGTAGTGTTAGTCAGGCCGAGTGAGTTGTGGGCAAAAACAGTGATTGTTGATGGCATTAGCGATCATCGGGTACCTATAGTCAGCTTAGCTTTAGCTCCGGTTCAAACCGATAACGTTGGGAAGAAAGTTTGGGGGTACAAAAGGGTGCAGGCAAGAGAGGTTCAAAAAGCTTTTGAGGATAGGTTTGAGAAGTGGTGTGAGATAGACAAGCGTGATGTTGAAGGTCTGTGGTTCAATTTTCTGAAAGTATATGAGGAGGTTAGAGATATGTTGGTTCCCTATAAGGTGTTGCAGGCAAATGCAGATCCTGCCTACTATAATAGTACAGTTAGGAGGCTTAAGAGAAAGGGTAGAAAGATGAGTAGGAAATTGAGGGAGTCAGGGGAGGGAAAGGAAGCGATCAGGGACCTGAGGCGGGACTTAAACAAGGCTAAGAGGGAGGCGAAAGAAAACTTCATGGGTGGTATGTTTAATGAACGTGATGTACAGGGTAGCTGGAATAGAATGTACAGGTTTCTTTCTAGTCAGAAGGGTAGTAGTAAGGAGTTGCCCACCTTAGTTGATCAGGGAGGGAATGAGTGGAAAACGGATAAGGAGAAGGCAGCAGCATTAAATAGATTCTACGGGGAAGTGTTCAATGTGACTGGATTTATAGGGGAGGGAGAAACAACACTGGAGGGGGAGGGGGAAGAAGTCCTGCTTACAGAGGGGGAAGTGTGGAATGTATTGAGGAAACTAAAAAGTGGGAAGTCACCAGGCATAGATGGGGTGCAAAGCGATCTCCTGAAATTAGCGGGTAGGGGGGTTGTAGGTTATTTGCTAAGGTTGTTCCAAGCCTCACTCACAGCAGGTAGAGTACCGCAAGATTGGAAAAAAGCGGAGGTGGTTCCAATTTCAAAGGGAGGGCAAAGGGGCAGGGTAGACAACTACAGGGGAATCAGTTTAACGTCACATGTATGTAAGATGATGGAAAGGGTAGTTATAAAGAGAATAATGGAGAAAGTAGATGAACATAGGGGTATTTCGGAAGTGCAGCATGGGTTTAGGAAGGGGTATTCATGTGAGACACAGTTGTTAGGTTTTGCGGAAGAGCTGGCAGGGGTAGTAGACAAGGGGGGCTGTATTGATGCAGTGTTTTTAGATTTTGAAAAGGCTTTCGACAAGGTAGATCACTCTATACTATTAGGGAAGTTAAAACTGTCCATTGGGAATGCTGGGTTAGTTAATTGGATTGGAAACTTTCTTCAGGATAGAGTTCAAACGGTTCGAGTAGGTTCGGAGGTTTCAAGTGAGGTTAAGGTTACGTCAGGAGTTCCACAGGGTAGTGTGCTAGGTCCGTTATTATTTGATTTATATATAGATGATCTGACTAGGGTTGTTAATTCGAGAATAAGGTTATTTGCAGATGATTGTGTGGTTTATAGGGAAATCAATACAGAGGAGGATGTAGTAGCTATTCAGGCAGATTTGACGGCACTTAATTGTTGGGTTCAGTTGAACAAGATGGGGTTAAATGAAGGGAAGTGTAAGTTAGTCACCTTTGGTAGGAGGAGAGTGAGGGCTGATGTAGTGTATGATGTAGGAGGGAAGTCACTTGAGTCAGTGGAAAATTACAAGTACTTGGGGGTGGTATTTGATAGACGTCTAGGGTGGGGGAGTCAGATTGAGAGAATAGTAAAAAAGAGTATAAATGCACTAAACTTTGTAATGAGGCAGCTTAGGGGGACAAGTATGAAGATAAAGGAAAAGGCTTATTTCTCGTTAGTGCGTCCCATGGTGGAATATGCTAGTTCAGTTTGGGATCCTTATAGATTAGGTGAGATAAGGGATGTGGAAAGGGTGCAAAGGATTGCAGTTAGAAGGGTTACAGGTAGGGTTAGGAGGTGGAAATGGGGGGAGAATGAAAGGGGGGAGAGGGTGAGAATATTGGAGAGTCCATCTGAGATGATCCGAGACTTGGGATGGCGGGAATTGGAAATACGGAGAAAGGAGGATCGGATCTGTAATTTCTTCAGGGTAATGGAAGGAGAAGGGGGCTGGGGAGAGTTGAATAGGTTGATTGAAAGGAATGAGTCAGGGTATGGGGGTAGGCGAAGTCATGATAGAGCAGTAGTTATAAAGGGGGCTAGATTAGATGTCGGTAAGTTCTCTTTCTTGAATAGGACAGGTAGGGATTGGAATGGGCTTAGTAGAAGTATGCTTGAGGAGGATAAAATAGGGTTGAAGCTATTCCGTCAGAAGGTTAGGGAGGCGATAGGATAGGATTGATAGGGAACTTGCCACCGCGCATTTATGTGCAACTGCAAGAGTTAATAATAATAAAATAATAATAAACTAGGCCTAGGCTATATCCTACTAATTATATTACAATGTTCAACGCTGGGCGTTTCCTAATTCTGGATGAGGCTAGGCCATTGAGTTTCAGGAGAGGCCTATCATTGTTAGCTGGTAGAGTATTCAAAGATAGGCTGGATCAAATAAATGTGTCGGATGACAATCTGATCAAACGGTACAGGTTTCCCAAGATATACCGTCTTGGATCTGTGCAACATTTTGGAAGGCGATTTGACCAGACCGACAGCAAGGTCCCATGCCTTGCCTATTGCAACGCAAGTTCTTACTGCGTTGCGATTCTACGCATCTGGAACGTTCCAGTTCGTCATGGGCAATGTAACGGGCATAAGACAAGCCAGTTGCTCGCGAGTTTTGTGTGTCATTAGCAATGCATTGGTTGAACTCTCCCCCCAGTTCATATCCTTCCCTCTTGAAAATGAGGCATACGTGGCCAGAGTTAAAGCAGGTACGTTGCCGAGGTCATTAGTTGCTAGTACACAAAACTGTCATACACAGACTAGGATCTGATATCAGAGTCAAGTTGAGCTAACCTAAACCGAAAATCTTGAACACCGCAAGAACGATATTTTCATGCATGATGGCTAGTCTATTATTTTGGGGAGAAGGGGGTAGGCCCAGTCTCACACTATTCAAATGCAATATCGTAGCCTTCCTATTCAGTCATCATCTGGAATAATGCTTACGGTGTACTGGATTTTCAGTGTAGGCCTACGTTTTTCTCGATGTACCATATTTTCGGTGTATCAGTTATGCAAGCCAAGGGCGGTCGTACCGTACATGTACAGGCCTATGGTGGACCATCCTGACAGAGTTTTTTTTGGTTATCCTCTGTCATAAGGTCAATACTGGGATGGTTCTTTAACAACAGGCTACGACCGACTCCTTCCCACTTTCCCAAAAACACTGAATAACCTTTCATCTCATCATCTCATGTCATTCACAGACGCCAATAGATCTCAGTCATCAGGAAATGAGTGCGTCGTTAAACCAATATAAATTGAATAGAATACAGGCACATGTACAGATTTATACTGAGACGCGTGGCCGAGTGTTGACACACTGAACCGTCATTCGGGAGACCGGGGTTCGATTCCCGCCATGGTCGACCATCCTGACAGGGGTTTTTCGTGGTTTTCCTCTGTCGTTCAGGTCAGTAGGCCACTGGGATGGTTCCTTAACAACAGGCCACGACCGACTCCTTCCCACCATCCAAAACACCTAATAAAATGACCTTTCATCTCATCATCCCATCATCTCATTCATCATCCACTGACCCCAATAGATAATAATAATAATAATGAGTCTTCATTTCTTTAAAACACAACACAGTTATACATTTGTTTACGTTGGTATTCAGAAGAAAATGGCGAGGTTCGGTAGGGATGCCGCTCTTCCAACTAACCATGAGATTGTAGCCATCAGTATAGTGCGTCGTTAAAACCCAATATAAAATAATATGTACAGATTTATAATGTATTCTGTGATTTGTATGTCTTAGGCCTATATAGGTAAAACACTTCATATTGCAGAATTCCACAACCTTTCAGAGTTCCCCAACATAATAGGGGCCGTTGATGGATCATTAATCAACGTGAAAGCTCTGTCTGCAGATGAACCTCCTTTCGTCGATAGATACTAGAACCACAGTATTAATTGCCAGTTCGTGTGTAGGCTACTGCCGACCAGCGAATAGTCAATTTGGTTGCCCGTTGGCCAGAGAGTACACACAACCAATTTATTTAGGCTACTTTCACAATCAGTTTAGTCACATGATGAGACAAATATATTTTCGTGTGTAGATCGCTCTTCTTACAACAAACACATAGTTCATATGTTGATTATTCCTATAGTTATTAGTGACAATGAGTTGCAAGTGAGTCATGACAAAATTAAATGATACATTCAACCATACTGATTGATTGATTATTGCTTGTTGAATGCCCCACCAACAGATTATTCTTGTCTATTTTTTAATTCCATTGAACTAAGACTTCATTTCACTTGACGAACAAAATCGGGCTTCGTTTTTATGTTCTCTTTTGTACGTGGGAACGTGGCATACAGATAAGAGAGTGTGCAACCAATCAAAACTTTTTCCAAACGTTGGTGTCATTATTATTTTTTTTATTATTATTATCTCTTGCAGTTGCACATAAATGCGCGGTGGCAAGTTCCCTATCAATCCTATCCTATCGCCTCCCTAACCTTCTGACGGAATAGCTTCAACCCTATTTTATCCTCCTCAAGCATACTTCTACTAAGCCCATTCCAATCCCTACCTGTCCTATTCAAGAAAGAGAACTTACCGACATCTAATCTAGCCCCCTTTATAACTACTGCTCTATCATGACTTCGCCTACCCCCATACCCTGACTCATTCCTTTCAATCAACCTATTCAACTCTCCCCAGCCCCCTTCTTCTTCCATTACCCTGAAGAAATTACAGATCCGATCCTCCTTTCTCCGTATTTCCAATTCCCGCCATCCCAAGTCTCGGATCATCTCAGATGGACTCTCCAATATTCTCACCCTCTCCCCCCTTTCATTCTCCCCCCATTTCCACCTCCTAACCCTACCTGTAACCCTTCTAACTGCAATCCTTTGCACCCTTTCCACATCCCTTATCTCACCTAATCTATAAGGATCCCAAACTGAACTAGCATATTCCACCATGGCACGCACTAACGAGAAATAAGCCTTTTCCTTTATCTTCATACTTGTCCCCCTAAGCTGCCTCATTACAAAGTTTAGTGCATTTATACTCTTTTTTACTATTCTCTCAATCTGACTCCCCCACCCTAGACGTCTATCAAATACCACCCCCAAGTACTTGTAATTTTCCACTGACTCAAGTGACTTCCCTCCTACATCATACACTACATCAGCCCTCACTCTCCTCCTACCAAAGGTGACTAGCTTACACTTCCCTTCATTTAACCCCATCTTGTTCAACTGAACCCAACAATTAAGTGCCGTCAAATCTGCCTGAATAGCTACTACATCCTCCTCTGTATTAACAGAATTATCTTTGTGTCAAAAAGTTGATTGTTTTTTCAATCATTAAAATGGGGTGGAAAGATCGCTCTTGTGGTGCCCCGTCTAAACGATTCTACTGTCATCCATAACCTTGAGAACAATACTTCTGTATCAAGTTTCGATGATAACATAACAGGTTGGGATTATTTTTTCAGCAAAATCGGATTGACGGTTTTCTCGGGAGGAATTGGGAAAATTGGTAAAATCCCTATGAGAATAACAAGTATAAGAAAGAATGTTATCGTTTTTCACTTCATTGATTGAAATTAGAATTCCTATAATAGAAATTGATATTATTGTAATTGATTTTGTTATTGATTAGAATTGATATTATTCTATTACACATTTCTACCAACTTCTACTGTTTGGAGAAATTCGAATCGGTCGTTTATAAGAAAATGGAGCATTCTATAGGCCTAGGAAAGTTATCAAATATTGAGTTCAAATTTTGTGAATACAAATTGATTGTAGTGAAATATTGATGGCCCCATATATATAACTTTTCATCAAAACAAAACAATGTTTGTCACATGGACACACTTTGACATTAGCAACATATGAGAAAAAAACAATGCTATAATAATGATAATATTTTTGTGAAGTGAAATTATGGTATTCATATGGATTTTATTTCATTTATTTATTTATTTAGCAGTCCTGCTACTTCCATTACATTCATACATACTGACACAGACATTGGATCACCTAGAGATGAAACTTATTTTTAACAAATACTATACATTCATTTTTAAACACATTAATATCAATAGAATTTACAATAGCAACATCCGATTCATTATAAAGCCTGAAACCACTATGGAATATTGATTGTAATTCTTTTAGCGTGTTCTTTCTTTGTACCTTAATGCGATGATCATTCCTCATGTGCATTATATGGTCTCCTTTGTTCCCTTCTTTTTCATTCAGATAATCTGGGAGTTCTCCCTTTTCTAACTTGTATATAAAAGTAAGTACATTAAGTGCAACTCTCTGTCTAATTGTCAACATGTCAGTACGCTCTAATAATACACGAACAGGTAAGTAACGGTCACACTGGAGGACGACCCTCAGCGCTTTGTTTTGAAGCTTTTGCAGCTTGTCTATATTATAATCACTTGCACTCCACAGCAATGTACTACAGTAATCAACATGTGGTAGCACTATTGTTTTAAATATTAACATCCGTGTACATTGTGATAATGATTTTCCAGCCCTCGATAGGAATCCATTTTTTTTCCCCATCTTTTTAGTTATATATTCAATGTTACTGTTAAAACTCAAGTGTTGGTCTATAATTACCCCTAAATATTTCATCTCATGAACATATTCTATAACTGCATTGTCCACCTGTATATTAGGTAGGTCTTCAAATTCATTCAATATTTTATTTTTTACATTTTTAGTTGCTGTTATTAACATGCACTTTGTTTTACTGACATTTAGTCTGAGTTTGTTCATCCTCAGCCAGTCTACTAAAAGTCTTAAGCTTTCATTGACTATTCTAGTAGCTTCAATGACATTATCCCCTGCTAAGGATAACAGGGTGTCATCTGCGAACAGTTTTATAAAGATATTCGAGTTACATGTGATTTCAAAAATATCGTTGATGTAAATTATAAACAGGTAGGGCCCCAGTACGGATCCTTGTGGAACACCATAATTATTATCTATTCGTTCAGACTTAGTATCATCATAAATTGTACATTGAGTTCTTTTTTCAAGATAGCTCACAAACCATTGATATGCAGTACCTCTTATCTCATATTTCCATAATTTTTCTAATAATATTTTTCTATCAATAGTTTCAAAGACCCTTTTGAAATCTAAAAAGAGCGCTATTATAATTCTGTCTCTTCCCTTTCCTAATTCTGCTAACCACTTGTCTATAACAAATTGCAATGCAGTTTCACATGAGTGATTGTTCGGAAACCGGACTGATTATTATGTAGCAAGTTGTTCCTCGTAAAGTGGTCTTTCAGTTGTTCGTAAATTACCTTTTCTAGAACTTTCTCATATATTGGGAGTTTATTGATGGGCCTAAATTCCTCTGGTATAGTTGACTTTCCAACTTTAGGGATAGGTATGACCTCTGAATCACGCCACCTTTCCGGCACTTGACCTGTCCTGATCGAGGTGTTGATAACATTAAGTAGTGCGGTACCACTTCTCCAAAACGTTCTCTTAAGTATTTCGGTACTAATACCCTCCTCTGTCCCAGATTTGTTTTGTAGACCACTAACAATCTTTTTCAGCTGTTGTGAATTGATAGTTGTAAAGTCTTCGAGTAGTGCTATCGACCTACTGTCAACATCTGTGGTACGGTCTACCAGTTCTTTTGGATCTGCATTAGGCTCTTCTATGCTATCGATTATATCTCTTACACTATGGACAAAGAATTGGTTAAATTTATCAGCCAGGTTATCTGCTTCATACTGCCTGGGAAATATAATATCACTGTTCCGAGTAGTAACTACCTTACATTGGTCATTAATTTTTTTTGAGCGTCTTCCACATAGTTTTTGTGTCATTTCTCACCGCATCTATGCTATTCTCATAAAAATATTGTTTTTCTAATCTAAGTGTCTTAACAAATATACTACGATTTACTTTGTACTGACTCCAACTATCTATACTATTAGTAAGTTGCGCTTTAATGTAGGCATCATCTCGTAGTTTTTGTTTACTCAACACTTGCTCATTAAACCATGGTTTGGGATTGATTCTGTTACTAATTCGAATGATTATAATTGGATGATTATAGTAATTAAACAGATAGTTTCGTAGTAGATATTTCGCACACTATGAAGAAATCATCTATAACAAAATGAGAATATAAGCCTATTCAACAATTAATCAAGTATCGTAGCTCAAATATCTCAAGAAAATCAAAGAAATCAACTGAAAAGCTCTTTTAACGTCAAAGCTTGTCAAACTTCTTGTCGATTTCAATTTTTTGTGAGCTATTTTCCATTATTCTGCTTCATTTTACGCCATGTGATTTTGTTGAATATGGGGATTTTTCTGGTCGCAGTAGATTCTATCATATTTTTTTTCATCATCCATTCAACATAATCCGTGGATATTTCAATCCGAATAATTTTTATGATTCCGATGACTTCGTTTTGTTCTGATGTTTTTTCAAAATCTGCTTGATTTCTCCATTTTTAGCGTGTTCACCACACTGTGGAAACACACTTATAATATGTTTGATTCAAAAGGGACCAAAAAAACCTATTCGTCGCGTAGAATCGCTGAATTTCTACGTAAATTGAAAATTGTTGAGCTTGTATTATGCAAATTTTCACAATCTTCGACTACGTGGTAATAAAACTTGTCCACATAGCCTGTATATTTTCTAACTAACGAATTAAAGGAAAACTGCTTTGGCCACGCCCACTTTTTGTCGTGGCGTAGGTTATTTCTTGCGCGTTGATAGAATCGCTGGTTTTCCACGTAAATTAAAAATTATTATAACTTATCACAACTTATCGGTAGGTAATGTGATGGTTATGAGGTATGGGCATACAGTAATAGAGTTTTAATCTACGGAGTGTAGGCCTATATTCGTACGGTCAACTGTATGATTAAGTGAAAATAAATAATACGGTCAGTGATATCATGATCGCGATGTTTCGGCCCATGACTATAAATGGCCAAAATAACGCTCTCTCAACGTGACTTCTGTAGCTCATGGGTTAGCACAGCTGACTCCCATGCCAGGGAACTGTGATCGAATACCGCCTATGACTGATTTTTTCATTTTTTTGAATTGGTTACTCTAGAGTTTATATATGAAGCCAGGTTGCGGACAGTAAGTGAGGTTATTGGGTTGGGTTTAATCCTCGCGAATACCGCCGGCAGGTGGAACGGAGCTTACATATCATGTTCGTTTATTGGTAACTGGTGTCTGGGGCACTCTCTCAATGAAAATGACAACTAGACTATCCTCCCAAACGAATCCTACGTCACTAACACAAACAACCAATGACAACGCTGACCGTACAATCCATTTATGTGTATTGATATGGCTGACTGTACGATTATCCACAGCCTTTAATCTATTCCTCTATGGTACGCCCTTCTCATCATTACTCTATAGTGAGAGGTAGGCCTGAAGGATAAGGTAATGTTTTATAGGCTTTCAAAATTTTGTACTTTTCAATGGCGGTCATGATTAGGTAGGGTAAGGTTTGTGTCGAACGCTCAAACCATCATCTAGGTCTAAGGCCTATCACAACCTAACATGACTCCAACATCTTAATCGGTCGATAAATTGACCCAGTATTTACCATTATGCCATGACTCTAAGACAAGCGGCAGTGAAACTACTTTTATAATTTTCATAACAAACCTCCAAACACCAACCTAGCCTTTCTAGGCCCATGATTGGTTGGAGACAATAGAATAGGGCCCAGCTCAGCTTTGAGTGTGTAGTGTTAGGTCAAGTTATAGCACATCAAATCCAATGTCTGTGGCCTATTTGACAATACTGATATAAATTGTGTTACTTTCACGGTAGGCCTATTCGATAATGATGAGGCCCTCTTTGGACTTTGAAGGTCCCTTAAATTTGTTCAAATCCTGTACAAAGTTCCGCGCAAGGTTTATTGGCAATCTGAACCTTGCACCGCTCAACGGTGCATCCCGATGCACCAAATCATCCCTATGTATTTTGTTTAGCCACTCTTTCATGTACATGCCTAACATTCCTCCGCAATTGCACCCATGACATAATACCAGAGCCATGAGAGACAGTAGGCCTAAACGATAAGCGTGAATGTTTGGTTAGGTTTACACAGTTGACGCAAAGAATACATGTAGGCCTAGCCCTATATCTGTCGTTCAAGTGTGTTCCGATGAAATGATTTAAATAAATTTTAAGAGCAGTTCAATCAAATATATTTCTAAATACTGTCACATTTTCAGCTTGTTGTAAGACCGACAACACATTTTAACCATTAAAAAACTCAGGCCGCAGGTGAAAGGAATGAACATGAACTATGCCTCCGGACCGTATGAAATATGCATCGGTCATCTAGCTAGATTACAAGTTGGCCAAAACAAAACAAAAAAAGCTAAAAAGAAGAAGATGCCTCTAAAATGATTTTAAGGGGTGAATGAACTTATATAGGGTGAATAATTATGCACAATCAATCAATTATCCACCCCCGGATATTTTCGAAGGCAATTATATCCCCTGACAGAATATATTTTTTCTATTATTATGGTTTGCATTCCAGCACCCGATCTGGTGCTGGAACCAGACCCCTATTTGAGGCGTTATTTGAATTTCTGCAACAAAATGACCCATTCAGGGTGGTTATTTGATCGATTACATTTTTCTTTTCCACCCTTAACTTTTTTTTGTATGACGCTCGTTTGGGTGGGATTCATCCCCTAACGGACTCGCGTTTTTCGCTAACCGGACCCCTATTGGAGGGGTTGTTTGAATTTCTGCCACATAATGACTCATATGGGAGGGAGGGGGGGGGGGGAACAACCCTATTTTGTTTTCCACCCCTGAATTTTTTCGTATGACGTTCGTTCAAGAGAAATTCATCCCTTAACAGGTTGATATTTTCACAATTATTCTGGGTGCTGGAATCAGACTCCTTGAGGGGTTGTTTGAATTTCTGCAACAAAATGACCCATACAGGGTGGTTAGTTGCTCGATGAAATTTTATTTTCCACCCCTAATTTTTTTTGGATGACGCTCGTTTGGGTGAGATTCATCCCCTAACGGATTCGCGTTTTTCGATTACCGGACCCCTATTGGACGGGTTGTTGGAATTTCTGCAACATAATGACTCATATGGGGTGGTTGGTGAAACAACCCCATTCTGTTTTCCACCTCAAACTTTTTTTGTATGATGCTCGTTTGGAAGAAATTTATATATTTTATATATATACAAATTAAATAATAATGAATAACATCATGAATGATTTTAATTCAATAAATCCAAATAGGATCTAAATAATAAAATTGCAACATATTTTATAATTTTGTGTATCGTGTGGCTTAAGTTTAATCGTTGCATCACTAACACGCTCATATGAATGGACTTTAGGCCATTTGTTCATGTTTTGAGAATAACATGCATGATGCCTATCAACACAATGTGTGGTACACAAAACTGAGACCACTATACATACAAATATTGCTTTTGTACTTTTTTTAGGTTTCTGTAAACAATACAAGGTTGTGATACGAAGTTTTATTTCACTAGAAGCAATATATATATATATATATATATATATATATATATATATATATATATATATATATATATATATATATATATATATATTGAATGTTTTCTGCCAACAGAAGCATTCAAACCGCCCTACTTGGTCTAGAGGCAGCACATCTGCTTCTGGTTTCTGGGCCGCAGGTTCAAATCCTGCGTAAGGTATGTTTTTTTTTAAATGTCCTCCCATCTATCATCACCTCACTGTTTCTTCATCACCCGCTCATTCATATTCTCTATAACCTAGCTGTTGGTGGGGTAGTTAAGCAACATAAAAAAAGCATTTAATAAGAGTTTTAGATTATTAGGCCTATAAGCAAAATATTGAAAGTACTCTACTCTGTTGATGGGATAATTTAATTCAGGATTTTCTGTCTATAGAAGAAATCATGTAACGTTTTTTTGTGAATAGAAGCAATGTATTCAAGATTTCTTTCGATAGAAACAATCAATTCCAGAATTTATTTTCACAGAATAATCTATTTGAGGTTTTCTGTCAATAGACGCAATCAATTTAAGGTTATTTTTCTACATGAGGGCGTCCAAGGGTGAGCTCGCTCACCCTTGTTAATTTTGACTGATTGCTTCAGGCCAGGAGGTAGATCGAAGAGAGTGGTTGGGCGGCGTGTTGTCTTGGGCACTGCTGTTGCCACGCTGTCTTGAATGGCGGTTGTGACGTAGGCGACCGCTTGGTCTATGGCAGCCGGTGACGTCAGGGCTGCAGGGGTGTCATGGAAGCGAGACTTGAGCGCGTCGCGGAAACCAGTCCAGTCCGCCTTGCGATAATTGTAATGTGGCAGCCGCGGAGAGGTGTTCATCTCTTCCCCTAGGGTTAACAGCACAGGATTGTGATCGGAGGATAGCTCGGTGAGGGCCGATAACGTTACCGTTGCAGTGATGTTGGAGAGAATCGCTATGTCCAACACGTCGCATTGGGTGTGGTGAGGGGAATAAGAGTGAATGTAGGTAGCCTCGTGAGGTTCAGCAACGATGTATTTGTGTCTGAGGGAGTGCGAGTATAGCTTTTTGCCTTTGCAGTTGTCTGATAAAGAGTTCCAGGTTGTATGTTTGGCATTTAGGTCCCCGGCTAGGATGGTGGGGATGTTAGTGTTTGTCAGAGAGAGGATGTCTTGGGTGTTGAGTTTGACTCGAGGAGGAGAGTAGACAGCTATTAGATTGAGTTTTTGATTTGACACTGTCGTGATTGAAATGGCAGTGTGTTCAATGGAGGGAGTGATTGGTGTGGCATATGGATCATGAGGGATGTCTGATTTGATTAGGATCGCTGTCCCGCCCCCGCCATTGTTGCTGGGACGGTCAGTTCGGATTGTGTTGTAGCCTGCTATGGCGAAAGGGTTGATAGGTTTCAGTTTTGTTTCGCAAATGAGTATGATTTGGATGGAATGGGATTGTAGAAAGTGCTGTAACTCAAACTTTTTATTTTGAATGCCATTTGCATTCCAGTAAGCCAACGACATATCTTGAGGCGATCCAGGGGCGGCTGCCATTTTGTGTTGTGTTTTGTGAGTTCACGAGCTCAATTAATAACTGCAGAAGTATTTTGACTGTGGGGGGGACCCCTTCCGTGTGAGCAATCGCATCACTAATCAGCGATATCGTCGACCAGATATCATTGCCGTGTGGCGGCAGGACAGCTGAACGTTGGTACTGAGGCGGTGGAGGCGGGGGTGGAAGGTTGCGCGACGTTGCGTCACTATAGGAGATTCGAAGCTCATCGGCCGGTCTTTATATACCCTTTTTGGAAAGGGGTCGTCTGTGATTGGCTCTGGTGTCCGTCCAATCACGGTGCGCACTGGACCGTTTGCCCTGCGGTCCACGCGGCCGCCTGGGTCAGTGCTCCGTTCCTGGTTCCGCTGCTTGCTGTGGGATTCTCTATGCGGTCTGGCTGAGATGCAAGCATGTTGCGAGTGGATGCCCTGGTGGTCGGCCTTGTCGCGCTGCTGGCATCGTCCGGTGGTCTGACTTTCCTTCTCTTGTCAGTGCGTGGCAGTGCAGTGCTGTTGGTCTCGTGTCCTAGTTGGTGGAGATGTAGGTACGACTCGGCAGTTGTTCATGGCTGGTTTCCCTGGAGATGGCGAGTCACATCTTGCCGAAACGTTGGAGAGACAAAGGATCTTTTAAGACCCAGCAGTTCTCTTCTAAGGAGCATACGCGGTCAACCCGAGAGCACGGTACAACATATATTTATATATATATGTATATATATATATATATATATATATATATATATATATATATATATATATATATATATATATATATATATATATATATATATATGTATATATTCAATATATATATATATGTATATATATACATATATATATATATATATATATATATATATATATATATATATATATATATATATATATATATATAGAGAGAGAGAGAGAGAGAGAAATTCAAATATATATATATATATATATATATATATATATATAAATATATATATATATATATATATATGTTATATGCATATATATGTATATATATATATATATATATATATATATATATATATATATATATATATAATATATATATATATATATATATATATATATATATATATATATATATATATATATATATATATATATATATATATATATAAATGAATATATGTATATATAAATATATATATATATATATATATATATATATATATATATATATATATATATATATATATATATATATATATATATTTATATATATGTATATATATATATATATATATGTGTTTGTGTAAGCTTTCACAAGGTATTAAATTATTAATAGTAAAGTTTTCGGACACACTTGTGTTATCTATATAATACATTTTATTCTTCTAACGTTTCAACGTGATTTGCACACGTCATTATCAAAGAAAATATTATCCTAATATGAAAAGTAAATAAAAATATGACAACTATAACAATATAAAACATTTTTTTGTTATAATTATTGGTGAGTTTAGATGTGGTGTCTTTGTTTACGAAGATCCCAATAGCAGAAGCGTTAGAGGGCATCAAAGAGAATTATATCATATCAACGGACATAATGGGAATGATTAGCCACTGTATGTCTTCCACATATTTCATGTTCAACAAGGAAATTTATAAACAAAGGCTTGGTGCTCCTATGGGTTCCCCTCTGTCACCGGTGATTGCAAACTTATTTATGGCAGACTTTGAAAAGAAAGCTTTAGATACAGCACCATTAAAACCAACGCTGTACAAACGGTACGTAGATGACATTTTAATTAGATGGCAGCATGGTATAGGTGAACTAGATAAATTTTTTAATCATTTTAATAATAGGCACAATAATATCAAATTCACGATGGAATTGGAGAAAGATGGAACACTACCCTTCCTGGACGTATTAATCATAAAGAAGAAGAATGGAGATTTTGGGCATGCAGTATATAGAAAACCGACAAATACAAATCGATATTTAAAAGCGGAATCGCATCACCATCCACAACAACTTTACTCGGTAGTAAAATCTCTAACACATAGGTCCAAAACATTAACAGACAGTGAACACAAGAGAGAAGAATTAAACTTTTTAAATGAGGTTTTGATGAAGAATGGATACGGAAAGAAAGTCATATGGAAATCTAATAACAGAAAATACACACATAGTGAAGAGGAGAAACCGGAGATAAGAAGCACAGCTTATCTACCTTTTGTAAAGGGAACGACAGACATAATAGGAAGGATGTTGAGTGAAAGGAATATAAAGACAGTATTCTCAACGGAGAAGAAAATCGGGGACGTGCTCAAATGTGAAGATAGTAGGCTACTATAATGTATGAATCGAAAGGAGTGTATAAAATACCGTGTTCTGATTGTGATTTAGAGTACATAGGACAGACAAGCAGGAGAATTGAAGCAAGAGCAAAGGAGCATCAGGCAGCAATAAAAAGACATGACTTCAACAATTCCCTTAGTAAACACTCAATATTAACTGGCCATCATATAAATTTCAAAGAGACAAAAACAATAGCAAGGGTGGAGCACATCATACCACGTATTACCAGAGAAGCAATAGAAATAGAAATTACGCCAAATATGAACAATAGGAACGATAGTGTGAGATTACACGAGAGTTGGAAAACGGTACTGGGTAGGAAAGAAAATAGGAAGGAAAGGAGAAACCAGGATGAAGTACAACAGAACGCAACAAGAGAGATAAATGAGAACATCACACTCACGAATCGAGCCAGAAAGACAATGTTAGAGAGAGAAACGGGACCGACAACAAGAAGCAAATCGGAAAAAAAGGACAAGCTAATTAATATATAAGTGTTCTGTTCAAGTTCTAGACGGAAACAAGAAGGTATAGATACATATACAGCAAGCTTATATATTTCAGTTTCTTACATAGATATCAAGAGTGGTCTTAGATTCTTATTTTGGAAAATGTTTTATATTGTTATAGTTGTCATATTTTTATTTACTTTTCATATTAGGATAATATTTTCTTCGATAATGACGTGTGCAAATCACGTTGAAACGTTAGAAGAATAAAATGTATTACATAGATAACACAAGTGTGTTCGAAAACTTTACTATTAATAATATATATATATATATATAATATATATATATATATATATATATATATATATATATATATATATATATTTATATCTATATATATATAAATATATATATATATATATATATATATATATATATATATATATATATATATATATATATATATATGAATATATATAAATATGATATTGATGAAAGTATTCCTGGATAAATATTTATGTAATCGTATGAATTTCTGGTTCAACAAGTTGAGATTGTACCTATCAGGTGATCGTAGCGGAGATTCAATTCCACATACTGAAAAAAATGAGCTTCGTTTTTATGTTTGTTTTATTGTTGTAATTTTGTGCGCGGTATACATGCAGGTCAGGAGAAAAAAATTAACTGGAAAATTTCTCTACATATTTCTGTCATGCCAGAATAGGTTGGGATTGATTCACAGTATAATCCTTTGGAAGGTTTTCCCTTAAAGGAATCGGAAAGTTCGAAAAATCCCCATTAGAATGACCCATACGAAAAATACTTGAAAAACAAGAATTCTCCGAAAGCTCATATTTAAATATATATATATATATATATATATATATATATATATATATATATATATATATATATATATATATATACATATATATATATATATATATATATATATATATATATATATATATATATATATAAATGTATATATATATATATATATATATATATATATATATATATATATATATATATATATATATATATATGAATATATGTATATATATATATATATATATATGTATATATATGTATATATAGATTTATATATATGTATATATACATATATATATATATATATATATATATATATATATATATATATATATAAATATATATATATCTATTCATATTGTTACAACTTAGCTTCTATGGGGATGTATACTAAGTTGTGGGATCGGGTTCGGGACCAGACTGGGTCTCACTTCTCAAAGAACTAAATGACATAGTTAAAAAGAGAATACTATTTAATGTGTGTAACTGATTTACATACCCCGGAACCTTGGAATTAGAGCCCCCTCATTGGGTGAAGCCCTCAATAAAAATAAACCCACCCAATTATAGGTCCTACTCCTACCGTACAACAGTTGAGGTCGCCAGAGTGGGGTCGCGATGAAGATGCTCGTCGGAAGTCTAGGTTCGTCTCCCCTCTCGTTCGATCTTCGGGGTCTGTCGTGATCACCTGTCCCCCTCGAATCTCTTAGATCAACTCCCAGATCAGAATCTAATTAGAAGTCACTACCCACCCGGTCTTCGGTAGTACCTGGTGCTGCGCATGCGTACTCCTGCCGGGTTCTAGGTAGACTACCCGCTCAGCGTAGATGTTATGAGGATAGCGGGTTCCAGGGTTGACGGGAATAGGCACTGTGGTGGCCTATGATGGAACTGAGGTATAGGCGAGGTATATGCGCATACACGTACAGAGGCAAGAAGGAGAGAGGGTAAAAGGTCTAGGGTTCTCAGGTGAGTGGCCATAGAGATACGTATCTTCGTGACACACCTCCACCTCCCTTGAAAATCGTCCCGATTTTCCGTCTGGGACACTCTTTTCTCCATCTAGAACCAATTCTGCTCAGTTACCGCTGATCGCATCCTCTCTATCACTTGGATGGGGAGTCCTTTTTTTCACAGGATCTATCCGTCTTCAGTGTTCTCTTCAACTCGATGTCACTCTGACGTCCCTCACCTACTGGAACTACCTAGGCGGCCTTCATAAATCCCATACATTAAAATGACCCCAATAGTAACAAATTGATGATACAATATACATTATTTCAATTGAAGGTTCCAGGGAAAATACATGTTTTTGGTAGGTATAATAATTCCATATATCTCATTATCTATCTGAAAATGTACCGTTGCTACCAGAAAAAAAGAGAACATTCATCCTAATCAATAATTATGATAATACCCACATTAATGGTATGAAAAACATGGTGAATAATGTTAAAATAAGCACAAAGATTTGTCACTTCACTTATGAAATAAATATAGAATGTCACATCAGTGTCTATATAGTGCCAACAATGTCATGATAAGTCCAGTGGAGATGAATCTATCAAATATCATCCCATCATAATCATGTTATATTCACATTATTGAAGTGTAAAACGTAGTGGATCATGCTGAAATATAATCACATGTAATTGTCACTTTCACTTATGAATTCGATATTGAATGTCACATTAGTGTCCATAGTGACAACAATGTCATGGTAAGTATAGTGGAGATGAATCTTTCTTCTGAATGTCTTTCATTCTTCATCACTATTACTATATGCACTTAAAAAAAAAAAAAACAGACGATTCACTGGTACATTCCATGGACCATCGCCATCCGACTTCTCTGACGGCGATCAACTGTTGTTTTCCTTATGCAAAATGGATCCCCAATAAAAATAATATAAATTGTGAAGCAAATTTTGACATCAACGTCAAAGAGAAAAAAAATGTTAATAAATGCATTAATAATTATGTCATCATGTGTTCATTAAGAAAGAGGTGGTAGTTTGAGTCCCTCCCACACAATGATGGCTGCTGAGTGTACGTGCTTTCTTTGTTATGGTTGACAGATTGCATGACTATCATCTTTCCCTATCAACGACACCTACACACACATGGCTCAGTTGGCTCTCATTGGACGCCAAGAAGAAGATTACCATAAACAAACTAGATATCCACCAACCACCTAATCATAAAACTAAAAACTATGTACTCGCCTTGTTAGATCTATTGAAATAAATCTAAATCAAAATCGAACAATAAGACAAATTGAATCCAAAAATTGCAATTAAATTAATTTCAATTTTCCACATAGACCTAAAAGATATACATTCACATCATGTGCCTGATTTACATAAGTTCCAAAGATACAAATACATCAATATATACATTTTGTTAGAACCGAATGAATTCACCCATAGTCAACGGACATCAACGACCTTGAATTGGTTTCATCAAATTTCAATTCATTCACATGGTTTGCAACCGTGGTTCAATATGATGACCTGAGAAACTGTGTCGTATTCTAGCTACCATGAACTTTGTTGATGAGAATACATATCGTATTTTAAATATATTGCATAATACATCAGATTTCCCCACATCAGCACCTAGAGTCATTTCATCAGGTGTGAATTGCTGATTCATATCCCGTGAGTCGATGGACTTGAAACGCCTGACGCGTCTCATGTCAATACTACATGTTGCAGATCGCACGATCATGAGGGCTGACACATTCAAGAACAAAAAACTAACAAATATTCGATTGCAGAGTGAAGACAGAAAATATCGCATGGCCAATATCTTGTTCTGTATAGAGGTGTCTACTTATAAAAAATGCTCGTGTTAAAACAATTGACATGTCACGACGTTAAACAAACTGAAGCCCTACCCTCAAGAAGTTGATAATTGAATGCCGATATAATTGAAACGACAATAGGCCCTACACAGTAAAAAGAAGTTTTTTGTACGAAAAAAAAATAGAACCGAAAAAAAAATTCGAAAGAGTACCGTACTATCCCAATTTCTTTCTCAGGCGTGCACTCCCAAGAAACAAATATAGTGTAGTCGTGTCAACCAATAATACAGATAATTTTCTCCGTGCACATGGAGACTACAAAATGTACTATTAGTATTTTTTCGTTTTGTTTGATGAAAATGAATGGAATCAGAATTGAAAATTACTATTTGTGAAAGCTACATTATTAGACGTCGTGAATGTAAACTATACCAAGTTAGGAGAGACCCTACTCACAACACCCATAGCCCATTACACCCCTAAAATTCCATTTGTTATGGTTCACCCATGTGTAACCTATAACCTTCAATTCACTCGACTCCGTAAAACAAACCCACATTCAAATCAAATCCATTTGATTGAAATTACTTGAAAAGTTTTTTTGCTCTGTGTGTTGCTACATCACGCCGACCTTGTGACGTAAACACTGTATACGAGACACTGATTCTCAGTCACTATACTGAAATATTATTCCTACATAATTTCACTGTGAAAAGAAATACAAGACACACCTTTTCTAGCATACTCACTTCCAACAGAGTAATTCATGTACAATAATATAGGGAAAAAAAACGTCTGAAGTTACACCACGTGTAGTAGGTAGTAACTATGAATTTATAAAATAACATCTGTAATTATAACTCTATGATGATAATTATAACTATAATAACTTCATGGATCGTCTACCCACATTTTTATTCATTTACTGATTTCTCCCCTAAACGCCAATCATCTGGAGAATGGAATGGTTTCAACCTACTGACATGAAGGGTGTCTTTAACAAGCTTTCTACCTTTTTTGATCATGACCACGTAGTTGAGGTCAGATAACCTGCAAACGACACGATAAGGACCTCTCCATCGTTTTTGGAGCTTATGTGATAGACCCACTTTTCTTGTCGGAAAATAAACTTTCACCAATTGATTGACCTTGTATTCTGCATGTCTATGTTTACCGTCATATCGTTCTTTCTGTTTTCCCTGGGCTGACATTATTCTTTCAGCCACGAGTTTACGGGCATCGTTGACTTTAGATATCACGTCCTGTGCATCCTCTGTCAAATCCAACCCTTGTCGGAGAGACACGTCTATATAGGCAAGACTGGCTGACGACCGTATAGTAGGTAAAAGGGGGAGTAACGTGTGGTTTCTTGGGTTGCCGTATTATAGGCAAATGTCACTAGATCTACGAAGTAGTCCCAATCGTTGTAGGCCGAATTGACGTACATTGAAATAATTTGTGCCATTACCCCGTTGAATCTCTCTACCAATCCGTTTGTGCTTGGTTTGTAAGACGTGGTGAATGAGCTCCGAGTGCCCAACCCCTGTAATATACCGGTAACTAGACTCGAATGGAAAACTTTGCCCCTATCTGTCAAGATTTCCTTAGGGCAGCCATGTTTACAAATGACTCCTCCAGATGACGATCGTCGGTATTGTTGACTTTGGTTCCCTACTTTTCCAAATAGAGCGATCAATAGACTCGAAATCCTTCCTACCGGTGTGTCCCAGCCGACCAACACTTTTAGCCCTACAACGAAAGGGTGGAAGTTCGCCAACTTTCTCTGCACTCAAGTCAAGAAGTCGTCTACACGCCCTTGTCTTCCCCAAGCTCGTTGGGTCCTCAATTACTCTAGTTACAATGTTGTCATAAGCCTTCAGCGAGAGTTGCTGGTCTCTTACTTTCGCTGCAAGTTCATCCAATAACGCGGAAGGTGAATCGTTTACCTCAAATACGTCATCAGTATTTTCCGGCAAAATAACACGTCCACACGCTTCGTCATACAACAGTCTGCCAAGAACTACTCTGCAGTTGTTGTCTTGAGTGTTTGACATTCGATCTGATTTGAATATTGTAGAAAACGAGAGAAGAAAAAAAATTGAAAAAGAAAAAAAAATGAAAAATTTAGAATAAAAAATGATTGGAAATTTGAAAAAAAATCGAAATTTGAAATTGTGTCACAATTTTCTCAGTGAAACACAACCTAACAACAACCAACACTAACAACCACACAATGAACATTTACCATCTCACTCATACGAAAACTGATTGATGTTCAACGTGAAGCGACCCTATCTGTAAAAGAAGCTTGCACCATTCCATCACAAAATAACTAACGTTCCTTAATACTCAATAGAAATACCCGAGAAAAAACTACTAAACATACCTGGCCACGAACCCATACTATATCGATGAAACATAACTCAAAGAAAGCTCGCACCTCCACCAGTGTTACAACTTAGCTTTTATGGGGATGTATACTAAGTTGTGGGATCGGGTTCGGGACCAGACTGGGTCTCACTTCTCAAAGAACTAAATTACATAGTTAAAAAGAGAATACTATTTAATGTATGTAACTGATTTACATACCGCGGAACCTTGGAATTAGAGCCCCCCCATTGGGTGAAGCCCTCAATAAAAATGAACCCACCCAATTATAGGTCCTACTCCTACCGTACAACAGTTGAGGTCGCCAGAGTGGGGTCGCGATGAAGATGCTCGTCAGAAGTCTAGGTTCGTCTCCCCTCTCGTTCGATCTTCAGGGTCTGTCGTGATCACCTGTCCCCCTCGAATCTCTTATTAGATCAACTCCCAGATCAGAATCTAATAGGGCAGCAAAGTAGGCTGTGGCGCGGAAGGATAGGGTTCTAATGTAGGTTCATTCTTATGGGTAATAGCACGCACATGATTTTAAAACTGTCATAACTTCTAAACTATTAATACTACAGCTAAACCAGTTAGCCTACAATGTTCAGTAAACTGTTATCTTTACGATGAGACACATACATTGTATCAAACGCCTGGTGAATTTAAACAATTGGATGATAAAAAACATGTTGTAATTGCAACGTCGAAAACTAACGATAGCCGTGCGCGTAGGAGTGCACCCGCATGACGGTCTGAGCTTAATGTTGCAACATCCGTTTTGCGATGATGCCAAGCGATACCTAGCAAGCAGCTAGCAAGTTTCTTGAGAACACGGCCACTGTGAAAATTCCGATGCAACTATCTCTCTCTTTCATTCGCTTGGCAACATCGCAATTACAGCATGTTTTTTATCATCCAATTGTTTAAATTTACCAGGCGTTTGATACAATGTATGTGTATCATCGTAAAGATAACTGTTAACGCCGGTCTTTTGAGACCAGCTAGCTCGTTTTCCCTAGTTTGTCATTTGAACATGAAATCATTCGTTTGCGTCATGGAATGTTGTTTATACATGCAAGCAGTTAACCTTCCTTTTCAAAGCTGGTTGGCCAGTACCTTATCACGCGATGTGCTGCGTCCAATCAAAGCTCGCCATTCGCGTTGCGTGTTTGGTAGCTGGCCTCGCTTGATCAGTTCTATCCCATACTCGATCCAGACCGGACGTCTCAAAACGGCTCTCGTCGAGTATCCAGTTCAGTTATCTTCTACATTTCCTTGAGGTCGGACGTACTTTTAGTCGCTCGTCAAGTGGGTGAATTCGGTCATATTCTCGACCAGCTCTTGTTGTGTGAGCATCTCCCGTCCTTCTCTACTTTGTTAGAGTTCGGACGTACTGTACATTATTTCGCATGTACGCAGTTGTTTCTTTTCTATTTTTCGTTCTTCTTGAGTCGTTAATAGGACCTCTTTCCATACTTTCTTGTTTCTAATTCTTCACATTTGTTCTGGTCTTTATCATTTACGAAGTTGGGTGTTTTGTTTTCTCTCAAGCTTTTGTTTATTGTTTATTCGAATGGTGTGCGGGGACACCACTCAGGTTTTGATCTATTTTGTTTCGCTTTCTATTTATTCTTTGATTTGGTTAATAACAACGTCAAGTCGACGTAGACCAAATACGTATCGTTTTGGGGTGAGGCATAATCCGAGTTTGGATTATGCTCGCCTGATTATTAATGCCAAGTCGGCATCCGAATACAGTCCACTGGTCTCTCATCGCCATCTCTAAGATCGGCGGTAACATTTTGGTCCCTGTGAGCCAAAGATTATTTTTGGTTCCAATTTCTCGTCATTCGTGAGGCGGAATCCATCTCCGGATTCTTATTTCGTTCTCTTGTTGGAATCCATTTGTGAATTCCATTCTTTTCACCACGCGGAGTCCATCTCCGGATTCTAATTGCTTTTACTTGTTGGAATCCATTTGTGGATTCCTTTCTTTGCACCACGCGGAGTCCACCTCCGGATTCCACAGTCATTCGTGGCAGCACCCGCGATCAGGCATCGCATGGGTGACTTCTTTGTCCTCCGCACTGAATCGGCTTCCACATAATTGGGTTTCCACGGCGCAATAATTTATTCTGTTTGTTTGCGAGTTATTATCAACAATTTGATTTAACTTGTTTGATAGACATTCAGTTCTTGAATTATTTTGCATTGTTCTTTTTCTGTGCATTTCGGCCGTATTTCTCCGTGATATTTCATATCATTAGTTTTTGGTCCTTGTTTTAGTTTCGTGTTTTTGCATTTGCAATTTATTCATTCGCTACAATGGCGTCTAAAATCGCAAAGCAACAGGCAGTGCTCACGGCAAAGCGAGAGCGGATATTCGCTTCATTACAACGCTCTTACGACGCATTTAAAACGCTTGATAGTGCCAAAGCTTTGTTGTGCAAGCCTCGCTATGACCAACTTGCCGTTTTGAAAGACAACTTTGAGGCCATTCAAAACGAAGTAATAGCTTTGAACGCTCAGCTTGACGAAGGCGTCGATGCTTTGCCGGTCGACGCTATTGAAGCCAGCTTCGAGGAAATGCTGTATGCGACTCATGATCTGTATCTCGCCGCCGTTGCCGCGACGACGCCTACTCCGCCTCCGCCGCCAAATCAAAATGGTTTTCAAGCCATCTCATTGCCGACAATTGCGTTGCCGGCATTCTCTGGTGATATTACTCGATGGACGGAATACTATTCGCTATTTAAATCTCTCGTCGACGAGAACAACGACCTGAATCAAGTTCAGAAATTCCACTATTTGAGGACCACCCTCAAAGACAACGCCTTGTCTGTCGTCTCCGGGTTTCCGATTACGGAAGCCAATTATTCTGTGGCATTGGATGCTCTTGTCAGTCGGTATCATAACCCTCGGTTGTTAGCCACCACGTATGTTCAACAGGTTTTAGAATTTACGCCTCTCAAAACCAATTCACATTCTGGGCTGCAATCATTTCTGAAAGTTCACAAAACTTCGATCGAAGCGTTGAAAGCTCTGAATATCGAAGATTTGTCAGATTTTCTGCTTTTCTCGTTAGCACTGACAAATCTCGACACATCAACGCGCAAGGCTTTCGAACAGAAACATTCTTCGCACAGCACTCCTAGCTACGCGTCGTTAATCAAATTCATTGAGGAGCAGTCCAGGACGATGGAATTGTGTGGTCTCGACAAACAAGTAGCTAGCTCTTCAAAAGCTATTCCGCCTTCCACAAAGCGAATCAATTCGTTGTTAGTTGCGAATCCTCCGCCCGTCAGCTTTAAATCTCGCGAGCAGAGCAAATCAGCAAGCTCGACCACGAAACAATCTTCGTGTCCAGTCTGCAAAGGGGAGCATACTCTATACTCGTGTTCCGTATTTCGGCAACAGTCCGTTGACGACAAATACAACACGTTACGTCGCCTACAACGCTGCTTCAACTGCATGGGCGCTCACCTCAGACCGCAATGCACCTCTAAGAGTGTTTGCGGTACTTGTCAAAGTAACAAACATCATTCGCTGTCACACACTGCACGAATCAACCCCTTGACTCGTGACACAATAGCAAACGAAGTCTCTTCTCCTCCGGAGACCACCTCGCCTCATCCTCAAACTCTCGCTTGTCAAGTCAAGACAAGCAAGCCAGTGCTACCCACAGCTCTGTTGGGCACTGTTCGCGCCTTGATCCGCGACTCTCACGGTCAACTGCAACCTATCCGTGCGGTTATCGACTGTGGTTCACAAATCTCTGTTCTCACTCACTCGTTCCTTCAGAAGCTAGGATTGAAAATCAATCCTTGTCATTCCGAACTCTCTGGTATTGGTCACGTTAGTGCTCGGGTAATCGGGACTGTTCAATGCAGCATCGCTTCCCGGTTCACCCCTGCAACCTCTCTCAGCGTACAAGCCTACGTTATGCCTGCGATAGCGAGTCAACTTCCAACCACCACCGTTCCGCTTGAGGTGTTTGAACGTTATCGCTGTCTCTCTCTTGCCGACGACCGCTTTCATGTGCCCGATCAGATCGACTTTTTGATCGGCGCCGATTTATACCCTGATATTCTTGAAAAGTCAGGTGATATTGTGATGAGTGGCAGTCCATCTGCCATAAACACGGTCTTCGGCTGGGTGGTTTTGGGTCCTATTCGGTGTTTGGATGCCGAGTTCCAGCCTCCGCTCTCTCTGCTTGCTTGCACTGGTTCTCCATTGGATCGTACTCTTCGATTGTTTTGGGAATCGGAAGAAGTTTCACGTCCTCTTCAAGTTGATCCGGACGATGAACTTTGTGAGGAGCATTTTCTTTCTACGCACTCACGGAACCCTTCCGGACGCTATTCGGTAGCACTCCCTTTCAAGAACACATCCTCTCCTCTCGGATATAATCGTGAGGCCGCCCTCCAGAATTATTTGAGTCTAGAGCGGCGACTGAAACGCAATCCTGAGCATGATGCTGCGTATCAAGCATTCATGCAAGACTATATTCAATCGAACCACATGCAACTTGCAAGCACCTCTTCGAACTACGTGATTCCGCATCATTGTGTGCACAAGATTACCAGCTCCAGCACGAAGCTGAGAGTGGTATTTAACGCCTCTTCTCCAGATGAGAGAGGCGCCTCTTTGAATCAGCTGTTACTCAGTGGTCCCAAGCTTCAGAGCGAACTCCCGGGCGTTTTAACCCGATTTCGTTCTCATCCCATCGCAATTTGTGCTGACATTCGTCAGATGTATCGTCAGATTCTGGTCCAACCATCTGACCGCAAATATCAGCACATATTTTGGCGACCCAATGCAGACTCTCCAGTAAAAGAATATGAGCTCAACACGGTCACGTATGGGCTCGTACCGTCAGCTTTTCTTGCTCAACGAGTGCTGAAGCAGCTCGTGCACGACGAAGGGGCTCCTTTCCCCAATGCTTCGCGTGCTTTGATATCTCACATCTACGTGGATGACATCGTGTCTGGCGCAGCAGACGTCGCTCAAGCTCGCATTCTTCAATCGGAATTACAGGCTCTTCTAGCTAGTGGAGGTTTCGAACTCCGAAAGTGGGCCAGTAACCTCCCAGAAGCATTGAGTCCACTTCCGGAGGATCATCTAGCGACTCCAGTCGTGTTTTCGGATGACGATCAGGGCATCAAGATCCTTGGTCTGTTCTGGGATCCCCGATCGGATGATTTCTCATTCCACACCTTACCATTCGAAGGCGTGGTAACGAAGCGCACGGTCTTGTCGTACATTGCGCGCATTTTTGATCCTTTGGGATTCCTCACCCCGCTCGTATGCTGGATGAAGATTTTTCTTCAGCAACTTTGGTTATCGCGGGTGCAGTGGGACGACGTTTTACCACCGCTTCTTGCTCAAAGGTGGTTGGACGCGGTAGCCGAGATCTGTCTTCTCTCGAACTTCCGAGTTCCACGCGCATTTCCTGCTTCACAAGGCATACATCGACTTGTAGGCTTTTGTGATGCCTCCGAGAAGGCCTACGCTGCGATACTTTACCTTCACACAACGAATCATGCAACTTCGCATATTAGTTTGTTGCGAGCAAGGAGTAAAGTATCCCCGGTCAAACCCTTGACCATCCCTAAGCTTGAACTCTCTGCTGCTTTGCTTCTAACGCGTGTGCTGAAAGATACTCTTCCCTCACTCAGCACTCTTGTCGTGGAGTCAGTAACCCTCTACACTGATTCGACTATTGTGCTCGCGTGGCTTGCCACCCCTCCACATCGACTGAAGACATTCGTCGCCAACCGAGTAGTGGAGATACTCGACAACTCCACTCCTACCAATTGGGCACACGTGGATTCCGAAGAAAATCCCGCTGACTGCGCTTCTCGTGGAATACTGCCTTCTCAGCTCATGGAATACCCGTTGTACCTCTCGGGTCCTTCTTTTCTCAGGAGTCCCCATGCTCTGTGGCCTATCTCTGTGCCTTCCACTGATTTATTGTCTGAATTGCCAGACATTAAGCCTTCCATGGTCACTTTGGCCACAACGGTCAAAGTAGATCCTCTCCTGGTGAATTTTCGAAAGTTTTCCACACTTCTCAAAGCACAACGGGTCTTTGGGTATGTAGTTCGATTTGCCCGTCTCTTATTGGCGAAACGATCCAAGATTCTCCCTCCTACGGGTTCTTTAAAACCTGTGGAGCTGCAAGACGCTCTTGAACTGATCATAAGAGTCACTCAAAACCACTTTTATGCAACCGAGATCAGCCAACTTGCCGAACAGGGACAGGTTTCATCCCGGATCGCTTCGCTGAAACCTTTTCTCGAACCCTCGGGCTTACTCAAGGTGGGCGGAAGATTGCGTCACTCTTCTCTTCCTGAAGAGGCTCGGTACCCAATCCTACTCCCCAAAGAAGCTCACCTCGCATCTCTCATTTGCGATGCCTTCCACCGAACATCGCTACATTCCGGCCCGAGAACGGTACAGGCGCTGATACAGCAGCGTTACTGGATCGTTTCTCTGCGCGGTTTGTTGAGGCAGCGCATACACCAGTGCATTACTCGCCACAAGTTTCGCGCAAAGCCTATGCAGCCTCCAATGGCAGATTTGCATTCATTCGTGTATTCTTTCTGTTCAAAGCACGCATTGGTGCTTTGATCATTTCTTCATGTTAACTTTCTTGTTGTTCTCTCTTTTTTCATTTTTTTTGAAAAGTCAGCGACCATTGGATAAAATGGTTGCGTTTTCTCCTCATTGAATCGCTCGGATCATGTGCGATTTCTTTGCTGTTCTCCGATCCAATTGGGAAGCAATCCAATTACTCGGTGAAAATCTTTTTGCTCACGTTGCCTATGAAGTTACAAGGCTTCTTACGAACAGTTTGCTGTACTAATTTCATGTTCCAAATTTTCCGTATCGTTTACCTCAGCTTTAAAATGTTCATTTTGGTGGGCGGTATGTTAACGCCGGTCTTTTGAGACCAGCTAGCTCGTTTTCCCTAGTTTGTCATTTGAACATGAAATCATTCGTTTGCGTCATGGAATGTTGTTTATACATGCAAGCAGTTAACCTTCCTTTTCAAAGCTGGTTGGCCAGTACCTTATCACGCGATGTGCTGCGTCCAATCAAAGCTCGCCATTCGCGTTGCGTGTTTGGTAGCTGGCCTCGCTTGATCAGTTCTATCCCATACTCGATCCAGACCGGACGTCTCAAAACGGCTCTCGTCGAGTATCCAGTTCAGTTATCTTCTACATTTCCTTGAGGTCGGACGTACTTTTAGTCGCTCGTCAAGTGGGTGAATTCGGTCATATTCTCGACCAGCTCTTGTTGTGTGAGCATCTCCCGTCCTTCTCTACTTTGTTAGAGTTCGGACGTACTGTACATTATTTCGCATGTACGCAGTTGTTTCTTTTCTATTTTTCGTTCTTCTTGAGTCGTTAATAGGACCTCTTTCCATACTTTCTTGTTTCTAATTCTTCACATTTGTTCTGGTCTTTATCATTTACGAAGTTGGGTGTTTTGTTTTCTCTCAAGCTTTTGTTTATTGTTTATTCGAATGGTGTGCGGGGACACCACTCAGGTTTTGATCTATTTTGTTTCGCTTTCTATTTATTCTTTGATTTGATTAATAACAACGTCAAGTCGACGTAGACCAAATACGTATCGTTTTGGGGTGAGGCATAATCCGAGTTTGGATTATGCTCGCCTGATTATTAATGCCAAGTCGGCATCCGAATACAGTCCACTGGTCTCTCATCGCCATCTCTAAGATCGGCGGTAACAATAACAGTTTACTGAACATTGTAGGCTAACTGGTTTAGCCGTAGTATTAATAGTTTAGAAGTTATGACAGTTTTAAAATCATGTGTGTGCCATTACCCATAAGAATGAACCTACATTAGAACCCTATCCTTCCACGCCACAGCCTACTTTGCTGCCCTATTAGAAGTCACTACCCACCCGGTCATCGGTAGTACCTGGTTCTGCGCATGCGTACTCCTGCCGGGTTCTAGGTAGACTACCCGCTTAGCGTAGATGTTATGAGGCTAGCGGGTTCCAGGGTTGACGGGAATAGGCACTGTGGTGGCCTATGATGGAACTGAGGTATAGGCGAGGTATATGCGCATACACGTACAGAGGCAAGAAGGATAGAGGGTAAAAGGTCTAGGGTTCTCAGGTGAGTGGCCATAGAGATACGTATCTTCGTGACAATATATATATATATATATATATATATATATATATATATATATATATATATATATATAGATATATATATATATATATATATATATACATATATATATATATATATATATATATATATATATATTCATATATATATATATATATATATATATATATATATATATATATATATATATATATATATATATACACATATATATATATATATTTATATATATATATATATATATATATATATATATATATTTATATATATATATATATATATATATATATATATATATATATATATATATATATATATATATATATATATATATATATATATATATATATATATATATATATATATATATATATATATATATATATATATATATATATATATATATATATATATATATATATATATATATATATATATATATATATATATATATATTTATATATATATATATATATATATATATATATATATATATATATATATATATATATATATATATATATTATTCATATTGGGTCTAAACGACGCACTGTACTGCTGATGTCAAAGATCTATCGGCGTCGGTCAATGATATATGAGATGGATGGTTATTTGTCGCCCTCTGTAGCTCAGTCATTTGAGGCACAGCTTCAGATACAGAAGTCACCATTGGGCATGGGTACGAGTCTCGCATGGGGTTTTGTAAACGTCCTTTCACTTAGTATCACTCCATTGTTTCGAAATCATCTGCTCATCAACATTATTACATAACATAATATACATAACATAACATCATTTGCTTGTATAATCTAGCTGTGGGTGGGGTCGTTAGCAAGCGAACAATAATCAAAGATTGATTTCAATCACCGAGTGATGAAAATTAGAACTTAGAAATTAGAAGGTTTTCGGATGAACGTTCGTCGTGTTTTTGACCTTGCCTATGTGTTGAGGTCAGTGTTCAGCATACCGCTCGGGTGAGCCGTTCAGAGCACTACTGCGCGGACGGGCGCCCAGACCCTAGATAATTTTTTACAAAGATATTTCTGCAAACACACGAAGGGATGTGTCGTTGAGGCTGTGACCAAGTTACAGCTCGATCGTGTGATTGGTACAGAAATGAGGAGCGTTTCATATTTCGATGTGGCGGACGGCCTGGTCTTGGCATACGCTCGAGCGAGCCGGCCAGTGCACGACTGCGCGGGCGGGAGCCCAGACTATGAATAATTTTTTCACTAAAATATTTTTGCATTCACATCTTAAGGGATGTGTCGTTGAGACTGTGACCAATTTATAGCCCAATCGAGTGATTGGTACAGAAATGAGGAGCGTTTCACATTTCGATGTGTTGAGCGACGGGTTTTAGCATAGGCCTACCGCTCGGGCGAGCCGGCCAGTGCACGACTGCACGGACGGGCGCCCAGACTTTGGATAATTTTTTTCCTAGATTTTTTCCCACAGCAATACAGCGAACTGGTGGACTACCAAATATTCTGATTGGTCAATTCCAACTGGTGGACATTGTTGTCTATCTTTTGAGCAACAATGAGTGTCGCCACTTGACAGAAGCCTAAGAAAAGCATTTCACTGATCTTGATCAGGGTCTTCAGATGTAATTCTGTTATCAAACAGAGAAATTCAGAGGCGGTGGTATGAACTGACATTATTGAGGGGTCAAGATTGATCCAATTGTCATGATCAGTGGTGCGGGAAGCGGGGCAGGGGGGCCCTATTGATTTTAGTTCGAAGAGATTTGGGGAATAAGTGGATGGGGAAGCGAATTTGATTGATAATTGACCAATGTAGATGGGCGTGACTTATACGAAGCAGGGGAAATTTGGGATACCTTGATTGGTTATTTCCCCATTTTCCCCTGCTTCTCTGTCCACTTGATTGGTTTTTATATTTTGTGACATCACGAGGGTGGACGATCTACATCGGTCAATTGCAGGTGTCAGGTGTGGTTGATCCGTACATAACAATATGAATTGGCCAAGGTGCAAAAATAGTAAACTATCTCATCATTATTGTAGACAAACTTGCAGTAATGAAAAACATTTTGTGGTGATAACTCATTCAATTTCATCATATTATCGTTCTCTAAACGTCAACGACACCCCGCCAACAGCTAGGTTATATCATATATATGTTTATAGCTCAGTTTATACGTCATACGTATGACGTATAATTTAAGATTTTTTAGTCAAGATACCTATATTTTTAGTTCATTTATGGCTACCAAAAGCTCATGTTGAAGCTCCTGTTTCAGGTTCAATGATTTTAGCGGGGTAAATGTATATAGCGTGGATTAAATTTTTCAGAGTGATGGTGGGAGTGACTAAGCTGGACAAGATCAGGAGTAAAAAGATCAGAAAATACCTGGGAGTGCAGAAGTTGAATTGGAAGATGGGCAGAGAAAGGTTAAGGTGGTTTGGGCATGAAAAGAATGTGAGAACAGAGAATACCGGGAAGAGAATTAGAAGAGGGTAGGGACATGGGGGAAAGGAAGGTGGGGCGTCCGAGAACTAGGTGGATTGATAGTATTGAAGGAGATGTTGAAGAGAGAAATGAAGAGTGGGAGAGAGTAAGTAGAGAGAAATGGTGGGAAAACAGAGAAACTGGGAAGAAATTGGTGGAGCGGCAGTTAAGGAAGACGAAATAGCTCACCGTCTTCGACATCCCATGCAGCCCTAGGACGCCCTAGGAACTGTGATCCATCCCCAAAATCCCGACATCGTTGTAATCGATTGAAACTGAAACGAGTGGCCGAGTGGTTGATACACTAAATCGTCACTTAAGAGATCGGGGTTCGATTCCCACCGATGGTCGACCATCCTGCCATGGGCTTTTCATAGTTTCCCTCTGTCGTTCAGGTCAATAGGCCTACTAGGATGGTTCCTCAACAACAGGCCACGACCGACTCCTACTGATAGAATAGCCTTGCATCTAATCATCCCACCATCTCATATATCATTCACCGAGGTCAATAGATCGTACTCATCAGTACAGTGAGTCGTTAAACTCAATATAAATGAAATAAATGAAAAATCGATTGAGAAACATATATTTTCACCGCTCACATATATACATGATTATGTATATATATATATATATATATATGATTTCAATAGCTTCCTGGTTGACCACCAGTAGGTTATTATAATTAATGATTTTTAAAACTGTTTAAAAATTGCGACCTCCCCCGGGAGGTCTTTTTAACAATCGCAAATTTTAAACAGTTTTAAAAATCATTAATTATATATATATATATATATATATATATATATATATATATATATTTATATATATATATATATATATATATATATATATATATATATATATATATATATATATATGTATATATATATATATATATATATATATATATATATATATATATATATATATATATTTATATTTACATATATATATATATATATATATATATATATATATATTTATATAATAATAATAATAATAATAATAATAATAATAAGTCTTTATTCCATTCAAAACACAACACACTTGGGTATACATATAGTTACTTACATAGTTGGCATTTAAAAGAAAATAGATACAAAAATAATTGACACAATAACTACAACTAACAAACCGAGTCGCGTGGCCGAGTGGTAACACACTGAACCGTCATTCGGGAGACCGAGGCTCGAATCCCGCCATGGTCCACCATCCTGACAGGGGTTTTTAGTGGTATCCCTCTGTCGTGCTGGTTGATACTGGGATGATTCCTCAACAACAGGCCACGACCGACTCCTTCTCACCATCCAAAACACCTAATAGAATAACCTTTCATCTCATCATCCCCTGATCTCATTCATCATCCACCGACGCCAATATAGTAGCCATCAGTATAGTGCGTCGTTAAAACCTATAATATAAGTAAATCAAGAATAAGAACAAGATCTGATGAACACAAAGAAAACTATAAAATATCAGAGCATATAGAAAACGTAGATCAATGCAATTTGAGTTGATAGAAGGGGGTATTTCAAAAAATTATCGAGAGTCAAAATTACATAAAGAAATATCCGAAAATATGAAAACGCGAGAATTTAAAATAAATTATCATGGATGAAAACAAGGAAGTAACAAGTAAATCAAAATATAAGATATAAAAATGTTCGAATTGTATGAAGTTTTCTGAGAAAAAAGAAGTAAAAGATGCTAGTTATTCAATTTTCTTGACTGACTACGTGTCAACGGTCTCGAATGTTCGTGCGCTGTTGATGTTGTTTGCGTAGACGTCCTGGAGGTTGGTGGGTGCAACTTAGAATGGGGCTAAGGCTGGCTTCCATGCGTTGGGTAAACGTTGGCTGTCGTCTCTTTTGTTTTATTGATGGTATGCGGCCGTTTATCTCAATAACCTCTCGAATGATGCGTGAATATAGTCGCATCTCAGAGGCTATTGCTTTTCTATTGGCGAAATCTATAGAGTGGCCAGATGATTTGCAGTGTTGGGCCAAAGTGGAGTCTGCGTGACCCCATTTAACTGCAGTCATAATTATGTTCTTGTTTTCGGACGGAAAACTTTCTGCCCGTTTGCCCGATGTAGGTCTGATTGCAGTCAGCACAGGGTATCTCATATAACCCCTTCTCATCCAGTGGAACTGAGTCCTCCGGGCTGATTAATAATTGGCCAATTTTACGTTGGGTAGTGAAAATATAATATAATCATATAAATATATATATATATATATATATATATATATATATATATATATATATATATATATATATATACAAATATATATATATATATATATATATATATATATATATATATATATATATATATATATATATATGTATATATATATATATATATATATATATATATATATATATATATATATATACATATATATATATATATATATATATATATATATATATATATATATATGTATATATATATATATATATATATATATATATATATATATATATATATATATATATTGTATCTATATATATATATATATATATATATAAGTATATATATATGAATATATATATATATATATATATATATATATATATATATATATATATTTATATATTATATCTAAATATATATATATATATATATATATATATATATATATATATATATATATATATATATATATATATATATATATATATATATATACATATACAATTATACATATATATATATATATATATATATATATATATATATATATATATATATATATGTATATATATATATATATGTATGTATGTATGTATGCAGCGGCGGCGCGTGACTTCTCCCCAGGCCGGGGCAGAATATTATGATATTGTTTCATAGTATTTAATATTCTCACAATTATACGTGTTTATTCCTATTTTCGCGATATTTTATGTTGTTGGAAGAATTTTCCTATCACCATCTACTTTATTACCCGCTAAATTGAAGATGTAAGTAATAGCACAACTGTAAAGTAAACTGTAAATGTAGAATAATCAATCTTTTCACCTAATTGATTTGTTAGTCCACAATTGATATATATATATAGGCCCACATATGTTGATCATCAACTCACCACAATAGAACAGCCTATTTGTATAAAAAGTCCATTCTTCTGTTTTTGTTTTAATTGAGAGAGAGAAAAACACCTTTCGGATTCAGCTGTGTTCATTGGTGTCACACTCACACTTGTACACATTTGACACGATTATTGAAAATGATTGATTTGAATTTTAAAATTCGACAGTAAACATATTCGAAAAAAGAAATATTCAATGGACAACACTCTGCAGAGAGTTATGAGCTCTTCCCGTGGCAACCGTATGTGAAAAACTAAAACAAGCAGTGCTCTGGTCATTTATTCCTGTACTCACAAGATACAATCTGCATTCCTACCCTTATTTTCCTAGAATCACAAATGTTATACTGCACAAAGGCGTTGTCTAGTTGACAGGGTTGAAGACAGGTGTAGAGACGACAGCTAGATCGGTCTGTGATCGACATTCGTTCATCTTCGCTCAAGTTCGTCAAGCCACGGGCAAATATAAAACTGCCCCTGCTGCAACGTTAAAAGTAGCATCTTCCCTCTCACTCTATCAGAGAAATAACATTGTTCCCATGGCCCGTGTGACGTCACAGACGGGGCTAGCCCTGCCTGTGACGTAGAAACT
>OZ023328.1:9994813-10018337 GCA_964007535.1 Brachyptera risi | reverse complement strand
GATATATATGAATATATTCATAAATGTGTATATATATATATATATATATATATATATATATATATATATATATATATATTCATATATATTTATATATATATATATATATATATATATATATATATATATATATATATATATATATATATATATATATATATATTTATATATATATATATATATATTTATATATATGGTCGGATCCAGAAGGTCGTGGTTCAATTCCCGCCATGGTCGACCATCCTGACAGGTGTCTTTCGTGGTTTCTCTCTGTCGTCAGGTTTATACTGGGATGGCTCCTTAACAACAGGCCACGACTAACTCCTTCCCACTATAAAAAAACACCTGATAAAATAACCCTGGGTCCCATCCTCTCATCACATCTTTCACCGACGCCAATAGATCGGAGTACATCGTTGAAACCCAATATGAAAATTTGTTAGAAGCACAATAACGTGTTACATATTGTGTTTGTTTATCTTCCAGGTGGTGTCCCCACATGAGATGTTGTTTGTTGGCATCGCCTGTGTCTTTTCACTGATTGGAGGATCGGATCTAGCGGTCCACGCATCAAGTAGGTCCAAAGCAGAGATAATGAGCGAAGTTGCTTCACAGAACTTGCATACCGTCGCAATATTTGTGATGCAATAATCAAAACGCCAAAATGAGTACCCGTATTGAGTTTATTCTGTGTGATTCTTTGATGACCGAAGCGAAGACTCAATGCAAAAAAAAAGCAACCATGTTCTTTTGTTGTTTTTGGTTTTTGGTTCCCCCTTCACTGGCCAAACAAAAGTACAAAACAATTATTGGAAGTTGATATATTCAATTGTGTCATCATCTAATTGATGAGTGTAGCAAAGTCTCCATCCCACTCTTATGGGGCTTTGTCTGTTTTTTTTTTTTTTTCTTTTTTTTTTGTAAGCACTCCACAGGTCGGAGGAGTTGACTGATCAACATGAAACTTTTTTGTGGACTCAAACTCATTCAACTCAGAACTGTATAGTTTTTGGAATGAATCGGTCGGACCTATTTTGAGAAAAATCATTTCAAAGTTTCTAAAAACCTCATAAGATTTGGCTGGGCAGAAAATGTTGAGAAATAAAATCTCTCCAAATGGGTTGAAATTTTCTCTAAATGTGTATACATAGATTTTACACATTATCACGATTTTGTATGCAATTCCAATGAGCCGTTTTGAAGAAAATAAATGAAATAATTGATAACATTCATCAAATATATCATGAAAATTGTGACAATTGAATTGTCGAGATTCACTGCTTCCTACATTCAAGAGTTGACCAACAATGATGCATTTTTTATATGCGTCAAGGTGTGTAGAATTATCACCAGAGTCAATAAAGTGGCAAGAGTAGAACTTATTTAACGACTTGTATAGCTTATTCAAATATCAAGGTGTGTAGAATACCAGAGTCGATAAAGTAGCAAGGGTAGGACTACTTCAAGGACTTTTATACCTTATTCAGATATCTCGCTCATCTTACAACGCATATTTCGCGTTTTCCTTGTCAGATGAGCGTGACGAAGTCTTCATCCCACTGTTATAGGGCTTTGTCCGTGTTTTTTTTTTTTTTTTTTGTAAGCACTCCACAGGTCGCAGGGGTTGATTGATTATCATGAAACTTTTTTGTACACGGAAACTCATCCAACTTAGAACTGTATGGTATTTGGAATGAATCGGTCGGACCTATTTTGAGAAAAATCATCTCAAAGTTTCTAAAAACCCCATAACATTTGGCTGGGCAGAAAATGTTGAGAAATAAAATCTCTCCAAATGGGATGAAATTTTCTCTAAATGTGTATACATAGATTTGAAACATTATCACGATTTTGTATGCAATTCCAATCAGCCGTTTTGAAGCGAATAAATAAAATAACTGATAATATTCATCAAATATATCATGAAAATTGTGACAGTTAAATTGTCGAGATTCACTGCTTTCTAGATTCAAGAGTTGACCAACAATGAAGCATTTTTTATATGCGTCAAGGTGTGTAGAATTATTACCAGAGTCAATAAAGCGGCAAGAGTAGAACTACTTTAACGACTTGTATAGCTTATTCAAATATCAAGGTGTGTAGAATACCAGAGTCGATAAAGTAGCAAGGGTAGGACTACTTCAAGGACTTTTATACCTTATTCAGATATCTCGCTCATCTTACAACGCATATTTCGCGTTTTCCTTGTCAGATGAGCGTGACGAAGTCTTCATCCCACTGTTATAGGGCTTTGTCCGTGTTTTTTTTTTTTTTTTTTTGTAAGCACTCCACAGGTCGCAGGGGTTGATTGATTATCATGAAACTTTTTTGTACACGGAAACTCATCCAACTTAGAACTGTATGGTATTTGGAATGAATCGGTCGGACCTATTTTGAGAAAAATCATCTCAAAGTTTCTAAAAACCCCATAACATTTGGCTGGGCAGAAAATGTTGAGAAATAAAATCTCTCCAAATGGGATGAAATTTTCTCTAAATGTGTATACATAGATTTGAAACATTATCACGATTTTGTATGCAATTCCAATCAGCCGTTTTGAAGCGAATAAATAAAATAACTGATAATATTCATCAAATATATCATGAAAATTGTGACAATTAAATTGTCGAGATTCACTGCTTTCTAGATTCAAGAGTTGACCAACAATGAAGCATTTTTTATATGCGTCAAGGTGTGTAGAATTATTACCAGAGTCAATAAAGCGGCAAGAGTAGAACTACTTTAACGACTTGTATAGCTTATTCAGATATCAAGGTGTGTAGAATACCAGAGTCGATAAAGTAGCAAGGGTAGGACTACTTCAAGGACTTTTATACCTTATTCAGATATCTCGCTCATCTTACAACGCATATTTCGCGTTTTCCTAGTTAGATGAGCGTAGCGAAGTCTCCATCCCACTCTTATAGGGCTTTGTCTGTGTTTTTTTTTTTTTTTTTTTTGTAAGCACTCCACGTGTCGCAGAGGTTGATTGATCAACATGAAACTTTTTTTTTACACGCAAACTCATCCAACTTAGAACTGTATGGTTTTTGGAATGAATCGGTAGGACCGATTTTGAGAAAAATCATCTCAAAGTTTCTAAAAACCCCATAAGATTGGGCTGGGCGGAAAATGTTGAAAAATAAAATCTCTCCAAATGGGATGAAATTTTCTTTAAATGTGCATACATAGATCTTACACATTATCACGATTTTGTACGCAATTCCAATAAGCCGTTTTGAAAAGAAAAAAATAAAATAACTGATAATATACATCGAATATATTATAAAAATTGTGACAGAATTAAGTTGTCGAGATTCACTGCTTTCTAGATTCAAGAGTTGACCAACAATGAAGTATTTTTCATATGTGTCAAGGTGTGTAGAATACCAGAGTCAATGAAGTGGCAAGGGTAGAACTTCTTTAACGACTTGTATAGCTTATTCAGATATCCAGGTGTGTAGAATCTCAGAGTCGATAAAGTAGCAAGGGTAGAACTACTTCCAAGGACTTTTATACCTTATTCAGATATGTCGCTCATCTTACAACGCATATTTCGCGTTTGACTAGTTACTAGGCAAACGCGTTATGTGTTGCCGCGTTGATGGATGAGCTGGAACCACAGCCTTCTTTATTCAAATCATTCATTTATTATACTGCCCTTTCAATCGGGCTATTTTGACGGGTTCGCGCATATTTTCTCGCGCAGACAAAAATAACGTCATGGTCTGGTATGTACTGCACCCTGGTATCTAAAGTTTCAACTTCGAACAATTGTCATTCTTTTCAATTGTCATAATTTGTCAATTTCTTGCGACGTTATTGAGGTTATGTCATATCTACATTTTGGCTAGGGCCTGTAGGCTTACCCAGATTCAGACATGAACGATATTCATGTTAACCCAAGCATGAACATCATTGAAAAACTTGTCCCGGTGATATTCCGAATCCATTATATTATGGAATAAAATCTTTCATATTATTCATTATCATAAACTAGGAAAACGCGGGATGCGCGTTGTTAGACGAGCTTAGGGATATAGAAATCTAGAATGAAAAATAATTTGTCAACCCAATCTACATCTACAGACCTTGGATCACTCCAAACGTTCAAAAACCTTACGAGAATCAGTTATGTCACGGCCTTCCTCTTCATTCATTTCAATCGTTTTGAATTAATTGGTGACACTTGTTGCTATAGATTTAATTGGTTCCCGTAATAGCCTAAATTGATGGGAAAATGCTTTATAAATGCGTTTTCTTCGTTATTTCTCATCCGATTGATGCGAAAAATCTCTCAAAATGTGCTTAATAGTTTCCTTTATATTCGGCGAAAATTTGAGAGGTCTTGAAAAATTTTGATTTTTCAAGTATTTTCCTCCGGATTATTCTAATGGGGATTTTTGAAATTTCTAAAATTCATAAAAAAAAAGTTACCACCCGATAATGCCACAAAACTATACGGATCTAAGTTAGATGAGGAACCATGACGAAAAAAAGTTTGAAGTTGATAGCTGTAGCCGTTTGACCTGTGGAGAACCGACAAAAAAACATAAAAAAAAAAAAAAAAAAAAAAAAACATAAAAACGAACACCAATTTTTTTCAGTATGTCAAATTGAATCCTCGCTAAAGCTCGTCTAACTATGACTCATAACAGAGTTAGTGAACTCGTGAAGTCACGGCCTAATAGAATGCGTGCGTAATTTAAATTATCTTACGGAAATTCCCAAAGTAGCTCATAGCTTCGCAGATATGACACTTCAAACAACCAGATTTACTTGAACATCTTTGGAAAGTGACGTCATGGTCTGGAAACAACGGCACCATCGGCGACTTTGTGAACTAAAATAATTGGACATCGGTTAACATGGGAAGCATACCCCGAGTGAAAGGGCAGTATCAGAGAAGAATGATCTGAATAAAGAAGGCTGTGGCTGGAACATATCAACTTATCTTTGGATTGGTTATTATATATATACACCTTGAAATCCAAACCATTACATCACTGACATCTTATTTTCCATTACTTATTCATATGATAATAAAGAAGGCTTTGTTTTAATCGTTTAAAATCAAGTGGTGACACTTGTTGCTTTGATTCAATAGGTATCTTCATAGCTTTGAATAATTAACAAAAATTACATTATATATTTTTTTACATCGAAACGGCTGATCCGATTTCAGTGAAAGTTCGAAATAATGTGTATCTTCATCAGATTGAGATTCTCCGAGAATTTGAATCCTCTCAGATGAAATATTTTTCACGAATTTTCTCCTCTGGGTTATTCCAAAGAGATTTTTGAAAACTTTGGAATGAGTTTTCTCAAAAGTGGTTCAACCGATCGTGGCTCAAAACTATACAGTATCGAATTGGATAAGGATACTTGTGTGTGCCAAGTCTCAACTGATTTTGAATTTTCGTCTGACCTGTGGAGCGCGAACAAAAAAACAAAACAAAAAAACAAAAAAAAACGAGCACTTTTTTCCGGGTATGGTGAAATTGAGTCTTCGCTTCGCTCATCCAATTAGATGAGCGTGGCAAAGTCTCCACCCCACTCTTATAACTTATAAGGTTTTGTCTGTGTGTATTTTTTTTTTTGTTTTTTTTTGGGCACTGCACAGGTCGCAGGGTTTGACTGATCAACATGAAACTTTTTTTTTAGACGCAAACTTATCCAACTTAGAACTGTATAGTTTTTGGTATGAATTGGTTGGACAGATTTTGAAGAAATATCATCTCAAAGTTTCTAAATACCCCATAAGATTGGGCTGAGTGAAGAAATTTGAAAAATAAAATCTCTTCAAATGAGTTGAAATGTTCTGTAAATATGTAAACATGATTGATACACATTATCACAATTCTTGTATGCAATTCGGATCAGCCGTTTTGAAGAAAATAATTAAATCATCTGTTTTTAATCATCAAATATTATTATAGAAATTAGAGCAGATCCAGTTTGTCGAAATTCACTGCTTTCTAGATTCAATATTTGCCCAACAATGGAGTCTTCTTTATATGCATCAAGGTGTGTAGAATACCAGATTCGATAATATAACAAGGGTAAAACTACTTCAACGACTATTACCTTATTCAGATATCTCACTCATCTTACAACGCATATTTCGCGCTTTCCCTAGTTAGATACTACCTAGATTTTAGCGCAATCGGTTGCATCACTGCTCAGAAAACTTATTTCGATGTTTTTGTAAGAATAAGGCAGAACAGAAAACATTTTTCCTGCATGAATTCAATTTTTCACGGAATTTCAATGTGATAATGCTACACAATATTGCAAAGTTCATGAAGGTCGATTTAGAGAAATATAACTTTTTTGATGATAACTTTTGAATGGTGTAGTTGAGTAATATCAAAATTCTCAAAAGAGTGAATACAGATATTTTGAATACCTTCAAGATGGTATGAAATATAGCTTTATAACTCATGTTGCATAATGTTAAGCATATAAGGCTGAAAAATGTGTTTTTTTAGTCGACAGTTATGCAATTTCAGTTGAGTAGCCATAGATTATAGCTATAGAGTCACTGAAGTGGCTATAGAGTCATCAGAATTATCTGTGTTTACTCAGTATTAGAATACCGATACCTCGTACCGTTCGAAGGTTATCACCAAAAAACTGATATTTCACTAAATCAACTCCCATGGACACTTGAGTGCGAACAATATCCATCCATACTGATACGTCTTCGCGTCTATACCATCACTTTCTCTCACCTTGAAGTGACGCCATGGGAGCTCTCTATCACCCTCGACAACGACGTCATCCCTGTCGGAGGCAGCGTTGCCATAATGTGCAGCACGCAGACCTCGACGCTGGACAAGTGCCTGTACGTCGTGCAACGAGTGTTCGACGTGGCAACGCTGCCGATCGACTTGTCCTTCGGTCCGCAGTCGAGCGACGTCAGCTACGAGCGAGACGGCAGCGTCGTGTACACAGCACGGTACGCCGGCACGGGATTGGAGGACGGACATTGCGGTATGGCCTTGGATGTGTTTCAAAGTCAGGTCTACCTGATTGGTTGTCACGTGAGGTCGTCGGTCGGAACGTGGAAGTCCGAGTTTGCGAGATTGAGAGTTAACGGTAAGAAGTGAGGATTACTTCGGGCGATTGTAGTTATGGGTGTTGGCAGGAAAATGTTCGAGGGGGAAGCGGGAGGGGTTATTTGTAAATATTTTTCTAAGCAAACATCTCGAAACATTCGAAACAATCTCAAAATGTTCACCTGTATTTTAATGTCCTGTCTGAACGATGCGCTGTGCTCAATAGTTTCTGTAAGGGTTGCTGTTCAATAGAAAAAATTGCAAACCATATTGAAATTTTAATCTTGAATATTCATCTTGATTTCTCAATCATTATTGAGAATATTGAATCAGAGAAAATGAAAGTTATATACCCATTCATGAGTTAGTTATAACTTGATCATTTAATAACAATAATATATTGATAATCATGATGATATATTAACTATCAGTATAATTAATATATTATTATGATTCAATTATATTCGAAACTTATTAGATACGCTTCTCTGAGCAAACGCATTGCATCGAATTCTCAAAGGGTCTATTTGAAAAAAGTAACTTAATCGACTGGCAATCCTGGTTCTCAGTAATGGTTCATAAAATAATTATCACGATAATTATAATTATGGAGTAGGCCTAGTTAATAATGATATATTTCGATGATGAATAATGATGAGCAGTGATGAGTGATAGCAATGAATCGTCAGCTGGCTGATTCATCACTCGGTAATAATTTGCAAATAATAATAATAATGATTCGTAATTACTATACATGTAATCAGTGAATAGTATCATTATTGTGAATCGAGTTGATTGAACTTTCAACAAATCTATTGAATCGAATGCATTTCTTTCTAAAACATTGCTTGTTGTCCGCTGCAAGACGGCGAACCACTGAGTCTCGTGACTGCGTTCCTGACGATCTTGGCTCCCAACACCAGGTTGCCTGTCTTGTGCCGGGCCGACTTACCGCTGGACACATGCAGTGTCTGGCTGCAGTCGACCCGGTTTTCCACGGGCGCCGTCATCGACCTGGACGTGAAGCATCACGGCAGCGGCATGATCAACGGGGAGTGCGGCGTCGTGATACGGGCCGTCACTGAGGCTGACAATGGACCCGGGTTGTGTTACGCTACCAGCGCGGACCAGGAGGAAGGGAAAATGGACACATTTGCAGTCGTCATTGAAAGTGAGTTGAATTAATCTTTATATCTATTTAGACCTATAAGACAGAATTCTTGAGGTTTTGTGAGTATTATTAGGCCTAATTTGTTTAATATTTGTGTGATATATATATCTCAAACCCAGATAACATATAACTTATATAATGAATTCATAAAATATCATTATGATAAATACAATTATTGCAATGTATTCAAAAGATATACGAATATGATTTTTGGCACATCAGAGTAGGATGATCATTATATTGGGAAGGAAATCCTGGGACCAATTTGGGATTTGTTACCATGTTCTTAGTTGAACCTCTAACTAATGAAAATCATTAAAAACAGGCCTACAATGAAAAAATTTATTGTAAATAATTTTTTTTCTCTCCACAATATCAGTGAATTTGAGGTGACGGAATGTAATATCATCCACTTTTCACTCAAAATACAGAGTAGGTACTCTTTCATTTAATTTGGGAAAATATATACTGCAAAAACAAGAGTGTTTTTGTGGATGTTTTTATCTATTCATAGACCAGAACCAGATAGGAACCCTAATTCTATCTCTGGTAGAACCAGAAATGGAATTGGAATAAAATAATTACGTTTGAGCCCCTGGTTCTATCACCTATCAGTATCACCTTCCATGACAAGTTGTTCAACTTGTCTCTCAAGGTAAGCTGCTGGTCTCTTTCCCATTCAACATAATTCTATTAATTCATATGATGAATGTTGTGTATAGAAGAATGGCCTGAGGTTGAATAATAAAATTGAGTGAAAGGAAAAGAAAGAACAGCAGTTTACTGAGATTTATGAGTGGAGAAAGGCCTACTCATAGTGGAGATCCCGTTGATTGAACACAGAGATGAAATTAAATGTACACACAAGCTTCTGACGTTTCGGCTATTGTCTTGGTCACAGTAGAGTGGAGAGTCACTACTTTTCTCTTCTCTACTGTGTTCAAGGCAATAGCCAAAATATCAGAATCTTGTGTGTACATTTAATTTTCTCTCTGTGTTCTATCAATGCATGGGCTCTCCCCTATGAATAGGCTTATCTTCACTCACAAATTTTGATGAGCTGCTGTTCTTTCTTTCCCTTTCACCCAATTAATTTATATGATGAATGATTTTCTTTCAGAACCGCCCAGTAGTTTGAAGCTCGAAATCAGCGGAACCACTTTCAATGTCGGCGAGACTCTCCATGCCTCTTGCACGGCGTTCGACAGCCGTCCAGTTGCGAACATAACCTGGTACAGTGTCCGTTCATCCCCGTTCCTAGATGTATTGTCCCTCTGGCGAGTAGAATAGAAATGAATAATCTCAATTCACCATGTACATGTAAAATTTGCAGTACAGTCAGAAAGGGTGAGGTTTGGTCTTCGGGCAGCTCGTCCATCTAACCTTGTCATAATTATGTTATGAGCTATGAGATGAAAATAAAAATATTGAAGAACAGAAAATGAAAATTTTGCCGATGGTTAATTCCTATATTAGACTATTTCAACAAAACTTGCATAGAATACAATTATTATTGGTGGAACATTGCACAGTTAATATAAGCTAATATGAGGAACTAATGACATCTATCCTGGATAAATACATTGTTGGAAATAAAATTGGAGTAAATTTGCATTATCATACTGTATTTTGGCCTTCTATAATGGTAACGAATGGGGGTAGTGCAAATGCCCGTGCTATCTACCAGTTGAGATGATGTTAATTTTAATGATAGTAATAATTATACGTTTCATTGTCAGTTTGTTGCTTCCACATTGTAAAATATTTTAAATGATCAAAAATCCACACTGAAACACTGAACACTAAACATTATACAAAATAAACGAATATCCATATAATAACTGAACATTTAATGAACGTCTCATTATATAGGGTCTTATAGAGAGCTTACATCAGCTGAAAGATCATATATATCACATTGATGCAGTGGCGCTGTGATATCCCGTACGATTTGGGATCCGAAGGTTGCCAGTTGGTATATTATTTTGATGGTCAAACATTTTTGTTTTTCTGAAATATTTTTGATGAGGTTCTAATATTCTGTTTCATTTCCTGAAAATCCATTTCAAAATTTAACGTCATATTGACGGAAGAGCTACTATCTCAGAAATTGGTTCAAGGTCACAGAGAAGCCATACGGTCAGGGTTGGTTGGTTCAAGATTCAGTCCTCTTGAATGTTTTCCACTTGTATTTTGCTCAGGTTCAGTTCGGAACGTTTACGCTAAATTTCTTTTAAAAAAAGTTATATTCAATATTGAATTGTGCAATTGAAGCAAGTTTGGCTATCACGTTGAGGCCTATATACGAAGTTGTCTCGTCCCGGTGTATTCACAACTTCCAGCCGAGACTGATATTGCCCATTTGCGGATATTTTTTTTCTTTAAACTTTATCACCATTATTTGATTTTTTCTCCTGTTGTGACTATCATTACGAATGATTACGGATATAATGATAGACCTATATCATTACGGTTGCTGCAAGCTCACTGACACAATGAAACAAGAATAATCATCATCTAGAAAGAAACTATCGAGAGGAGAGAAGCCAAAGTTGTGAATACCAGATCATATTTTGAAGTTCTTATTGAATTTAAAAATCCAGAATCGAAATTGTACCTGAAATAACATTCCAAACAATTCCAATTCCCCCAAATGTATCTCCATGAGTGCCTCTAATGGCCACTCCACAGGAAGTGGGAGAAAATATCTCCAATCTATACGTATTTGCACCTTTCCCAGACGTATTTTTCTACCTAATTTTTTTCCTCCTCCCGAATCACCATAGGTACATCGGAGCCGAGCCGCTCTGGCCCGACTCTGAGAGCAATTGGCCCAATAGCTTAAAGTGGCCGTGGGACTTACAGACTGTGAGACGGAACATTTCTCTGCTACTCCGTGCGGAGGACGACGGAGCCATACTGCGCTGCGTGGCCAACCACTACGCTCAGTCGGTGCCGAAGAGCAAGCACGTTTTCATCAGGCTGAAGAGGAGTGAGTATCTCACGCTGTATTGCATTCCGACGGTTGTTTCAATTTGAAATGACCAGTATCTTCTACAACTTATTAATATAGCCTAATTAATTAATATTGTTAATCAGCTGAGGCACCGCTTCAGAAACTGAAGTCACCGTTGGGGGTGGGTTCGAGTCCCGCATAAGGCATTGGTTTTTGTAAAAGTTATTTCATTCATCATCTCTTCATAATTTCATAATCATCTGCTCATTCGTACCCCCGTATAACCTAGCTGTTGGTGGGGTCGTTGAGCAAACAATAATCATCAATCTTAAGAAAATAACAAAAGTGTTGCTCAGAACATGAAAAAAAATCACGGCTCATCATACTGAAAAATGAAAAATGAAAACGCATTTTCTAACAAATGTATATTTATGTGAAATTAGGGTGTTATTTCAAAATGCTCGCTTCATGAGTATAATCATGAACAGAAATGTGAGTTGAGAACATAATTATGCCTGCCTATATGTATACCTTCACACTAATATACAAAATTCTAACTGACTATTGAGAATAATGTTTCTAGATAATATATTCATGGTGGCACTTCTAACGGAAATGAATTCATTGATTCACAGAGAGACTTCCATTTCACCTCGGTGGGTGATTCCAAATTAGAATCAATTGGAATTAATCTGATGTTTGCAAGAATCATGTTGGTGCAAAAAATGTTATTGTGCAATTGTTGGAGATAATTCAGTATAAAATATTCAGTGTTCCTTTCTTTGTGGTGCCTCAGGTACATCCTAAGTAATTAATCACTGATAATAGTTACGTTACATCTCACTGACAATGTTTGCAGGAACCTACCCTGCTATTTCATTCTGCTATTTCTCACATCATCATTATTTTTATTGGACTTTATTCATTTCTGTGTAGTACAGTAGGTAACTTAAAATCACAGATATTGAAATTGACATCAGAATAATTCAACCATGGGACCATTATTTGACAAAAATAAAACAGTAAAACTTAACAGTCACAGGAACTAGAGAATTGTAGGTTTTTGAGAGTGATACTTGATGAATAATGGATAATCCCTAGATTATAGCCCTCATACTGATGAATAGTATAGCAATAATCCATTATGATAATAAATGTATGACCTAACACAAATTAGTGAGAGTTTCGAAACAATTTAGCGTCAAATTTTTTCTCTTTTTCTCATTTTTCCTTTTCCCAACTTACCTGTCTTTCAGGCACTTTCCTCTCTGTAATCTCTCTTTATCCGGCACATGTAGCTATAAGTGGTTAACATACTCGCTTCATGTGATCCGGAGGTGAAGGGACATATCAGTCCCGGTTCGATCCCCACTCCCGTCCATCTTTACAGGTTTTTTTTGTGGTTTCCCTCTGTAGTCTAGGCTGATGCCGAGATGGTTCCTACAATATGGGCCACGACTGCTTCCTGCCCACTATCCTTCCCAATGCCTGAGAAACCTTCATCTCATCATCCCATTATCTCATCAATCATCCACACGACGCCAATAGATCAAAGTTATCATTATAGTGCGCCGTTAAAACCCAATATTAATCTCTCCCTTTCTAGCGCCAGGAGATCTAGCCGCGCACGATCTGTTGCGGACGTATCATCTATTCACGACCGGCAAGACGTACAATCAAGCTTGGCAGCATTGTGAAGACAACCACGCTACCCATCTTGCCAACATCAGAACTGAAACTCAGTTATATCTGCTGACGCGTCTGTTGGCGAGCGCCCCTGCTTTCGATGCCACGAACGATAACGAGACCATGCTTGTCGGGGCTCGCTACGACGCGGGCACGCAGACGATTTTCACAACAAGCGGTAAACAGAACGTCGAAGATTTGAGCCTCTTTCCATTGCTCAGTCAGCTGAGGCAATGCTTTAGGAACTGAGGTCCTCGTAGAGCATGGGTTCGAGTCCTGCATGAGGCATGGGTTTTTGTTAACGTCCTGTCACTTATCAACACGTCACAGTTTCATAATCACCTGCTCATTTGTACCCCCGTATAACCTGGTTGTTGGTGGGGTGTTTGAGCAAAACATTGAAAAAAAGTGACTCGCTATTTTGTGAGCATTTTGAAAAAAATTCAACCTTGAAACTGCCTTTGAAACCTCAATAACCTTCCAATACTTTTCACCCTTCAAACCATGTCCATTCACCAATAAGAAAAACACAATTTATCTGAATTTTCCTCCCAGCATGTCATGAAATGAAATGGTATACTATATAGTTATATAAATCAACATTATACAGATTCATAGATATTCTAATATTATTATATTACCATAATTTAGAATTTTTCATATATTGTAGAAAAAATGTCCGTACATCCTCACGAAATAAAAAATTGGGTACTATTTAGTAACATGGATCTGAGATACAGAATGAACGATACAACGTATGATTATTATCATTGAAGGATTCAAGGCGAGTGCGAGCGAGTTCCGCATGTGGTCACCAGGGGAGCCGAGCAACGCCAGCGATCATGCGTGTGTGGCGTTGCTAAGAGACCGGTCGGGGTATGTCACCGTCAGCTGCAACAGGAAGTATGCTTACGTCTGCGAGTTACCGCTACCTAGCATGATATACTTCGAGGAAGCAGGTAAGATTTTCTATCCGTTTTCATCGATATATTAAATTAATATTATGTTTCATATACATTTGTATACTCTTAATTAACATCGAAATCTTGATATTGAATCATTGTTTTCTAATAAGACCGTTTAGAAGCGGCACTTCTTGGCTGTTTCAAGACTTTGAGGCGGTTTTTATTACCAATTATTCCAAATTGAAAACGATGAACAAACTTTGACACCAGGACTGCACTGTATGCGTGACCATTTTTCTTCATCACAGTTGGAAGTCTTTCAGTTTTCACAAACAGATACGACCCCTAAGAAGTATTTTGATTTTTCCAAATGAATACAACCTCTATAATAAATGAATGTTGGGTTTAGAGGCGCGTCGACATAGAGGTCATTTTGCGCCTGTACAATCCATCATCTACAACCTCTATCTTTCCTTTTGAAATCCAATAATGCTTTCGAACCCCAAACAGCTCTTCGTTTTCTCAAACAAATATACTAGCCTACCCATAGACATTCTTGCAGTTTGCACAAATGAATACAACCTCCATCGTCAATGATTTATTCAACGTTTCAGACTGAGATGAGTGGCCGAGTGGATAACACACTGAACAGTCATTCAGGAGACCGGGGTTCGATTCCCGCCATAGTCGACCATCCTGACAGGGTTTCTTCATGTTTTCCCCTCCAGTGCTCAGGTCAATACTGGAATGGTTCCTCAACAACAGGTCACAACTGACTCTTCCTCACCGTCCAAAAATACCTAATAAAATAATCTACCATATCATCATCCCATCATCTCATAGGCCTATATCATTCACCGACGCCAATGGATCATAGTTATCAGTATATTGCGTCGCTAAACACAATATAAATGAATGAATAAATAACTAATGTTTCAGACATGTCTTCATTCAATCAAAACCAAAACCCAGTAGAATATGACTATTATTTGAAAGTTTCCATAAATATGAGTGGTTGGACTTGGCAAGAATCGGTCAAAGCATGCAGGGCTACTGGCAGGTCGTTGTTGATTGTAAACAGCAATGAAGAAGCCGATTATGCGGTAGAAGTCATGAAGGCAAATTATAATTCGCCGTGGGTCTTTATTGGTGCCCGGAGAAACCAAGCTGGCAGTTTCATCACAATGTTGAGTACGATTATTCTTTCAGCATTCATAATTAGCTCACATGCCACGATGTAGTGATACCAACAAATATTATCATAAAATAAAGGTGTATTGACACTAGTGATGCCTCCAGGTAGCAAATTTTGGAACCGAGTACCCGCCAAAAATACCCAGGTATACCCTTATTTGAAAAATTTTGGAAAAAGCGTTGTTTTCTAGAGTATACTAAAATTCCCGCCATCCCATTCAAAGTCGCGCCGTTGCGGCTGCCGCGCTCCAGCGAGAGACGGTCTACTTCACGCTCGCTCATTGGCTTACATCCAAGCCAATTAAAGAGAAGCCATAGCTTAACAACAAGTCAGCTGTCAGGTGTGAGAGAAGGGATATTTAACAGATGGGATTGAGAGATAGGGAAGCAGAAGATTATAGATAATTTTACTGTTGACTTGCATTGTTTATTGTTTGCATTGCATTGTTATTGTTTTTTGTTGCTTATCACACGCTTGTATTGCATTAAAAAAACATCGATACCCGCGGGTATGAGAATTCATACCCGGGTATGCCAATACCCGGATCCTACCCGGGTACCCGGCTATCTGAAGGCATCACTAATTGACGCCCATACTAATAACATGGACGGTATTTGTGGTTTCTTGCGGTCAAAACAGAGCCAAATGTCAAGTTGCCTGTCACGATTTAACGGGTTTCCTCGTGAACTAAATGTATGTTAGTGGCATTGTATAGCATTGTTGATAGTGCATATAAGCAATATTTGCGCTACTAGCAAGAGGGACCCTGGACGCAGATTCTGACCACAGAAATATTTCACTTTGAAGACGCGAGTCAGTACACCATCTTTATTTCATGATGAATTATGCTGGTATCATTACATCGTGGTATTTACATACATGAAAGAAGGAGATTGACAACCAACAAAACAAAAGCAATTGCCATCGTTATATATTTTGTTCAGCAGTGATATTTGCAAGGTGTTATGATTTTTGTAGTATATCACAACCATTGAACTAGATTTCAATGAATGATGACAATATTTAATTCCTCTATGTTGGATGAAACTGGAAATCATCATAAAGGGCTATATTCAGCGTGCGACCAGACCGATGTAGATTCACATTGGCTGTTCTTCCATATAACCCGTATAAACTAATTGAATAATTAAATATTTTCAAGAGGTAGGCCTAGAAGAAGGGAATCAAAACTGCTGGGATGGTTGAATATGAATTTAATTGAATAGAGTATAAAGCATCTGGATAAAAATTGAGAATTAAAGTTAAAAAAATAATAGTGGGCAGTTCACATCAGACTAAAGCCAAATAAATTGCGATATAATACAGGCCTAAATGGAGTAAAAAATGAAAATGGAGGATTATTCTAAAGGAACTCTACACATGATGTATGTAGGTCTCACACAAATACTGGAGGCTGAGATGTTTTTTGCTTAAACAAAAGATGCACCAAAAAGTGCCACTTTTTCTAAATGCATTTATTCTAATTGCTTTCAAAAAAAAATAGAATTTATGGGTACATGTTTCCAATAAGGAGCATTGGCAAAAATAATCTCCAATTTCGGAAATAATATATTTGTTGTTTTTTCCAACTGTATTCACACCGAGTGTTTCAAGTTGGTATTCGTGCGTTCCTGTCTCCAGACGGGTCTCTGGAAGACACGGGGTACGTGAAGTGGGCGCCAAACCAGCCGGACAACCGGCCCGGCAAGGACTGTCTCGGGTTCAGGCTCGACAGCTGGGGCTACATGACCGTCAGATGTAACGACACAAGCACGCTAGCCGTCTGCGAGTATGACGCCAGCTGGTATCGCGGTGAGTCCGTACACGGCTATGATAATGATAATAATGATAATAATAATATATTTACTGTCTGATTTGTCCCCATTGAATTCACATACAATTACTGAATATAACATCACAAAATTCCTTGGTATTATAATAGTCAGCCATCTTCAATGAGGTGATTAAATTGATGTAATAAGCACAAAGATTGCTTCGGGTTGTTTTTTGTGAAAAGAGTCTTGGAACTGTGTAATGCTGATTCAGCCAAATTGATATATTACTTTTATGTACATTCTCGCATTCAATTCAGTATCATTATGTGAGGAATGGTAATAAAATTTCTGTTCTTCAGAAAAGAGCCATCAGATACCTTGCTAATCAAGTTTTAATCCAACTGCTGAAATATTTCATAAAGACTCATGTGTTCCTCTGTTTAGAAAATTGACTATTCTACCTCTTCAAAATATAAAATTTGATTCATCTCATGACTATAATACCAGAAATAAACATGATTTTAAGTATATTGAGCATCGCCTCAATCTATTCGAGACAAGCCAGTTATTTTCTGGGCGCTTTTTGTATAATCATCCACCAAAATAGTATGAAGGACCTAAGAAAAAAAAAGTATCTGTTTTTTTTAAAACAGGTATACACCAATTTTTGTTGGAAGAATGTTTTTACTCTGTGAAAAGTTTCATTTTATTCTGTAATGACTTGTAATGTCTTTTTTTCTTAGGATTATGACACTGACTCATATTATGTAAATAATCCATAGTCAATAAATGTGATACGGTAAATAGGCCTAAATGAATGAACACTTCAAATTATGTTATCAAAGGATGTTGAGAATTTTTTTCTAAAACAATAGATAATTATGCTAAATTGCATCTTGATAAGGATGAATCAGTATTTTCAAACATATTGACTTGATATATTTCAAAAGACATTCCAAACCCACATGATGATGTCACAAAATATTCATCCAAGTAATAATAATTGCTTTGCATTTAAGAATTTTTTCAAATTGAATTTTAAATTTTGATAATGATTCTAAATTTTCAATAGATTCTGGTAATTTATTATGAAGTTTGAATTTCAAATGATTAGAGTTCACCTATGTTAGCTTCGACGGAAAACCTCTCTATATAGGCCTATATATTACTTCGTAATGGAGCAATTTTCCAAAACCAGTGATCGAATGTGAACACGTGTTCAGATCCTGAGGTCTATATATTAAAATATACCATATCAGTGGCGTAACTACCGCAGGGGCAGCTGCCCTGGGGCCCACGTTCCCGAGGGGCCCATGCCGTGTCATCAGTAATGTGTTTCAACGATAACAGAAAAATAACTAAAATATTGATATAACTGAAAAAAATGCTTTTTAATATTATCTGAAAAAACTTGAAAAATAACTGACTGATTTTAAAAATAATTCTACAATGAGGAAATGCAAGCTGAACGCAATTGAACAAGTATAATTGAATATGAATCATATCAGAGACACTGCCATATAACTTACAGCACTTGAAATAAATATGAGCTTGCTACTTTGAATACATTTTGGTGAAAAGTCCACTATTTTTCCTCTCAAGAAGAAAGTGTCATTAATATAATAATTAATAAATAATAATCTTTATCTCAAATAGGAGCATTTTGTTTCACAGAATGAAATAATTGTGAATATATTTCAATCCTAATTTTTAGTGTCTTTTAATCGTCTTCAATAGTAAATTGAAAAAACATGAAATATAGAGGTTGCATATGAATGATATCGAAATTTCATCATTTTGAATCGATATATAGTTTTTTGAGGGGGAAGGGGGGGCCATGTGAGTCTTTTGCCCCGGGGCCCACAATTCCTAGTCACGGCACTGTACCATATATATATTATATGTAACTTGGTTTACATTAGAAAGATACATTAGATTACAGTAGTAGAAAGGAGGCCAATGAAACGCGGGAGTGAAATGAGAACCGAATTGCAATGCTTTTGATATCGAATTAAATGCCCTCTGAAGAATAGGAAGGCTGTGGCTAGAAGGCAGTCAACATGGCAGCATAACAACTTTTTGGCACGAAATAAATTCGATAGAAATTATCGAGGCTGAAACCAATTTTCCTGAAATAATTTCGAGCCGGAATACACCATCATGTTTTGGTGGAGTTCTGGATTGTTATTGGACAAAAAAAAAATTGGCAACCGACCCCAAAAAACTCAAAGTGGCAACCAGGCTGCCAAAAATCAACTCGAAGATCAACTTTGACTCATCGTGATGTTTGTACTGGTTCAGACTTTGAACCATTTCCCAGATCTGTGATGAGCGTAGAAATAAACTGAACCGAGACGCGTGGCCGAGTGGTAAGACACTGAACCGTCATTCGGGAGACTGGGGTTCGATTCCTGCCATGGTCGACCATCCTGAGGGGTTTTTCATGGTTTCCTTCTGCCGTTCAGGTTGATACTGGGTTGGTTCCCTAACAACAGGCCACGATCGACTCCTTCTCACCATCCAAAACACCTAATAAAATAACTTCTCATCTCATCATCCCATCATCTCATTCATCATTAACCGACGCCAATAGATCGTAGCATTGGTATAGTGCGTCGTTGAAACCCAATTGAAAAAAATGGAATTAAAAGAAGAGAAAAATGAAAAAAAAATGACTTATAATGCTGTTAAATGTGAATAAAGACTACTTCAATTTTCAGATTTCGGTAAACGAGAACCATACTGGATCCTACACGAACTTTCTCTCACTGAAACGCATAGCAGCCAACTAGAACTTGTGGCACAAAACATCAACAACATATTACAACAAGACATCAAGTTTCTAACGTCTCCTTCAGACGTATTGCATACTATCAAAATCATTCTTAATTCCATGTCGAAGGCCGAAGAAAGCGATGTGACAATCGCTAGACAACCTCACATCACCATCATCCAGTCTGACGTTGAATTCCACGGATCACGGGGCGTTACATGGTGTCCTGATAGTAATGACTTCACACCGGATAACGCTTCTTTATTCAACCTTCTAGAAGCATCGGAACAGCATCTGGGATCCATGACAATCCGTACGTCCCGCAGTCCCACCAACAAGCGATTAACTTTCTTCGTATATAACGTCAGTCGACCTTCTTCGCCCTGGTTCATTTACAATAACAAGTCCGTACACATCCACAGAATAGTCCAAATCGTGTCGGAGTCGGCCGATCAACAATACACCGATCACATAGTATTAAGTTCTCCAGAGAGGTACGCGGACACGAAGCGAGCGTGCGCCAGCTGGAATTCTGATAACAACATTTGGTCGACGGATAATTGCCAATCGCACAACGGTGGCGGATTCTTCCGCCTTTGCGTCTGCAAGAACCGCGCACGGAACGCAACTGTTTCAACCGATTTATATATGATTTACGATTACGAACCCGAGAGACTGGATCCGGTAGTAACACCAGAGAAAACGCCAGAAAGTGACGCATTCGAAACGAAAAAAATAAACGTGTCCGGCATCACGTTGAAAAGGAAGTTCAGTCTGGTGGAAGTTATGCGTCTCTCTTTCTGGATCCTATCAGGGATCGGTTTGTTCGTGATCGGTCTGACGGCTGTGGTCTTCGAGAAATGGCGCGAGGAACAAAGTAACCAGATACTGTTACACATGATGGCGTCGTCCACGTTATACCTAACTCTCAACGTGATTCTGCTGATCTTCGAGTATGACAAGCGTGTCGGCAACGATCAACGTGGGGGCTTGTACTGCATCGTCATCCTTTCCGTTGTGAGATATTCGTTCAACGCACAAAACACTTGGATCCTAGTCATGTCATTGCTTCAGCTGAAGAGACTCCTAACGGTTCTTGGTTCTGCCACCACCGAACACCTCGTCGGTAAGGTGTGTCTCTTCGCTTGGGGTCTGCCGATTGTTCCCGTCATCGTGCTCCTCTGTTGGAACGCTCGCGATCACATGTGCACGGACTCCGTCAAGTCGCCATTCTACGTCACCGTTCTCGTGCCTCACATCGCTGTCGTAGTCATGAGTTTTGCCATCCTGATCTACATTGCCGTTCACATTTGCGGGTGCACGGAGAAGGACGAGATACGAAGGCACGGCGTCACCGATTGGACGGTCGCATTGCGGCGACTGAAAACAGTCGTATTTCTCTTCTTCTTGTTTGGAGTTCCTACGTCGTTCGATCTTTTACACGAGTACGTTTTCCAAGATGGATTCGTTCTTCTCTTGCATAACGTCACAGATCCTCTGCAAGGTTTCGTGATGTTTGTGTTCTTCGTTCTGTTGGACGACGGAACGAGAGCGAGGTGGGTGAAGCGGCTGTGTCCGCAGCTGACGATGCTGGCACCGAAGACGACGATGACGAATTACAGTCAGAGGTCACAAAAGAGCACATCACAATCGACTCGCTTGAAATCGATGTCGCAGAAGCAAGGCAAGGTTAAAACAGATACAACAAAATCAGTGATAATCAGAAAAAAAGTGATACCCGCTACTGATTTTCATTCAAAATCTATGGTCGTGAAGAATAAAGTGCCTATGCTTTCATAGTTGCTATCGTTTCATTGGTGAATTTGATTTTTAAATTCAATTGAGGAAAGTATCTGACTGCATGGATATGAAATTTCACATGTTCAGAAATTTAATACGGCAAAGAAAAACAGAATAATTTGTATACCAATGCGTTAATGGCTGATGAGCTGATCTAGTTATTATCATTTCACTATGTACATATATATCGATGGTGGAAAGCCAAAATGTCGTGAGCAACATTTTTCATTTTTTTTTTTTCGGTGAATATAAGCTAGAAGGTCATGTCCATCGATGTGCAAAGTGTCGTGAGCGACATTTCAATACTTTTTTCGTAGTCACCAATATAATTTTGTCGTAAGCGACATGCGCAGTTCTCTTCTGCACATATTAGTCGTAAGCGCCATCTATTAGCAGGCAAATAGTATTGTGATTGAGTCACCAGTTATTGAGCAAAGTTATCGAAGATAGTGGTGCGTAAGGGGACCTATCTGATGATTGATTAGGATGAAGTTCTGAATACAGGGGCCTAGTAAACTTGTGTGACAAGAACGTAATCCCCTTGGAGTTTCGCGCAGAATATCATTCATTCTCTTCTCGTCCAAACGTACCAGACCAGTTACACAGAATAGACGAAGAAGATATCCTGGACGATTGAAGTGATTCCAAATAATGTGTATTGTTTCAATTATAAAACTAATCATTTTTCTTCTCGAGTTTCATAATCACCATCTTTGTACGTTCATTGATTCTTATATTTCAATCATTCACTTTTACTGAAAGACTCTTGATATTGGGTTGCATTATTGAGCAACTTCATCCTGATCAATCATCAGATAGAAGTTGGATTCATCCCTCAGGATGGATGTATGATTATTATAGTACCTTATTTTTTTTCAATACAAGTATAGAATTTGATCAATGTATTCTATTGTAACAATTTATCTGAGCTCATTATTGATATTATAACGACACAGATATTGTAACGAAATATCATGGGACCTATCGAAAGAAATGACCTGGATGAAGTCGAAGCAAGTCTGAAGATGAGACACATTTCCAGAAGATAACTATAGGAAAACAGGCCGTAAGCGCCAAATATGTTATGCAACTTTCCATAAGAAGAACAACATTTTGTCGTGAGCGAAAAAATTTCGTGAAAACTTGATGAATTTCCATGAAAATTGGTGACGATCTGAGAACGTATGCACAAATATCACACATGAATTTTGAGAATCATAACTCGGATACTGAATTTATTAAACGTTTTTAACCTCCTGTGAACAATATTCGAGATGGCGCTTACGACATTTTAGCTTTCCACCATCAATATATATTTATATATAAATATATAAATATATAAATATATATATATAAATATATATATATTTATATATATATATATATATATATATATATATATATATATATATATATATATATATATATATATATATATATATATATATATATATATATATATATATATATATATATATATATATATATATATATATATATATATATATATATATATATATATATATATATATATATATATATATATATATATATATATATATATAAATATATATATATATATATATATATATATATATATATATATATATATATATATATATATATATATATATATATATATATATATATATATATATATATATAATATATATATATATATATATATATATATATATATATATATATATATATATATATATATATATATATATATATATAATATATATATATATATATATATATATATATATATATATATATATATATATATATATATATATATATATATATATATATATATATATATATATATATATATATATATATATATATATATATATATATATATATATATATATATATATATATATATATATATATATATATATATATATATATATATATATATATATATATATATATATATATATATATATATATATATATATATATATATATATATATATATATATATATATATATATATATATATATATATATATATATATATATATATATATATATATATATATATATATATATATATATATATATATATATATATATATATATATATATATATATATATATATATATATATATATATATATATATATATATATATATATATATATATATATATATATATATATATATATATATATATATATATATATATAT
>OZ023328.1:9928437-9994613 GCA_964007535.1 Brachyptera risi | reverse complement strand
TTTATCAAACTAGCAATTGCCATACTTGTAGATTTACCTTTGGTAAAACCATGTTGATATTCATTCAATAAATCATATTTCATGAGAAAGTCAACTGATCTATTACAAAATGCAGATTCTATGGGTGGATTGCAGAGACGGAGTTTAAACCCCTGGGGGCGCATTCCTGTACGATTTAATCCGGTTTTAGTGATATTGGTACTAACTTGGTATTCCTAAAAAGATAGACCCGGAAATAATACCAGAAAAGCAGGATTAACTTAAACCTGCCAAAGAGCGGGTTTAGCGTGTTTTAAGATCTACTTCAAGATTTCAAATAATAATTTAAATATCTAATATAGTGAATATCGTTACGGGAATGTGATTTCTCGAATAAAAATTGAAGGCAACGGAGTATGAATGTATTGAAATAATGTTACTATTAGTTTTATTGGTAATTTTATCGTTCAACGTACCATCGCTAATTTTTTCCCGATATTCTTGTTTGAGGTGTTTTCTGATAGATCTTCTTTGTATGTATGATGTAGTGTTTGGACTTTTTGTGTTTTGTTTGTTTTAATATGTTTTTTACTCACTTGAAGTTGATGGTTGCTGATCTGAGGTTTGGACTGTGGCAGCCATTTGTGTTTACGTTTTTGTGTATATGTGTGCTGCGTCAGTGTTGCCAACTGTGTATACTCACTTGAAGTCGATGGTTGCAGAGCTGACGTTTGGACTGTGGCAGTCAGTGTTGCCAGCTGTGTATTTGAATTTGTAGTGCACGTAATTTCGTGTGTCATTCTTTGTATATTTTGGTGAAGATCTTGTTTAGATGTATTGTGTAGTGTTTGGACATCTTGTGTTTTGTTTGTTTTATTATGTTTTTTACTTAATTGAAGTTGTTGGTTTCTGATCTGACGTTTGTACTTGGTGGTCAGCCATTTTTGTTGACGTTTTGTGTTGGCACATGGTCATTTCAGCACGTGTTTGTATGTATAATTGCTTCAGGAATGTTATGGGCGGTGTTTGTTATGGTTGGAGGTCAAAATGTTGGGGATGACAAGGTATTTTGTGTCATTAGTCATAGATCATTCGTGTAGCAGTCGTCATGCGATACGGATGTGTCCGACTGTGGTCGTTGTTTGTGATTGTGAGTTATGGAATATCAGAGTCGCTTCTTGAGCTGGTGTAATTATGAGGGAGTGCATTTGTCCTCGGTGTAATAAGGAGTGTCGTTTGTGAGCGTTTTTTGTTGTAAATCAGTGGTATTATAATGCAGTGGAAAATCAGAAAAAATCAAGAGATATAAAGAGGTAGATACTCGGGGGTGTGGGGGGCGGGCCCCCCACCACGGCGAATTGGAAAGCGAAAGTGGACTGGAAGTTAATACGTACGTGAGTTTTCGCTGTTTTTCAATTTATTTTATTTGTTTTGAAAGGGTGGATGGAGTTTCAACCCCGGTCTACCTTAGACGGCGTCTAAGGTAGACCGGGGTGTAACTCCGTCTCTGCAATCTACCCTATATAGTGTTTTCGTGCATTTGCATGATGTTGTGGCATGCGTGAATTTTTGACAAGATGGCCGCTTTGTGTGTGGTCCAAAATAATGACATCGCCATTATTGGTATTTTTTAGTGTTTTTTGTTGTTGTATTTGTGTCATTTCTCGGTGTTCCAAGAGTTTTCATAAATATGAATATGTGTTTTTATCAAAAAGCACCCTTTTCCTTCCCCTTCCCCCCCAAAATAAGCGTGGTTCGTTGAACGATAAATTTACCGTTTCATTATTAATAATCCATTTGCCAGAATTCTTTTCGAAGCTTGTATACTTATGTTGTTCTAAAATATGCATTTTACATCGGCAGTACGGCTGGATCGTTAGAGCGGCTGCTTTCAGCGCAAGGCGGACGAGGTTCGATTATACTAAAGTTAACATTTTGTTTTTTATTTAATTTTATTGAAAATAGTGCATTAGGCTGAGATTTGATTTAGTTCAAGTTTCGTTGAAATTGGATGAGATTCAGGTACATTTTAGCTGATTTGAAACAAAATTTGTCAAAAAACTGTTTTACCGACGTACTAACCTACGCTTCCCTTAAACCTACTATAAAACTCGTTCAGGAATACGAAGTTAAACCTCTCTAAAACCGGTATCAACACGGTATTAACTTAGACTAGGTTTATCTAGATAAAACTAATTGTACAGGAATGCACCCTCAGGCGTACCTTAGACGCCGTCTAAGTAAGACTGAAATTGCATTGTGGCTGCAATGCAATTTCTTACTTAGACGGCGTCTAAGATAACTCCGTCTCTGCAATCCACCCTATGATTTTGGAAAAAAACAGATGGTAAGGCTAGAGGCCTGCAATTACATCATGTCTGCCTTCTCGTCAGTCTTCCATAATGGTACCACTTTCGTCATTTCAATATCGTCGCGTACAATCCCCGAGTAGAAGGAAGAATTAATAAAATGAATTAAAGGTTCTGCTAACTGCTATGAAAGACTCTACATGTTTTACAATATTGCAAGGTATTCCGTCCAATTCTGATGACTTTTTCTTACATGTTTTACTGATAATATCATAAAACTGTTTCTTGAGTATGGAAGATAGAAAAATCATGCTTTCAAGACCAGTTACGTTGTTTACTGTAGGAGGACAATAATTACTGGGTATCTTGGAGTCTTGTCTACTCTCAACTAGTATACTGGCAGCCTCACTGAAATAACTGTTAAACAGATCAGCTATTTCAGTCTCACAAGTAGCCTAATGTTCACACCATCAATATTATTGAAACCATGATATTGTACATTATATTCAATCTTGCTCTCATTTTTGTGCTCATTGATGATATTCCAAGCAGCCCTTACCTTTTTCTGTGTCATATTCATTTTTGAACAGTTTTCATTCTTTTTTGCTGTTCGTATTTCTATCATATGATGTTTCTTTAATTCAAAATACTGAGTTTTTGTTTCCATGGTAGGATACTTCTCAGATAACATATACAAGCGTTTAACTTCATTTCCTGAATCATGTCATTCATTAGTATACCAGGTATTCTTCTTCTTTGTGATTGAATAATGTATATTCTATTCCTAACTAACCAATTGGTTTCAGGGAGGGAGTGGCAATGCATTCAGCCTTATTCTAACTCACTTCTGATATATATATATATATATATATATATATATATATATATATATATATATATATATATATATATATATATATATATATATATATATATATATATATCAAGATCCAGACAATAATGAAAAAGTACTCACTATTTTCTTAGACCTGGCTAAAGCTTTTGACACTGTTTCCCACAAAATACTATTTGTCAAATTAGAGGCTGCAGGTATAAGAGGTATTGCACTCGATCTTATTAAAAGCTGACTTGAAAATAGAAAGCAGTTCACAATTATATCGAATCATCTCAGTGATGCCAGAAATGTAGAATATGGAGTACCACAAGGCACGGTTTTACGTCCGATATTATTTTTACTGTACATAAACGATTTGTGTAATATCGATCTGAAATGGTAGAGTAATATCTTTTGCTGATGAGACAGCTTTAATATTCAAAAGTCATTCGTAGGAAACCGTATTTCTAATACCTAATGAAGGATTTGAATAGCTAGTAACTGGCTTGATAAAAATCTACTTGGGCACAACGTAAAAAAAATTATACATTTTACCATACATAAACCTCCTGACCTGAAGCAATATTTCCATCAACTCAATTCAATATGTTAGCTCCATCAAATACCTAGGAGTCACGATTGACCAAAATCTAAAGTGGGACGAACATATTAGAGCTAGTGCAAATAAAACCGGAAGTATTTATAAGTTCGTCCAATTACGTAACATATTGGATTTCATCACAATAAAGAAGTTTACTATGCTCTAGTTCAATCCATCATTCAATTCGGCATCATAGGATGGGGTGGTGTTTATGGAACTATAGTTTAGATCCCATAGTGAGAGCTCATAGGCTTGTTATAAAAATCTGCCTGAAAAAGAGGAAAGATTATCCTACAGATAGGGTTTTCGAGGAATTCCAAACCCTAAATGTTCGTCAACTATATGCCAAACAGGTTCTCCTATAGGCATATACATGACCCGCGATTCCCCATTCAATATTATTGACCACCAACACAACACTCGACTGAGCGCATCAGGTGGGACACGTACCCTGAGAAAGACAAAGAGATTTGGGCAAAATTATGCTACATATATAGGTCCTGAATTATACAATATCATACCAACCGAAGCTCAAAAAATAAAATCAGCAAATAAATTCAAACTCGAATTGACTAAATGGATCGAAATCAGAGGACGCGATTATAATAATGACATAATAAGCATCCCATGTGTCAATATAGTAAATCATGAACATTCTGGAATTATATATTCAACTCCTGTATTAACTGGATACAAATTCAGGAATAGATGCTACACACAAAAATGCAAGCTATTAATCCTTTAATTAATTCAATTAATCATCCTATCCTGAGCAAGTCAGTCAAATTTGCGATAGCACCTGGTTAAATTATTTCCAAATGTTAGACACAAGATAGTTTTAGATACATCATGTAGATACTCAAGTTGGGCCATCATAATTACCAATTTGTTACATCATTATATGTGTAATTATGAAAATAAATTTCCTTTTCCTTCAAATTTCGAAGTTATTATCATACCTATTATAGGCCCATTATTTCAATAATCTCCGATCCAATTCACCACATATTTATAGAGCAAAGACTTGTATTATAATTTTAGTTCCTATAATCTGAGTGCAAACACAAGATTCCTTCTTTCTTGCACTCAGTAATATATTTTCCTTTTCATGATGTGTTGTTGATAATTTCATTATTATCGTTGTAATCTGCCGTATCTGTTATGTAATCTGTGTCCCAATGTAATCTTTTGTGTATTGTGATATGTTAATTATAAGGAAGGGGAAATAAATCAAATAAATAAATGAATAAATATTAATATTTTACAGGAGAGAATGGAAAACCATTATTAAACGGTGTCATGGATAAACGTTTGAATTCCTCATAAGAATCATTCACTGTTGGTTGACAATGAATCGAATTCCAATTAACATGACTCATCTCTACAGTGAAGTATTCTATATTCTTATCTGAAAAGTATCTCGCTTTGGCATTGCACGCCACTGAACCGGTACCTGTTATGGGTTCACTGGTCCTATCACCAATAATATTTACCAATTGCCCCGGGTGGTCTGATAAACCATTGTCAAAGTTTCTATAACAAATTGAACTCTATCCGTATTTGTTATGATATTGTCAATAACTGTGCTCGAATAACCAGACTTTGTGTGCATAATGCGAGTTGCACTGTTTATTACAAACTCACAGTTCACTACCGAGACAACCTCTTTCAATTTTGAGCCCAATATAGTAATATTGAAATCACCCACCATCACAATCTTACTAGAACATTTACTAGTGAACTCTATGAAGTTGGTCAACACCTCCAAAAAGTTGTTCATTAATGTATAATTCGGGGGCTTATAGATTACCACTACAATCAGTTTTAAGGGAGATACTAATTCAATAACACTTATTTCAAACAAGTTCTCTATTGACCATTCATTAAGGTCTACTCGCTTTTCATATTTAATGAGTGAGTCATCTCTAACAAAAATGCATACTCCACCACCTCTATTGATGAGTCTACAAAATGCATCAATTAGGGTATAATTTTACTCCATCAATGCTACATTTGTTCAGCCAGTGCTCTAACAAACATAGTATGTCGATCCGGCATTGAAATCAAATGTTTGTTCCAACATGTGTAATTCATTCAATAAGCTCCTGATGTTCAATAGACTTGTTATTTGTTATGCAGCTGCTGTTATAATACATATTAATACATATTATACGTTCCACGCATACGTTCTGTTACATATTTTCACAATGTTGGAAGAAAATTGGATTCATTTTTTTTTTAATCCTCGATTTTTTAGAGCTCGTTTCCGTTTATTTCGTTTTTCGTATTTTTCGTTTCGTTTTTGACTCACGAATAGACCATTTTCGAAAAGAATGAGCCATCTAGCGGCGATCGTTTGAACTAGAAAGTGATGTTAGTATGCGCGTTCGAAAGTCCTTTGCTGCCAATGCTATTCAGCGCACTATTGATTTTTATTATTGTGCGTTACAGTGAACGTATTTACTTATAATATGATAGCAGTTTCAACATTCATATGTTTACCATATCACAAGAGATTCACACACTGTCAGAGTGCGTGAATTGAGAGATAATGCAAGTTATGATTCTCGGTGTTTCGCAGTCAAACCTGTGTATAAGCGGGCCGACTTTTTGAACAGTACTAAAACTCCCAGAATGCAATACCAGCGATCTGGGCTGCTAGGAGGCGGGACGCGCCTGCGCATTGAATTATAAAAATGGTCTAATAGACCATTATCATGATCAATTTCATTGTTGACATGGATGAGTTCCCAATATATATTAAAAAAAATTCACGTCATTTTCATATATTATCGACTTCACGATCCCGTATGAGCCCCCAACGCAAGAGCTGAACTTGCTCCAATTTTTGCAAAATAGACGGTGAAATATCAATTTTTATCTGTAGAAAATGCAGTTTGAACCAACCTCAACTAAACCTGAGCAAAATACAAGTAGAAAGATTGCAAGAAGATCGAAACTCAACCCAAATAACCCTAACAATAACTTCTCTGCATGTGCTCTAACCAATTACCTGAAAATCACTCTCACAGTATTATTACTCAATATTTTGATTTAGTACTTTGGGAAACGAAGCGGAATATTGGATTTATGTTGTTTATATTCATTTATATTGAGTTCAACGACGCACTATACTGATGACTCACAATATATTGGCGTCGTTGAATGAAATATGAGATGATGGGATGGTGAGATGAAAGTAATTTCATTACGTGTTTTTGAATAGTGGGGAGGAGTCGGTCGTGGCCTGATGTTAAGGAACCATCCCAGTATTGACCTGAACGACAGAGGAAAACCACGAAAACCCTCTGTCAGGATGGTCGACCATGGCGGGAATCGAAATCCGATCTACTGAATGACGGTTCAGTGTATCAAACACTCAGCCACTCGTCTCAATAGGGAATCATCAAAACACCATATCATGAAAGCGATTTTTTTTCAGATTGAGTAAGATTCTAACTGGAGACCTTGTCACCGTAGAGTCACACCGCTTCAACATGAGATAAGTGACTCATTATCCAATATATGAAAGAAATGCGAGAAATGGAGCAGTGTATTTGTGGCCTATACGGATTTGTAGTCATGCTTCGGGTCCCTGAAGTCGTCACTATATACTATAGGTTATCAGTTCTACTTACGGCTGGAAACGTCTTCGAAATGGCCAACTGGTAAACGTAGCTCTGCTTGTGCGCAGCTTGTATTGGGCAGGCTGTATATGCGCAGGCGTCAATGTTCATGCCCACGAAGGGTAGATCGGCCACTGAAGTCGTCCAGAAGGCTTTGCCTGTCAGGTTCGCGCTCGGATGGTCTGCACAGAACAAGTCGACAATCAGATGTTATAGGCGCACTGGACCCTTACCTAATAAATTTCGTTCTTGTGTTAGCTAGCTCCAAGAGGCTAGGACTTTGATTGGTCAATATCTCCCAGGGGAGCTACCTGTCATGGCAACGTGTCTGGTCTCTGTGCATTTCCATTGTTGTTAGCACAAAATCCCAGTGCTGCTCTTAAGGTGAGCTACGAAATGTGATGAATTATTCAGTCCAAGAGACCGTGAATTTGTTTTCATAATATATTTGTGTTGTTGGTAGCTTTTTTAGTGAACATTAACCAATGGGTGTCCTATAGTCTCTTGGAGCTAGCTAGTACTAGCACGAAATTTATTAGGTAAGGGTCCTGGACCCTTACCTAATGAATTTCGTGCCAGGCCTGGCTAGTTCCAAGAGGCTAGAACTTTGATTGGTCAATGTACACTAAAAAAAGCTGCCTGTCATGACAACGTGTCTGGTTTATGTGTCTTCACATTGTTGTTAGCACAAATTCCTAGCTCTGCTTATAAGGTGGGCTTCTAAGCGTGATAAAATTACTCAGTCCAAGAGACCGTGAATTTGTTTTTATAATATAGGCCTACTGTCATTGTTGGTAGCGTTTTTAGTGACTATTAACCAATCAAAGTCTTAGCCTCTTGGAGCTAGCTAGCACCAGCACGAAATTTCAAGTGGTCTATTAGGTAAGGGTCTAGGACCCCTACGGAAGAAACCATTATGAGAATCGTGCTAGGCCTGGCTATAGCTCCGACTCCGAGAGACTAACTTTCCGATTGGTTGATGTTTAGGGCCTACTGAAAAAGCTACCTGTCATGGCAACCTTTCTTGGCTTCTTGCCATTGAATAATTTCCATTGTTGTTAAGTGGTGGATACACTTGCAAGTCCTTGCAAGTTGCAAGTAAAAGCGCGAGTGAGAAGTTGGAAGTGAAAAGTCTATCGCTTCGCGTTTTGGCATCACCCATTGGTACAAATGGCTCACTGCAAACTAACTGACACGCTGTGTACGACAGACAGTCGGAACCACAAGTCAGGGTGACAAAAAATCAACAACGATCCTGCCGATTTATTTACTTTTTGTCAATACAAACAAACTCCAAAACTCACGTGTGCTTTTTAGGTTATCTTTATATATATATATATATATATATATATATATATATATATATATATATATATATATATATATATATATATATATATATATATTTTTTTTTCCTCTTGTTCTTACGCTGTTACAAATCAAATGGAGCCCCCTTGGGCTGACGAGGAAATATTTGAGTTATATGATTTATGGGAATCATACCTCATACTACGTCTTCTCAAATTGAAACATAATCTATGAATAGCAAGAATGGGGACACATAAAAGTAGCCAAAATTTGTTGAAAGTATTATAACCAACGTCAAATAAATGGACCAATCATGTTCGACTCTTTGGTTCCTCTTACACTTTTCGCTCGCGCTTGTTGACCAATGCTCTACTTCTGGAAGACTTTCTGAGTGTCTTTTGAGTCGCCGTGGACCAATCAGCGACGATAATTATGACAAATTCTGGCATTCTAAGAGACCGTGATTTTGTAATTAATATTATGTACCCATGGTGGGTACTGGGTATTTCATATATAGGTTCCTGTCAAGTGACGTCACTGATTGTGGGAGGAGACAGACAACAATGTTCACCAGTTGGGATTGTCCAATCTGAAAATTTGTTAGTCCACCAGTGCGCTATATATTGCTATGATAACAATTGTTAGCCATTTGTTATTTGACAGAAGCCTATAGTGAACATGAACCAATTAATGGCATTAGCCTCTTGGAGCTAGGACTGCATTTCAAGTAGTTTATCAGGTAAAAGTCGTGAAGCCTGGTTGGTACATAGTGCACGTCACTGTGATAATAATAATATATCACATCTGCTCCAAGGCCTAGACCGTGGGTTATATAATGAGGTATCTGCTCTACGGCCTAGACCGTGGGTTATATCGATGACCTCGGTGAGGTCATGGTCACGGGGTCATTGACCCCCATGACGTAATCCTAGATGACGTCATCCAAGATGGCGGCCGTCATCCAAGATGGCAGCCATTATCCAAGATGGCGGCTATGTACAAGATGGCAGCCATTTTCAATTTCAAAGTTTTCGCTTCTTATACGGGCGCCATTTTGAATTTTTAATTGACCTGAGCAAGCTCTAGCGGTGAATTCTCGAACTCGATGGTGGTGCGCTCTAGTGGCGAATTCTCGATTTCGATGGTGGTGCGCCCTAGTGGCGAATTCTCGAACTTGATAGTGACGCGCTCTATTAGAGAATTCTCGTGGTGTGAGCTCTTCAATTTTCGTCATTATAATATAATGCAAGCTCAGGTTTACTTGGCTCAAATCAAACGTGTTAGTACAAGTCAAGTGTTCTGAATATTGCATGTCATCATTACTTTCAATCCTAATACAGTCCAACTTATTTTTCAAGTGGTTCATTCTTACCAAGTTTCTGAATATTTCAGATCCCAGGTTTGATTGATCAATCCATTTTTTCCATCAATTCATCTTTTAATTCATTTATTCATTCAAATATTCATTTATTTATTCATCCATTTTTTTTTTTCATCATCACACATATTTGTTTCAGGCTCTGTATTACCAACATGGGAGTAGCTCTAAATGGCAGATAAAAGTTGTTATCACCATGGTTACCTGGGATATTTGTTTTCGCCAACTCTCAGATGACTGCTAACTGGACTTGGTAATACCAGGCCATGATAATGTTGAGACAATTTACTAATTGTTTCATATTTTATACTCTTTTATAACAGATGACGGAAATTGAAAATTCGAAATGACACCTTTCGGAATGAAAAATGGCACCATCTTTTGATGCGTACATCTTACTCGTACACCAGAATCCTCATTTTCTCCCAATTATTGACTGAGTGTATTAATATAGCTGATACAGCACTTGAATCTTTCTCTCTCTCTCTCTCTCTCTCCTCTCTCTCTCTCTTGTGTTTTCATCATTCTTCATCAGCAGAATAAGATTATTTATCTCAACCAAACGATTTTCTTGGTAGTGTTCGTTCAGCTTTGGTGGGTATATGATTTCCTAATTGATATCGATTGATTGGATATTAGTATGTATCGATTATTGGTAACGATATATCGATGTTGAGACTCGATTGTAATGTGGTGAAATGTTTAATGGTGTTTCAATGATTACATAAATGCGATACTTCTGATACAGGATGACAAGTTTCAACTTGTTTGGATGTGTCTCTCTCCGTTTCACCTATATATTGCTGACATCACAGTGTTTTTTTCTAGCTGATCGACGATCATTCCAGCTGGTGTGCGAGTCTCAAGTATCAAATATGAGGATGATATTTTAAACATTATGATTCAGTCGGTCGTTGCACTCACATCGATTAACATCTCAAATTATTAGTAGGAGCGTTTCATTGTAATCAAATTGAATCTTTGTTATATCTACCAGTTACCTTCTGTAAGTATTGATGATGTGTCATGATAGTATTATTGTTTTTGAATATTTATATCGTTCTCATCGATTCAACACCCAATTCCAAATCAGATGCTGAAAAGTTGAGAGTTGATATTCAGAAAGAATGTGAAAAATAAATGAAAAATGGATAAATAAATGAATGAATGAATAAATGAAAAAATGATTGAAATATGAATGAGTGGAATGGAATAAAATATAAATAACGAATAAATGGATACAAATGAATGAATAAATGAAAACCAAGTGTCAATAACTGCATTTCTGATGATGAAATTTCAATTGATGAATTATTTCCATCTTTTTATACGTATCATGTGAACTATATTGAATGATCGAGTATTTTTGAACCTGATGTTCCGAAATTTTTCGGTGAATTAATTTTGATTTGAATTTCTTTGTCTAGATTCTTCATGAAAATGAGTTCGTCATTGAAGAAAGTGTTTCCGTGTAGTGAGTGTGGAGTTGTGTTCGATAGAAAATCAAATTCGAACCGACATAAACTAAATCATACAAACAATCAAGATCATCATTGTGATTTGTGTGAAGCGAAATTCACACGTATAATTTGAGGAATCATATCAAAATTGATCATTCAAATATTTTCAAATGTGAAATTTGTTTGAAACAGTTTAGTCGGGAAATAAATTTGAACCGTCATCGTCAAACTCATAAAACAGAACAGCAATCTTCAGCAGCGACACAAAGTCAAGAAGATGTTATTATGAACAATGATCCGTGTGTTGACGAGAAAGATGCTTCTGAAGTTGTCTCATCGTTAAACGGTGTTTTCAAGAGCTATAAATTCCGTCAAGCCGATGATAACAGAGATATTCTAAGCTTCCTACACAATCATGTCGATAAAATTGAGTCTACATTGTTCCGTAATTTGGATAGATTCAAATGTGTCAAGTGGTACATATCTCTTTTTGTACGCTATAGCCGTGGTATTGGCGAAGAAGAAATATCTACGAGTCCGTGTATCCGGTCGAAAACATTCAAGCTATTGGGCAAAAATGATTTCGATGAACAGTTCAGCTATGCTTTCGAAGAAATTCAGAAGTCGAGTGAGAAATTCTCTCGTGAAGGTAGCAACTGGGGTATTGAACATATTCACTATCTGGAACTAAAAATAGCCGAGAACCTACCCTTGGCTGCTAGTAGCTATATGGAACTACCGGGTCAGTTGAGACATAATAAATCGATCATCAACATCAACAATAATGACCAGAAATGTTTCATTTGGAGTGTACTAGCAAGCTTACACCCTCGGAAGATGCATGCTCAACGAGTGAAGTATTATAAGCAATTCGAGAATGAACTAGACATGAGAAATATCTCGTTACCTGTGCCAATATCACAGTTGAAAGTTTTCGAAAAAAACAATGACATTTCAGTGAACGTATTTGGACATATAGTGGACATATATCCACTAAGAATAACTGAACTTCGCGAGTGTCATCATGTGAATTTATCATTAATCAGTGATGAAAAAAACTCCCACTATTTCTATATTGGGAATTTGAATCGTCTTTTAAGTTCGTTAACGAAACATGACGGTGGGAAGTTTCACTGCCCTTACTGCTTGCATCGCTTCAGTTTGACCACTTTACTGGAAAAACATCATACTCTTTGTAGTCAACATGATCCACAGAAGATAAAAAAGCCTCAAGAAACGGAAAAAATCCCATCTTTCAAAAATTACAGTTTCTCTCAGAGAGTGCCGTTTGTGATTCATGCAGACTTTGAGTGTTTTGCAACAAAGATTTTGGGTTGTGATCAAGATGAAAATGTTTCGCATACTACGCAGTTAACTCGTCATGAACCTTCTAGTTTTTCGTATGTTATTATTAATTATGATGGAAAAGTATTCAAACCATCACGTGTTTATAGAGGACCTAATGTAGTAGACAAGTTTCTGGGAGTTTTGATGATGGACGAAAAAGAGCTTACAGAAATTATGACTGAGAAACCGCTTGTCATGACCGAAAAAGATAATACCGAGTTTGAGCAAGCGACCAAGTGTATGATATGCGATGGGGTATTAGGTTTAGATAGGGTAAGAGATCATTGTCATCTCAGCGGGAAATTTAAGGGGGGGCTGCTCATAATTCATGTAACTTAAATTATAAAAAGGTGGAACACATTCCAGTTATTTTCCACAACCTCAGAAATTATGACAGCCACTTAATTATGGAACATATCGGTAAGCTATACAAGGCAAAAATCACCTGCATTCCTAATAATATTCAGAAGTACGTTTCTTTTTCAGTCGGTAGGTTACGATTCATCGATTCTTACCAATTTTTAAATGCTTCTTTATATACATAAGTGACAAATCTATTGGGGTATGGTTGGGATAAATTCAATATTTCAGGAGAATGCTTTGAAAAGGAAAAATTACATCTCCTACTTCGGAAAGGTGTTTTTCCTTATGATTACATTGATTCAGAATCTAAGTTGATGGAGACTAGTTTACCAACTCGTGATGAATTTTATAATATACTCACAATGGAAGACATCAGTGATATAGATTACAATCACGCGAGTGAAGTTTAGTGTGTTTTTGAAATTCGTAATTTAGGTCAGTATCAAGATTTATATGTCAAAACAGACGTTCTTCTTCTAGCTGATGTCTTCGAGAATTTTCGGTCGCTTTGTTTGAAAAATTATCAACTCGATCCCGCCCATACCTATACCGCTTTCGGACTTGCGTGGGAGAGTTGCTTAAAAATGTCGGGAGTTAAATTAGAATTGTTTACAGATCCTAATATGTATTTGTTCATTAAAAGCGCCATCCGGGGAGGTGTAGCCATGATTTCTAAACGTTTCTCGGAGGCGAATAATGAATATTTGGATGGATATGACTTCGGTAAGCCTTCAAAATTCATTGCATATTGGGACTGTGATAATCTTTAAGGGGTCGCCATGTCTGAACAGTTACCACTAAGTGATTTTAAATGGCTCAATTTAGATGGAATCAATCAAATTGATTTTCGAAAAGTAGAAGATAATGCTGAAATGGGGTATATTCTAGAAGTTGATATGGAATATCCCAAAGAACTACACGATTTACATAATGACTATCCTCTTGCTCCTGAAAAAATGGTAATTTCTGGAAACATAATATCTAATTATAGTGCTGATCTGCTGAGGCAATTTGATCGAAAATTACCTGTAAATGTACAAATTTTGGTTCCAAATTTGAATAATAAGAAGAAATACGTTTTACACTATAGAAACTTGAAACAGTACACATCTCTTGGAATGAAGGTTAGTAAAATTCACCGTGTGCTAGAATTTAAGCAAAGTGCGTGGTTAGAACCTTACATTAACTTCAATACGAGACAGCGAGCGTTAGCTGTCAACAATTTTGAAAAAGATTTCTTTTAATTATAGAATAACGCGGTTTTTGGTAAGACTATGGAGAATATTCGCAACAGAATTAATGTTGAACTCGTTATTGAGAAAAAGCGTGCACTAAAATTGGTTGCATCGCCAGCATTCGAAAGTTTTAAAATATTTTCAAATAACTTGGTGGCTATTCACTCGAAAAAGCCAGAATTATCACTCAATCGACCCATCTATGCAGGGTTCACTATATTGGATCTGAGTAAAACTGTCATGTACAAATTTCATTATGAATACGCAAAAAAGAAATTTGGTGATAAATTGGAATTATTATTTACGGATACTGATACATGCTACGAAATTCAAACTGATGATTTGTACTTGGATATGAAATCTGATGAGGATTCAATTCAATTTCAATTTATACATCTTTTTATTCTTCATCTTATCATTATACATAAGAAAACAATACAAGCAGTAAATAAAGTGAACCAAATATACCAAATTAACATTGCAAAAACAAATCAAAAGAAATAAGATAAGAAGAAGAAGCCCGCGTAAGAACTAAATCTTGTGTGCGGGCATTACTAACAAATGTTGATATTTCGTTGACGAAACTATAACAAATAATAAATGGAACCTGTTTCACTGTCCTTGTTTTTCCAAGTGTAAATGATAAAGAAATACAAACATACAATTATAAATACGTAGAAAATAACTCGAGAAGAATATAACAAAACAAATATAATATTAGTTAAACTATAGAATAATGCATGGATCAAGGCACGGTAGTGACTGTTTTGAATCTGAATTATTGTTTACATTCCAAGTTAGAAATATGGGATAGTGATCTGTCATCATACATTTATACACACCAGAGATGACATTTGCTCCTTTACACGATTTTAAAAATATGTGATCTATACATGTGCTGGATCGATCAGTTTCTCGTGTAGGGTGATTTATGCAAGAGGTATATCCATTTGAGTATAACAAATTTAGGAATTCATTTTGAGTTTCATTGAGACTATCACCCAAAATATTTAAATTAACATCACCTATTATTATATCGTGAGTCACAGAAGTACTACTTCTGAGCATGCCTTCCAAGTCATTAATGAATAACTGTATATCAGTCGACGGAGACCTATATATTGCAACAATTGAATAAGTTTCATTGTTGAGTTTGAAAATTATACGAGCAGCATTTGCATTCACCAAGCTATTTTCTATTTCTACCTTCACATTCGTCAATGTATCATTATTGATAAATATAAGTATTCCATCACAAAACGAATGACGAGAATTAAGATGAAATGTTCTGTAACCAGAAATATTGAACGGCTCATTTACTTGTAAATGAGTCTCAGTCAAGACAATTATATCAAATTTGAAGGAAAGTTCTTGAAGTAAGACACACAGTTCATCATAATGCTTTCGTACACTTCTTATGTTTATATGTAATATTCTAAAATCTGAATTATCTTCGCAAAGTTTATTCAAGTCTTGTACATCAGAACACACATGCGTATTTTGAATGTTATCGTCAATTAACGTGTCCAACACATGATTCATGAACAGTTAGTTGGTATACGTATGTTTTACAATTCCGGAATGTCGGCTGGTTTTGATATGAGCAAAACTGGAGATTGCTCGTCTTTGCGTAGGAATATTTTGCCTCTTCTGGACCAAACAAACTTATAACCAATTTGTTTAGTAGCACGAGCCAACCAGAATAGATGTTTGTTGGCTTGAGTTAGATGCTCGTTGATATATATTTTACAGTTGGCACCTGTGAAACCAACTTCTTCGGCATACAAATCCCTTTTTCCTTTCTTACTTGAAATAATAAGTTCTTTGATATTGCGTGAGAAAAATTTCACAATAACTACAGGGGGTTTATTCGGCGTCTTTGCACTATGACCTATACGATGACAAAGTTCAATATCGTCTGTTTTAATGTCCGCTCCTACGTAATTTGCTATATCTGTAATAATCTGATATAAGTCCTCACCTTGTGTCACAGGTACTCCCTGTATCTCCAAATTATAATTTTTGGAATATTGTTCAAGTTCATTAATTTTACTGGATAATGACTCGTTTTCAGTTTTCAAGGCGATGTTTACTTTCTTGCAAACAGCAATCTCACTCACGAGCTCTTCTATTTTCTTAGTTTGAAGTTGACTTTCTTTCAGTAACTCACCGTGTGTCTGAGCCTGGTGATGCAGATTTTTCGAAATATCCTGCAGCGCATCAAGAATCAACTTGATTGTTGCAGTCAGCGACTCCAACCCCGGCTCCGCTCGACTAGGAAGATTTTCACCGATGTTTTTTATTTTTTTTGAGAAATCTTCGCTGATCTTGAATACATCATTTTCCACTGTAGGACTTTCTACATCACTATTCACACTGTTTATTCTAGATTGAACTTTCACGCTTGGCTTAATTTTCGGAGGCATTCTGATTGACGGACTTGTAGAAATACACGCTAAACAACGGATTGCTTCAGTATCTTGTGCTGTGTGTATCTTCAGAACAGGTATGATGAGTAACCACAACAGGAGCGATTCAAACTTTCGACTGCTCTCTAGCTCGCCAACTAATAGACTAATAGATTTGTTTGATACATCTAATTTCCCTAAGCAGCGTCAACTTTTCAGTGAAAAAAATAAAAAAGTGTTGGGTAAAATGAAAGATGAGATGAATGGTAACCCTATTGAGGAATTTGTTGGATTACGCGCCAAAATGTATCCAATCTTAGAGAATACAGGAGTGAGTGAGAAAGTAGGCGAAGGTATTGTTAAATCTACCGTCAAGAAATATGTGAAACATGACGATTATAGAAATTGTCTTTTTAAAAAACAGATCCAATCAGCTGATATGTACTCGATGAGGAGTTTTGACCACCAGCTGTTCACTATTAAACAAAGAAAAACAACACTATTTTGTTTTGATGACAAACGTTATATTTTAATGAACGGAATAGATTCTTTGGCTCATGGACATTTCAAAATTTCTAAAAATATGGAGTAAATGAATTTGAGTTTAAACGCATACAATTTATTTATTTGGATGAATAGGAATATACTAATGATGTGAACTGAAATCTTGGTTCGAAGTATACAATTTATTCATCTGGATGGATAGAAATGTGCTGATTGTAAACGCAAATCTTGATTCGCTTGTATATTGATATGAGAATATATGTATTGGAATATAGAAGCTATAATAATAACTCAATGTATTACAAGAATCAATAAATTAATAAATGTACTAATTGTAAAACTGAAATCTTGGTTCGCTAGTATATTGATATGAAAATATAATGTATTAGAATATAGAAGCTATAATAAGAACTCAATGTATTACAAGAATGAATAAATTAATAAATGTACTAATTGTAAACTGAAATCTTGGTTCACTAGTATATTAATATGGAAATATATGTATCGGGATATAGAGGTTATGATAAGAACTAAATGTTAAACAAGAATCAATAAATTAATATTGTTCAGAGAACTTTGAGCATGAAAGACAATTGTTTTCGCTATCATTTCTCAATGAATCTTCTGTTTGATTACATCATGAATAACAACTTCAGAAACTTATGTGTATCAACTCTATAAATAAAACTGCTCTGTGAGAAATACCGAGCTCATAATATATGATTATCATTTTCAGACAAATTATAGAAATTGAAACATATTGATAGATCTACGATTCGAAAATACTATATAGATAGTTAGCAATCACTGGCAAAATATAAATGTATTTGGATTGATCAAATTACTTAGAAGAAGAATGACAACTTCTTCCAGGAAATAATATGTGAATGGGTAATTTGTATAAGTATAATGAGAGTTGTATTCGGATCGAAAGAATAGTTGGATAAAGATTTTGAACTTGAAATTCACAGTATGAAAAAAAAGAAAAGAGAAAAAAAAAACCTTATGAAAAATTAAGAAAACCTATGAAAAAAAAAATCTTATGAAAAAGATGACATATACTGCCATGAGCATCTTACATCCTTGGAAGATAATTAAATTGTCTGAGAATTACCGTGAGAGAATGATCAACACTCAAAATAGTGAGGATGTGCAAATTATAAAAGAAAAAGATCCTCAAAAATCTTGGGCCCCAAGAAATAGGAACCCCCGATAACCCAAGAATTAGGAACCTCTTAGAATAAGGTGTATGTGGTGACATTAGTGTATAATAGCATAGGTTAGGTTAGGTTATGAAATTATCTCTCATACGTCAGATAGTTGAGCTTGTATCGAATATTAACGCATGAAATTCCTAATGGTTGATTGGTCCAGTGGTTAAGACTCATGGCTTTAAACACTGATCTCTCAGGTTCGAATCCTATCACTCGGTCATTTTGTATTAAAATTAATCAATCAATTAATTAATTGATTTGGTTTCAAAATTTGCCACCAGATCACGCCTGCATACAGAGTGGGAATTCGAAATTGAAGATAACGCGGAAATTCGAAATTTAAAAAATGTCGCGGGAATTAAAAATTGAAAATGGCGCCGAAATAATACGACGTCATGTCGGCCATCTTGGATGACATCATAGGTTAATGACCTTGGTTGCCATCTTGGATGAGAGGTTAATGACCTTGACCGGGTGAGGTTAGTGCCTAATAGCATAGGTTGGAGTGTGACGTCACGACCGCCATCTTGCTCCAGGAAAAAGTGCGCTCGAACTGTCATTTTCTCCCTACTTCTATCTATCATGGCAACTTATCTAGCCTTTGTATGTTTCCATTGTTGTAAGCACAAAATCCTGGCCTTGCCCATGAGGTGAGCTACAAAATAGCTGCTTCTGTCAAGTGACGTCACCCATTGTTGAAAGTGACAGACAACAATGTCAAACAGTTGGAATTGACCAATCAGTATATTTGGTAGTCGTTTGATGTATTGTTATGGCAACTATTGTTTGTCATTTTTTACTTGACAGAAGCCTATTCGACACGAAAAGTAACAATAAAATGCGCTTCTAAATCTCAATATTGCCAATGTATGGTTACAAAAGTTCAGTCAACAATGTATTACTCCAATCAATGTCACTGTTGAAAATATGCGCGTGCTTCGTTTGGTGACTTTTCTCTGATTCCGCTTTTTAACACCAACAGCGTACCTCCAACATTTTCCGGCGGATATGACAAATTCTTGCATCCCAAGAGACCGTGACTTCGTTATCATATGATGTCATGGTCTATCTAGTGAGTGAAATCTAACCAATCATGTCTCAGCCTATTGAAGCTACCTAGACCCAGCACGTTATTGTGGTTTCAAGAGACCAGGACTTCGATTGGTTAATGTTCACCAAAAACGCTAACAACAATGACAATATACTATGAAAACAAATTCACGGTCTCTTGGACTGATTAATTTCATCACATTTCGGAGCCCACCTCATAAGCAGGCCTGGGATTTTGTGCTAACAACAATGAAAATACGCAGAGATCAGACATGTTGCCATGGCAGGTAGCTCTCTTATAGTCGCATCATTTACCAATCAAAGCCCTGGTCTCTTGGAGCTAGCTAGGCCTGGCACGAATTTATCAGGTAATGGTCCCAAATGACACGAGTCATTCACTATTACAAGTATTCTGATTGGTCGAGTCTCTACCTGGCGTAAAGTCAAACTCGATAGACGCCGATTTGCCTCGCTTGATCTTGCACGGCTCCTTGTTGGCTGCCTCTGCGCAGGGCTTTATGCGCACCTCGTGGACTGTGCAGTTGTTGGTGAATGTCGGATCGTCCGCTGGAAAAAGTGGAAACAAAGTGTGAAATATAAGAAACGTCAAAATATAACATCGTGAGCGTCACTAGGAGAATATCAAGTTGATGGGGGGACATCCACGCGTCGACAATGGGATGCCAAAATGGGGGTGAGGGAGAAATTCGGCTTTCCATGAATTTTATGAATTGATATCATTTCATAGAGTCGTCGGAAGTTTCATTCTATATCATATGTATGTTGCATTCAAGGACACACTGTACAGCTGTGCTGAGTAATTACTGCGTGAGATCCAATGGCGGAGGCGCTGAAGATCACATACTAGAATGAGGATACTACTGAGAGTGCAAATGAGTTTGGCTAAGAATACTAACAGAGGAGGTGAAACTGGATGAGGATAATACATTCTCGAGGTAACCCCTTGCACCTCAGGAGTATGTTTCTTTCCTCGAATAAACACAACCCCACCTCTGAAGTATGCTTCTTTCCTCAAATAAGTACGACCCCACCTATGAAGTATGCTTCTAACCTCGAATAAGTACGACCCCACCTATGAAGTATGCTTCTTTCCTCGAATAAGTACAACCCCACATCTGAAGTATGCTTCTTTCCTCGAATGAGTACGACCCCACCTCTGAAGTATACTTCTTTCCTCGAATAAGTACAACCCCACATCTGAAGTATGATTCTTTCCTCGAATAAGTGAAACCCCACCTCTGAAGTATGATTCTTTCCTCGAATTAGTACGACCCCACCTCTGAAGTATACTTCTTTCCTCGAATAAGTACAACCCCACATCTGAAGTATGATTCTTTCCTCGAATAAGTGAAACCCCACCTCTGAAGTATGATTCTTTCCTCGAATTAGTACGAACCCACCACTGAAGTATGCTTCTTTCCTCGAATAAGTACAACCCCACCTCTGAAGTATGCTTCTTTCCTCAAATAAGTACAACCCCACCTCTGAAGTATGCTTCTTATCTCGAATGAAAACAACCCCACCTCTGAAGTATGCTTCTTTCATCGAATAAGTACAACCCCACCTCTGAAGTATGCTCCTTTCCTCGAATAAACACAACCCAAACTCTGGAGTATGCTTCTTTCCTCGAATAAACACAACCCCACCTCTGAAGTATGCTTCTTTCCACGAATAAGTACCAACCCACCTCTGAAGTATGCTTCTTTCCTCGAATAAACACAACCCCACCTCTGAAGTATGCTCCTTTCCTCAAATGAACACAACCCCACTTCTGGAGTATGCGTCTTTCCTTGAATAAGTACAACCCCACCTCTGAAGTATGCTTCTTTCCTTGAAAAAACACAACCCCACCTCTAAAGTATGCTTCTTTCCTCGAATAAGTACAACCCCACCTCTGAAGTAAGCTTCTTTCCTCGAATAAACACGACCCCACCCCTGAAGTATGCTTCTTTCCTCGAATAAGTACAACCCCACCTCTGAAGTATGCTTCTTTCCTCGAATAAGTACGAGGTCACCTCTGAAGTATGCTTCTTTCCTCGAATAAGTACAAAGTCACCTCTGAAGTATGCTTCTTTCGACGAATGAGCACAACCCCACCTCTGAAGTAAGCTTCTTTCCTCGAATAAGTACAACCCCACCTCTGAAGTATGCTTCTTTCCTCGAATAAGTACAACCCCACCTCTGAAGTATGCTTCTTTCCTCGAATAAACACAACCCCACCTCTGAAGTATGCTTCTTTCCTCGAATGAACACAACCCCACCTCTGAAGTATGCTTCTTTCCTCGAATAAGTACCACCCCAACTCTGGGGTATGCTTCTTTCCTCGAATAAGTACAACCCCACCTCTGAAGTATGCATCTTTCCTCGAATAAGTACAACCCCACCTCTGAAGTATGCTTCTTTCCTCGAATGAACACAACCCCGCCTCTCATATATGCTTCTTTCCTCCAATAAGTACAACCCCACCTCTGAAGTATGCTTCTTTCCTCGAATAAGTACAACCCCACCTCTGAAGTATGCTTCTTTCCTCGAATTTGTACAGAACCACTTCTGAAGTATGCTTCTTTCCTCGAATAAGTACAACCACACTTCTGAAGTATGAATCTTTCCTCGAATGAGTACAACCCCACCTATGAAGTGTGCTTCTTTCCTCGAATAAGTATCAGCCCACCTCTGAAGTATGCTTCTTTCCTCGAATGAATAAAACCCCACCTCTGAAGTATGCGTCTTTCCTCGAATGAACTCAACCCCACCTCTGAAGTATGCTTCTTTCTTCGAATGAGTACAACCCCACCTCTGAAGTATGCTCCTTTCCTCGATGAACGAAACCCCATCTCTGAAGTATGATTCTTTCCTCGAATAAACACAACCCCACCTCTAAAGTATGCTTCTTTCCTCGAATAAGTACCACCCCACCTCTGAAGTATGCTTCTCTCCTCGAAAAAGTACAACCCCACCTCTGAAGTATGCTTCTTTCCTCGAATGAACAAAACCCCACTCCTGAAGTATGCTTCTTTTCTTGAATAAGTGAAACCCCACATCTGAAGTATGCTTCCTCTTATGAAAAAACACAACCCCGACTCTGGAGTATGCTTCTTTCCTTGAATAAGTACAACCCCAAATCTGAAGTATGCTTCTTTTCTCGAATGGACACATCCCCACCTCTGAAGTATGCTTCTTTCCCCGAATAAACACAACCCCACCTCTGAAGTATGCTTCTTTCCTCGAATAAGTACAACCCCACCTCTGAAGTATGCTTCTTTCCTCGAATGAGTACAACCCCACCTCTGAAGTATGATCCTTTCCTCGAATAAGTACAACCCACCTATGAGGTATGCTTCTTTCCTCGAATGAACACAACCTCACCTCTGAAAGATGCTTCTTTTCTCGAATGAGTACAACCCCACCTATGAAGTATGCTTCTTTCCTCGAATAAGTACAACCCCATCTCTGAAGTGTGCTTCTTTCGTCGAATAAGTACAACCCCGCCTCTGAAGTATGCTCCTTTCCTTGAATAAGTACAACCCCACCTCTTAAGTATGCTTCTTTCCTCGAATAAACACAACCCCACCTCTGAAGTATGCTTCTTTCCTCGAATAAACACAACCCCACATCTGAAGTATGCTTCTTTCCTCGAATAAGTACCACCCCACCTCTGAAGTATGCTTCTTTCCTCGAATAAGTAGAACCCCACCTCTGAAGTATGCTTCTTTCCTCGAATAAGTACAACCCCACCTCTGAAGTATGCTCCTTTCCTCGAATGAACACAACCTCACCTCTGAAGTATGCTTCTTTCCTCGAATAAGTACAACCCCACCTCTGAAGTATGCTTCTCTCCTCGAATAAGTGCAACATCACCTCTGAAGTGTGCTTCTTTCCTCGAATTTGTACAGTCTCTCCTCTGAAGTATGCTTCTTTCCTCGAATAAGTACAACCACACTTCTGAAGTATGAATCTTTCCTCGAATAAGTAGAACCCCACCTCTGAAGTGTGCTTCTTTCCTCGAATAAGTATCACCACACCTCTGAAATATGCTTCTTTCCTCGAATGAATAAAACACCACCTCTGAAGTATGCTTCTTTCCTCGAATAAACTCAACCCCACCTCTGAAGTATGCTTATTTCCTCGAATAAGTACAACCCCACCTTTGAGGTATGCTTCTTGCCTCGAAAAAACACAACCTCACCTCTGAAGTATGCTTCTTTCCCTGAATAAGTACAACCCCACCTCTGAAGTATGCTTCTCTCCTCGAATAAACACAACCCCACCACTGAAGTATGCTTCTTTCCTCGAATGAACACAACCCCACCTCTGAAGTATGCTTCTTCCCTCGAATAAGTACCACCCCACCTCTGAACTATGCTTCTTTCCTCGAATTAGTATGACCCCACCTCTGAAGTATGCTTCTTTCCTCGAATAAGTTCAACCCCACCTCTGAAGTATGCTTCTTTCCTGGAATGAACACAACTTCACCTCTGAAGTATGCTTCTTTCCTCGAATGAACACAACCCCACTTCTGAAGTATGCTTCTTTCCTTGAATAAGTACAACCCCACCTCTGAAGTATGCTGAATTCTTCGGAAAAACACAACCCCGACTCTGAAGTATGCTTCTTTCATCGAATGAACACAACCCCACATCTGAAGTATGCATCTTCCCTCGAATGAACACATCCTCACCTCTGAATTATGCTTCTTTCCTCGAATAAGTACAACCCCAGATCTGAAGAATACTTCTCTCCTCGAATGAGTACAACCTCACCTCTGAGTTATGCTTCTTTCCTCGAATAAGTGAGTACAACCCCACCTCTGAAGTATGCTTCTTCCCTCGAATGAACACAACCCCACATCTGTAGTATGCTTCTTTCCTCGAATAAGTACAACACCACCTCTGAAGTATGCTACTTTCCTCGAATAGGTACAACCCCACCTCTGATTTATGCTTCTTTCCTCGAATAAGTACAAACTCACCTCTGAAGTATGCTTCTCTCCTCGAATAAGTACAACCCCACCTCTGAAGTATGCTTCATTTCACGAATAGGTACAATCCCACCTCGGAAGTATGCTTCATTCCTCGAATAAGTACAACCCCACCTCTGAAGTATGCTTCTTTCCTCGAATAAACACAACCCCACCACTGAAATATGCTTTTCTCCTCGAATAAACACAACCCCACCTCTGGAGTATGCTTCTTTCCTCGAATAGGTACCACCTCACCTCTGGAGTATGCTCCTTTCCTCGAATAAGTACAACCCCGCCTCTGAAGTATGCTCCTTTCCTCGAATAAGTACAACGCCACCTCTAAAGTATGCTCCTTTTCTCGAATAAGTACAACTCCACCTCTGAAGTATGCTTCTTTCCTCGAATAAGTACAACCTCACCTCTGAAGTATGCTTCTTTCCTCGAATAAGTACAACCCCACCTCTGAAGTATGCTTATTTCCTCGAATAAGTACAACCCCACCTTTGAAGTATGCTTCTTTCCTCGAAAAAACACAACCCCACCTCTGAAGTGTGCTTCTTTCCCCGAATAAGTACAACCCCACCTCTGAAGTATGCTTCTCTCCACGAATAAACACAACCTCACCTCTGAAGTATGCTTCTTTCCTCGAATGAACACAACCCCACCTCTGAAGTATGCTTCTTCCCTCGAATAAGTACCACCCCACCTCTGAAGTATGCTTCTTTCCTCGAATAAGTATGACCCCACCTCTGAAGAATGCCTCTTTCCTCGAATAAGTACAACCCCACCTCTGAAGTATGCTTCTTTCCTCGAATGAACACAACCCCACCTCTGAAGTATGCTTCTTTCCTCGAATGAACACAACCCCACTTCTGAAGTATGCTTCTTTCCTTGAATAAGTACAACCTTACCTCTGAAGTATGCTAAATTCCTTTGAAAAACACAACCCCGACTCTGAAGTATGCTTCTTTCATCGAATGAACACAACCCCACCTCTGAAGTATGCTTCTTCCCTCGAATGAACACAACCTCACCTCTGAAGAATGCTTCTTTCCTCGAATAAGTACAACCCCAGATCTGAAGAATGCTTCTCTCCTCGAATGAGTACAACCCCACCTCTGGGGTATGCTTCTTTCTGCGAATAAGTACAACCCCACCTCTGAAGTATGCTTCTTCCTCGAATGAACACAACCCCACCTCTGAAGTATGCTTCTTTCCTCGAATAAGTACAACACCACCTCTGAAGTATGCTACTTTCCTCGAATAGGTACAAACACACCTCTGAAGTATGCTTCTTCCCTCGAATAAGTACAAACTCACCTCTGAAGTATGCTTCTCTCCTCGAATAAGTACAACCCCACCTCTGAAGTATGCTTCATTCCACGAATGAGTACAACCCCACCACTGAAGTATGCTTCTTTCCTCGAATAAGTACAACCCCACCTCTGAAGTATGCTTTTTTCCTCGAATAAACACAACCCCACCTCTGAAGTATGCTTCTTTCCTCGAATAAACACAACCCCACCTCTGGAGTATGCTTCTTTCCTCGAATAGGTACCACCTCACCTCTGGAGTATGCTTCTTTCCTCGAAAAAGTACAACCTCACCTCTGAAGGATGCTTCTTTCCTCGGATAAGTACAACCCCACCTCTGAAGTATGCTTCTTTCCTCAAATAAACACAACCTCACCTCCGAAGTATGCTTCTATCCTCGAATAAGTACAACCCCAACTCTGGAGTTTGCTTCTTTCATCGAAAAGTACAACCCCACCTCTGAAGTATGCTTCGTTCCTCGAATGAGTACAACCCCACCACTGAAGTATGCTTCTTTCCACGAATGAACACAACCTCACCTCTGAAGTGTGCTTCTCTCCTCGAATAAGTACAACCCCACCTCTGAAGTAGGCTTCTTTCCTCGAATAAGTACAACTCATCTCTGAAGTATGCTTCTCTCCGCGAATAAGTACAACCCCACATCTGAAGTATGCTTCTTTCCTCGAATAAGTACATCCCCATTTCTGAAGTATGCTTCTTTCCTCGAATAAGTACGACCACACCTCAGAAGTACGCTTCTTTCCTCGAATATGTACAACCCCACCGCTGAAGTATGCTTCTTTCCTCGAATAAGTACAACCTCACCTCTGAGGTATGCTTCTTCCCTCGAATTTGTACAACCTCACCGCTGAAGTATGCTTCTTTCCTCGAATATGTACAACCACACTCCTGAAGTATGAATCTTTCCTCGAATAGGTACGACCCCACCTCTGGAGTATGCTTCTTTCCTCGAATAAACACAACCCCACCTCTGAAGTATGCTTCTTCCATCGAATGAGTCTAACCCCACCTCTGAAGTTTGATTCTTTCCTCGAATAAGTACAACCCCAACTCTGAGGTATGCTTCAATCCTCGAATAAGTACAACCCCACCTCTAAACTATAGTTCTTCCCTTGAATAAGTACAACCCCACCTCTGAAGTATGCTTCTTTCCTCGGATAAGTACAACCCTACCTCTGAAGTATGCTTCTTGCCTCGAATAAGTACCACTCCACCACTGAAGTATGCTTCTTTCCTCGAATAAGTACAACCTCATCACTGAAATATGCTTCTTTCCTCGAATAAGTTCAACCCCACCCCTGAAGTATTCTTCTCTCCTCGAATAAGTACCACCCCACCTCTGAAGTATGATTCTTCCCTCGAATAAGTACCACCCCACCTCTGATGTATGCTTTTTCCCTCGAATAAGTACAACCCCACCTCTGAAGAATGCTTCTTTCCTCGAATAAGTACAACCCCACCTCTGAAGTGTGCTTCTTTCCTCGAATAAGTACAACCCCTCTCTGAAGTATGCTTCTTGCCTCGAATTAGTTTCACCTCACCACTGAAGTATGCTTCTTTCCTCGAATAAGTACAACCCCACCTCTGAAGTTTGATCTTCCCTCTAATAAGTACCACCCCACCACTGAAGTATGCTTCTTTTCTCGAATAAGTACAACCCCACCTCTGGAGTATGCTTCTTCCCTCGAATAAGTACAACCGCACCTCTGAAGTATGCATCTTTCCTCGAATAAGTACCGACCCACCTATGAAGTATGCTTCTTTCCTCGAATAAGTACCGCCCCATCTCTGAAGAATGCTTCTTTCCTCGAATAAGTACAACCCCACCTCTGATTTATGCTTCTTTCCTCTAATAAGTACAACTCCACCTCTGGAGTATGCTTCTTTCCTCGTATAAGTACCACCCCACCACTGGAGTATGATTCTTACCTCGAATAAGTACAACCCCACCTCCGAAGTATGCTTCTTTCCTCGAATAAGTACAATCTCATCTCTGAAGTATGCTTTTTTCCTCGAATAAGTACAACTCCACCTCTGAAGTATGCTTCTTTCCTCGTATAGACACAACCTCACCTCTGGAGTGCGCTTCTTTCCTCGAATAAGTACAAATCAACCTCTGAAGTATGCTTCTTTCCTTGAATAAGACCACCCCACCTCTGAAGTATGCTTCTTTCCTCGAATAAGTACCACCCCACCTCTGAAGTGTGCTTCTTTCCTCGAATAAGAACAACCCCACCTCTGATGTATGGTTTTTTTCTCGAATAAATACACCCCACTCCTGAAGTATGCTTCTTTCCTTGAATAAGTACAACCCTACCTCTGAAGTATGCTTCTTTCCTCGAATAAACACAACCCCACCTCTGAAGTATGCTTCTTTCCTCGAATGAGTACAACCTCATCTCCGAAGTATGCTTCTTTCCCCAAATGAGTACAACCCCACCTCTGAAGTATGCTTCTTCCCTCGAATAAACACGACCCCACCTCTGAAGTATGCTTCTTTCCTCGAATAGACACAACCACACCTCTGAAGTATGCTTCTTCCCTCGGATAAACATAATCTCACCTCTGAAGTATGCTTCTCACCTCGAATTAGTACCACCCCACTTCTGAAGTATGCTTCTTTTCTCGAATAAGAACAACCCAACCTCTGATGTATGCTTCTTTCCTTGAATAAACACAACCCCACTTCTGAAGTTAGTTTCTTTCCTCGAATGAGTACAACCTCACCTCTGAAGTATGCTTCTCTCCTCGAATAAGTACAATCCCACCTCTGAATAAGGCTCCTTTCCTCGAATAAACACAACCCCACCTTTGAAGTATGCTTCTTTCCTCGAATGAGTACAACCCCGCCTCTGAAGTATGATTCTTCCCTCGAATAAGTACAACCCCACCTCTGAAGTATGCTTCTTTCCTCGAATAAGTACAACCACACCTCTGAAGAGTACTTCTTCCCTCGAATAAGTTCAACCCCACCTCTGAAGTATACTTCTTCCCTCGAATAAGTACAACCCCACCTCTGAAGTATGCTTCTTTCCACGAATAAGTACAACCCCACCTCTAAAGTATGCTTCTTTCCTCGAATAAGTACCACTCCACCACTGAAGTATGCTTCCTTCCTCGATTAAGTACAACCTCACCTCTGAAGAATGCTTCTTTCCTCGAATAAGAACAACACCACCCCTGAAGTATGCTTCTCTCCTCGAATAAGTACCAACCCACCTCTGAAGTATGCTTCTTTCCTCAAATGAACACAACCTCACCTCCGAAGTATGCTTCTATCCTCGAATAAGTACAACCCCACCTCTGAAGTTTGCTTCTTTCATCGAAAAGTACAACCCCACCTCTGAAGTATGCTTCGTTCCTCGAATGAGTACAACCCCACATCTGAAGTATGCTCCTTTCCACGAATGAACACAACTTCACCTCTGAAATGTGCTTCTCTCCTCGAATAAGTACAACCCCACCTCTGAAGTAGGCTTCTTTCCTCGAATAAGTACAACTCATCTCTGAAGTATGCTTCTCTCCGCGAATAAGTACAACCCCACATCTGAAGTATGCTTCTTTCCTCGAATAAGTACATCCCCATTTCTGAAGTATGCTTCTTTCCTCGAATAAGTACGACCACACCTCTGAAGAACGCTTCATTCCTCGAATAAGTACAACCCCACCTCTGAAGTATGCTTCTTTCCTCGAATAAGTACAACCTCACCTCTGAGGTATGCTTCTTTCCTCGAATTTGTACAACCCCACCGCTGAAGTATGCTTCTTTCCTCGAATATGTACAACCACACTCCTGAAGTATGAATCTTTCCTCGAATAAGTACCACCCCACCTCTGAAGTGTGCTTCTTCCCTCGAATAAGAACAACCCCACCTCTGATGTATGGTTTTTTCCTCGAATAAATACACCCCACTCCTGAAGTATGCTTCTTTCCTTGAATAAGTACAACCCCACCTCTGAAGTATGCTTCTTTCCTCGAATAAACACAACCCCACCTCTGAAGTATGCTTCTTTTCTCGAATGAGTACAACCCCATCTCTGAAGTATGCTTCTTTCCTCAAATGAGTACAACCCCACCTCTGAAGTATGCTCCTTCCCTCGAATAAACACGACCCCACCTCTGAAGTATGCTTCTTTCCTCGAATAGACACAACCACACCTCTGAAGTATGCTTCTTCCCTCGGATAAACATAATCTCACCTCTGAAGTATGCTTCTCACCTCGAATTAGTACCACCCCACTTCTGAAGTATGCTTCTTTTCTCGAATAAGAACAACCCAACCTCTGAGGTATGCTTCTTTCCTTGAATAAACACAACCCCACTTCTGAACTTAGTTTCTTTCCTCGAATGAGTACAAGCTCACCTCTGAAGTATGCTTCTTTCCTCGAATAAACGGAACCCCACCTCTGAAGTATGCTTCTTTCCTCGAATAAGTACAATCCCACCTCTGAATCAAGCTTCTTTCCTCGAATAAACACAACCCCACCTTTGAAGTATGCTTCTTTCCTCGAATGAGTACAACCCCGCCTCTGAAGTATGATTCTTTCCTCGAATAAGTACAACCCCACCTCTGAAGTATGCTTCTTTCCTCGAATAAGTACAACCCCACCTCTGAAGTATACTTCTTCCCTCGAATAAGTACAACCCCACCTCTGAAGTATGCTTCTTTCCACGAATAAGTACAACCCCACCTCTAAAGTATGCTTCTTCCCTCGAATAAGTACCACTCCACCACTGAAGTATGCTTCCTTCCTCGAAAAAGTACAACCTCACCTCTGAAGAATGCTTCTTTCCTCGAATAAGAACAGCACCACCCCTGAAGTATGCTTCTCTCCTCGAATAAGTACCAACCCACCTCTGAAGTATGCTTCTTTCCTCGAATAAGTACAACTCCACCTCTAAAGTATGCTTCTCTCCTCGAATAAGTACCAACCCACCTCTGAAGTATGCTTCTTTCCACGAATAAGTACAACCCCACCTCTAAAGTATGCTTCTTTCCTCGAATAAGTACCACTCCACCACTGAAGTATGCTTCCTTCCTCGAATAAGTACAACCTCACCTCTGAAGAATGCTTCTTTCCTCGAATAAGAACAGCACCACCTCTGAAGTATGCTTCTTTCCTCGAATAAGTACCACCCCACCTCTGAAGAATGCTTCTTTCCTCGAATAAGTACAACCCCACCTCTGATTTAGCTCCTTTCCTCGAATTTGTACAACCCCACCTCAGATTGATGCTTCTTTTTTCGAATAAGTACAACCCCACCTCTGGAGTATGCTACTTCCCTCGAATAAGTACAACCCCACCTGTGAAATATGCTTCTTTCCACGAATTATTACAACCCCACCTCTGAAGTATGCTTCTTTCCTCGAATAAGTACAACCCCACCTCTGAAGTATACTTCTTCCCTCGAATAAGTACTACCCCACCTCTGAAGTATGCTTCTTTCCTCGAATAAGTACCACCCCATCTCTGAAGAATGCTTCTTTCCTCGAATACGTACAACCCCACCTCTGATTTATGCTTCTTTCCTCGAATAAGTACAACCTCTCTCCGGAGTATGCTTCTTTCCTCGAATAAGTACCACCCCACCTCTGAAGTATGATTCTTTCCTCGAATAAGTACAACCCCACCTCCGAAGTATGCTTCTTCCTTCGAATAAGTACAATTCTATCTCTGAAGTATGCTTCTTTTCTCGAATAAGTACAATCCCACCTCCGAAGTATGATTCTTTCCTCGAATAAGTACATCCCCACCTCCGAGGTATGCTTCTTTCCTCGAATAAGTACAACCCCAATTCCGAAGTATGCTTCTTTCCTCGAATAAGTACAACCCCACCTCTAAAGTATGCTTCTATCCTCGAATAAGTACCACCCCAACACTGAAGTATGCTTCTTTCCCCGAATAAAAACAACCCCACCTCTGAAGTATGATTCTCTCCTCGAATAAGTACAACCCCACCTCTGAAGTATGATTCTCCCCTCGAATTAGTACAACGTCACCTCCGAAGTATGCTTCTTCCCTCGAATGAGTACAACCCCACCTCTGAAGTATGCTTCTTTCCTCCAATAAACACAACCCCACCTCTGGAGTTTTTTTTTTTTCCTCGAATAAGTACAACCTCACCTCTGAAGTATGCTTCTTTCCTCGAATAAGTAAATCCCCACCTCTGAAGTATGCCTCTTTCCTCGAATAAGTACAACCCCACCTCTGAAGTATGCTTCTTTCCTCGAATAAGTACAAACTCACCTCTGAAGTATGCTTCTCTCCTCGAATAAGTACAACCCCACCTCTGAGGTATGCTTCATTCCTCGAATAAGTACAACCCCACCTCTGAAGTATGCTCCTTTCCTCGAATGAACACAACCCCACCTCTGAAGTATGCTTCTTTCCTCGAATAAGTACAACCCCAGCTCTGAAGTATGCTTCTCTCCTCGAATAAGTACAACATCACCTCTGGAGTGTGCTTCTTTCCTCGAATTTGTACAGCCCCCTCTCTGAGGTATGCTTCTTTCCTCGAATAAGTACAACCACACTTCTGAAGTATGAATCTTTCCTCGAATAAGTAAAACCCCACCCCTGAAGTGTGCTTCTTTCCTCGAATAAGTATCACCCCACCTCTGATATATGCTTCTTTCCTCGAATGAAAAAAACACCACATCTGAAGTATGCTTCTTTCCTCGAATAAACTCAACCCCACCTCTGAAGTATGCTTATTTCCTCGAATAAGTACAACCCCACCTTTGAAGTATGCTTCTTTCCTCGAAAAAACACAACCTCACCTCTGAAGTATGCTTCTTCCCCCGAATAAGTACAACCCCACCTCTGAAGTATGCTTCTCTCCTCGAATTAACAGAACCTCACCACTGAAGTATGCTTCTTTCCTCGAATGAACACAACCCCACCTCTGAAGTATGCTTCTTCCCTCGAATAAGTACCAACCCACCTCTGAAGTATGCTTCTTTCCTCGAATTAGTATGACCCCACCTCTGAAGTATGCTTCTTTCCTCGATTAAATACAACCCCACCTCTGAAGTATGCTTCTTTCCTTGAATAAGTACAACCTCACCTCTGAAGTATGCTAAGTTCCTTTGAAAAACACAACCCCGACTCTGAAGTATGCTTCTTTCATCGAATGAACACAACCCCACCTCTGAAGTATGCTTCTTTCCTCGAATGAACACAACCCCACTTCTGAAGTATGCTTCTTTCCTTGAATAAGTACAACCTCACCTCTGAAGTATGCTGAGTTCCTTTAAAAAACACAACCCCGACTCTGAAGTATGCTTTTTTCATCGAATGAACACAACCCCACCTCTGAAGTATGCTTCTTCCCTCGAATGAACACAAACTCACCTCTGAAGTATGCTTCTTTCCTCGAATAAGTACAACCCCAGCTCTGGAGAATGCTTCTCTCCTCGAATGGGTACAACCCCACCTCTGAGGTATGCTTTTTTCCTCGAATAAGTACAACCCCACCTCTGAAGTATGCTTCTTCCTCGAATGAACACAACCCCACCTCTGAAGTATGCTTCTTTCCTCGAATAAGTACAACACCACCTCTGAAGTATGCTACTTTCCTCGAATGGGTACAACCCCACCTCTGAAGTATGCTTCTTTCCTCGAATAAGTACGAACTCACCTCTGAAGTATGCTTCTCTCCTCGAATAAGTACAACCCCACCTCTGAAGTATGCTACATTTCACGAATAAGTACAACCCCACCTCTGAAGTATGCTTCTTTCCTCGAATAAGTACAACCCCACCTCTGAAGTATGCTTCTTTCCTACAATAAACACAACCCCACCTCTGAAGTATGCTTCTCTCCTCGAATAAACACAACCCCACCTCTGGAGTATGCATCTTCCCACAAATAGGTACCACACCACCTCTGGAGTCTGCTTCTTTCCTCGAATAAGTACAACCCCACCTCTGAAGGATGCTTCTTTCCTCGAATAAGTACAACCCCACCTCTGAAGTATGCTTCTTTCCACAAATAAACACAACCCCACTTCGAAGTATGCTTCTATCCTCGAATAAGTACAACCCCACCTCTGAAGTTTGCTTCTTTCCTCGAAAAGTACAAACCCACCTCTGAAATATGCTTCTTTCCTCGAATGAGTACAACCCCACCTCTGAAGTATGCTTCTTTCCACGAATGAACACAACCCCACCTCTGAAGTGTGCTTCTCTCCTCGAATAAGTACAACCCCACCTCTGAAGTAGGCTTCTTTCCTCGAATAAGTACAACCCCATCTCTGAAGTATTCTTCTCTCCGCGACTAAGTACAACCCCACATCTGAAGTATACTTCTTTCCTCGAATAAGTACATCCCCATTTCTGAAGTATGCTTCTTTCCTCGAATAAGTACGACCACACCTCTGAAGTACGCTTCTTTCCTCGAATAAGTACAACCCCACCTCTGAAGTATGCTTCTTTCCTCGAATAAGTACAACTTCAACTCTGAGCTATGCTCCTTTCCTCGAATTTGTACAACCCCACCTCTGAAGTATGCTTCTTTCCTCGAATATGTACAACCACACTCCTGAAGTATGAATCTTTCCTCGAATAGGTACAACCTCACCTCTGGAGTATGCTTCTTTCCTCGAATAAACACAACCCCACCTCTGAAGTATGCTTCTTTCCTCGAATGAGTACAACCCCACCTCTGAAGTTTGATTCTTTCCTCGAATAAGTACAACCACACCTCTGAGGTATGCTTCATTCCTCGAATAAGTACAACCCCACCTCTAAAGTATACTTCTTCCCTTGAATAATTATCACCCCACCTCTGAAGTATGCTTCTTTCCTAAAATAAGTACAACCCCACCTCTGAAGTATGCTTCTTGCCTCGAATAAGTACCACTCCACCACTGAAGTATGCTTCTTTCCTCGAATAAGTACAACCCCACCCCTGAAGTTTGCTTCTCTTCTCGAATAAGTACCACCCCACCTCTGAAGTATGTTTCTTTCATCGAATAAGTACCACCCCACCTCTGATGTATGCTTCTTCCCTCGAATAAGTACAACCCCACCTCTGAAGAATGCTTCTTTCCTCGAATGAGTACAACCCCACCTCTGGAGTGTGCTTCTTTCCTCGAATAAGTACAACCACTTCTCTGAAGTATGCATCTTGCCTCGAATTAGTTTCACCTCACCACTGAAGTATGCTTCTTTCCTCGAATAAGTACAACCCCACCTCTGAAGTTTGATCTTCCCTCTAATAAGTACCACCACACCACTGAAGTATGCTTCTTTCCTCGAATAAGTACAACCCCACCTCTGAAGTTTGCTTCTTTCCTCGCATAAATACAACCCCACTTCTGAAATATGCTTCTTTCCTCGAATAAGTACCACCCCACCTCAGGAGAATGCTTCTTTCCTCGGATAAGTATAACCCCACCTCTGATTTATGCTCCTTTCCTCGAATAAGTACAACCCCACCTCTGATTAATGCTTCTTTCCTCGAATAAGTACAACCTCACCTCTGAAGTATGCTTCTCACTCGAATAAGTACAACCCCACCTCTGAAGTATGCATCTTTCCTCGAATAAGTACCGACCCACCTCTGAAGTATGCTTCTTTCCTCGAATAAGTACCACCCCATCTCTGAAGAATGGTTCTTACCTCGAATAAGTACAACCCCACCTCTGATTTATGCTTGTTTCCTCGAATAAGTACAACTCCACCTCTGGAGTATGCTTTTTTCCTCGAATAAGTACCAACCCACCTCTGAAGTATGATTCTTTCCTCGAATAAGTACAACCCCACCTCCGAAGTATGCTCCTTCCCTCGAATAAGTACAATCTCATCTCTGAAGTATGCTTTTTTCCTCGTATAAGTACAACTCCACCTCTGAAGTATGCTTCTTTCCTCGAATAGACACAACCCCACCTCTGAAGTGCGCTTCTTTCCTCGAATGAGTACAAATCAACCTCTGGAGTATGCTTCTTTCCTTGAATAAGACCACCCCACCTCTGGAGTATGCTTCTTTCCTCGAAAAAGTACCACCCCACCTCTGAAGTGTGCTTCTTTCCTCGAATAATAACAACCCCACCTCTGATGTATGCTTTTTTCCTCGAATAAATACACCCCACTCCTGAAGTATGCTTCTTTCCTTGAATAAGTACAACCTCACCTCTGAAGTATGCTTCTTTCCCCGAATAAACAAAACCCCACCTCTGAAGTATGCTTCTTTTCCCAAATGAGTACAACCCCACCTCTGGAGTATGCTCCTTCCCTCGAATAAACACGACCCCACCTCTGAAGTATGCTTCTTTCCTCGAATAGACACAACCACACTCCTGAAGTATGCTTCTTCCCTCGGATAAACATAATCCCACCTCTGAAATATGCTTCTCACCTCGAATTAGTACCACCCAACTTCTGAAGTATGCTTCTTTTCCCGAATAAGAACAACCCAACCTCTGAGGTATGCTTCTTTCCTTGAATAAACACAACCCCACTTCTGAAGTTAGTTTCTTTCCTCGAATAAGCACAACCTCACCTCTGAAGTATGCTTCTTTCCTCGAATGAACAAAACCCCACCTCTGAAGTATGCTTCTTTCCTCGAATAAGTACCACCCCACCTCTGAAGAATGCTTCTTTCCTCGAATAAGTACAACCCCACCTCTGATTTAGCTCCTTTCCTCGAATATGTACAACCCCACCTCAGATTGATGCTTCTTTCCTCGAATAAGTACAACCCCACCTCTGGAGTATGCTTCTTCCCTCGAATAAGTACAACCCCACCTGTGAAATATGCTTCTTTCCACGAATTATTACAACCCCACCTCTGAAGTATGCTTCTTTCCTCGAATAAGTACAACCCCACCTCTGAAGTATACTTCTTCCCTCGAATAAGTACTACCCCACCTCTGAAGTGTGCTTCTTTCCTCGAATAAGTACCACCCCATCTCTGAAGAATGCTTCTTTCCTTGAATACGTACAACCCCACCTGTGATTTATGCTTCTTTCCTCGAATAAGTACAACCCCTCTCCGGAGTATGCTTCTTTCATCGAATAAGTACCACCCCACCTCTGAAGTATGATTCTTTCCTCGAATAAGTACAACCCCACCTCCGAAGTAGGCTTCTTCCCTCGAATAAGTACAATCCCATCTCTGAAGTATGCTTCTTTTCTCGAATAAGTACAATCCCACCTCCGAAGTATGATTCTTTCCTCGAATAAGTACATCCCCACCTCCGAGGTATGCTTCTTTCCTCGAATAAGTACAACCCCAATTCCGAAGTATGCTTCTTTCCTCGAATAAGTACAACCCCACCTCTAAAGTATGCTTCTATCCTCGAATAAGTACCACCCCAACACTGAAGTATGCTTCTTTCCCCGAATAAAAACAAGCCCACCTCTGAAGTATGATTCTCTCCTCGAATAAGTACAACCCCACCTCTGAAGTATGATTCTCTCCTCGAATTAGTACAACGTCACCTCCGAAGTATGCTTCTTCCCTCGAATAAGTACAACCCCACCTCTGAAGTATGCTTCTTTCCTCCAATAAACACAACCCCACCTCTGGAGTTTTTTTTCTTTCCTCGAATAAGTACAACCTCACCTCTGAAGTATGCTTCTTTCCTCGAATAAGTGAATCCCCACCTCTGAAGTATGCCTCTTTCCTCGAATAAGTACAACCCCACCTCTGAAGTATGCTTCTTTCCTCGAATAAGTACAAACTCACCTCTGAAATATGCTTCTCTCCTCGAATAAGTACAACCCCACCTCTGAGGTATGCTTCATTCCTCGAATAAGTACAACCTCACCTCTGAAGTATGCTTCTTTCCTCGAATGAACACAACCCCACCTCTGAAGTATGCTTCTTTCCTCGAATAAGTACAACCCCACCTCTGAAGTATGCTTCTCTCCTCGAATAAGTACAACATCACCTCTGGAGTGTGCTTCTTTCCTCGAATTTGTACAGCCCCCTCTCTGAAGTATGCTTCTTTCCTCGAATAAGTACAACCACACTTCTGAAGTATGAATCTTTCCTCGAATAAGTAAAACCCCACCTTTGAAGTGTGCTTCTTTCCTCGAATAAGTATCACCCCACCTCTGATATATGCTTCTGTCCTCGAATGAAAAAAACACCACCTCTGAAGTATGCTTCTTTCCTCGAATAAACTCAACCCCACCTCTGAAGTATGCTTATTTCCTCGAATAAGTACAACCCCACCTTTGAAGTATGCTTCTTTCCTCGAAAAAACACAACCTCACCTCTGAAGTATGCTTCTTTCCCCGAATAAGTACAACCCCACCTCTGAAGTATGCTTCTCTCCTCGAATTAACAGAACCTCACCACTGAAGTATGCTTCTTTCCTCGAATGAACACAACCCCACCTCTGAAGTATGCTTCTTCCCTCGAATAAGTACCAACCCACCTCTGAAGTATGCTTCTTTCCTCGAATTAGTATGACCCCACCTCTGAAGTATGCTTCTTTCCTCGATCAAATACAACCCCACCTCTGAAGTATGCTTCTTTCCTTGAATAAGTACAACCTCACCTCTGAAGTATGCTAAGTTCCTTTGAAAAACACAACCCCGACTCTGAAGTATGCTTCTTTCATCGAATGAACACAACCCCACCTCTGAAGTATGCTTCTTTCCTCGAATGAACACAACCCCACTTCTGAAGTATGCTTCTTTCCTTGAATAAGTACAACCTCACCTCTGAAGTATGCTGAGTTCCTTTGAAAAACACAAGCCCGACTCTGAAGTATGCTTTTTTCATCGAATGAACACAACCCCACCTCTGAAGTATGCTTCTTCCCTCGAATGAACACAACCTCACCTCTGAAGTATGCTTCTTTCCTCGAATAAGTACAACCCCAGCTCTGGAGAATGCTTCTCTCCTCGAATGAGTACAACCCCACCTCTGAGGTATGCTTTTTTCCTCGAATAAGTACAACCCCACCTCTGAAGTATGCTTCTTCCTCGAATGAACACAACCCCACCTCTGAAGTATGCTTCTTTCCTCGAATAAGTACAACACCACCTCTGAAGTATGCTACTTTCCTCGAATGGGTACAACCCCACCTCTGAAGTATGCTTCTTTCCTCGAATAAGTACGAACTCACCTCTGAAGTATGCTTCTCTCCTCGAATAAGTACAACCCCACCTCTGAAGTATGCTACATTTCACGAATAAGTACAACCCCACCTCTGAAGTATGCTTCTTTCCTCGAATAAGTACAACCCCACCTCTGAAGTATGCTTCTTTCCTACAATAAACACAACCCCACCTCTGAAGTATGCTTCTTTCCTCGAATAAACACAACCCCACCTCTGGAGTATGCTTCTTCCCACAAATAGGTACCACCCCACCTCTGGAGTCTGCTTCTTTCCTCGAATAAGTACAACCCCACCTCTGAAGGATGCTTCTTTCCTCGAATAAGTACAACCCCACCTCTGAAGTATGCTTCTTTCCTCAAATAAACACAACCCCACCTCCGAAGTATGCTTCTATCCTCGAATAAGTACAACCCCACCTCTGAAGTTTGCTTCTTTCCTCGGAAAGTACAACCCCACCTCTGAAGTATGCTTCTTTCCTCGAATGAGTACAACCCCACCTCTGAAGTATGCTTCTTTCCACGAATGAACACAACCCCACCTCTGAAGTGTGCTTCTCTCCTCGAATAAGTACAACCCCACCTCTGAAGTAGGCTTCTTTCCTCGAATAAGTACAACCCCATCTCTGAAGTATTCTTCTCTCCGCGAATAAGTACAACCTCACATCTGAAGTATGCTTCTTTCCTCGAATAAGTACATCCCCATTTCTGAAGTATGCTTCTTTCCTCGAATAAGTACGACCACACCTCTGAAGTACGCTTCTTTCCTCGAATAAGTACAACCCCACCTCTGAAGTATACTTCTTTCCTCGAATAAGTACAACTTCACCTCTGAGGTATGCTTCTTTCCTCGAATTTGTAAAACCCCACCTCTGAAGTATGCTTCTTTCCTCGAATATGTACAACCACACTCCTGAAGTATGAATCTTTCCTCGAATAGGTACAACCTCACCTCCGGAGTATGCTTCTTTCCTCGAATAAACACAACCCCACCTCTGAAGTATGCTTCTTTCCTCGAATGAGTACAACCCCACCTCTGAAGTTTGATTCTTTCCTCGAATAAGTACAACCACACCTCTGAGGTATGCTTCATTCCTCGAATAAGTACAACCCCACCTCTAAAGTATACTTCTTCCCTTGAATAATTATCACCCCACCTCTGAAGTATGCTTCTTTCCTAAAATAAGTACAACCCCACCTCTGAAGTATGCTTCTTGACTCGAATAAGTACCACTCCACCACTGAAGTATGCTTCTTTCCTCGAATAAGTACAACCTCACCACTGAAATATGCTTCTTTCTTCGAATAAGTACAACCCCACCTCTGAAGTCTGCTTCTCTCCTCGAATAAGTACCACCCCACCTGTGGAGTATTCTTCTTTCCTCGAATAAGTACAACCCCACCTCTGAGGTATGCTTCCTTCCTCGAATAAGTACCACCCCACCTCTGAAGTATGCCTCTTTCCTCGAATAAGTACAACCCCACCTCTGAAGTATGCTTCTTTCCTCGAATAAGTACAAACTCACCTCTGAAGTATGCTTCTCTCCTCGAATAGGTACAACCCCACCTCTGAGGTATGCTCCATTCCTCGAATAAGTACAACCCCACCTCTGAAGTATGCTCCTTTCCTCGAATGAACACAACCCCACCTCTGAAGTATGCTTCTTTCCTCGAATAAGTACAACCCCAGCTCTGAAGTATGCTTCTCTCCTCGAATAAGTACAACATCACCTCTGGAGTGTGCTTCTTTCCTCGAATTTGTACAGCCCCCTCTCTGAAGTATGCTTCTTTCCTCGAATAAGTACAACCACACTTCTGAAGTATGAATCTTTCCTCGAATAAGTAAAACCCCACCTCTGAAGTGTGCTTCTTTCCTCGAATAAGTATCACCCCACCTCTGATATATGCTTCTTTCCTCGAATGAAAAAAACACCACCTCTGAAGTATGCTTCTTTCCTCGAATAAACTCAACCCCACCTCTGAAGTATGCTTATTTCCTCGAATAAGTACAACCCCACCTTTGAAGTATGCTTCTTTCCTCGAAAAAACACAACCTCACCTCTGAAGTATGCTTCTTCCCCCGAATAAGTACAACCCCACCTCTGAAGTATGCTTCTCTCCTCGAATTAACAGAACCTCACCACTGAAGTATGCTTCTTTCCTCGAATGAACACAACCCCACCTCTGAAGTATGCTTCTTCCCTCGAATAAGTACCAACCCACCTCTGAAGTATGCATCTTTCCTCGAATTAGTATGACCCCACCTCTGAAGTATGCTTCTTTCCTCGATTAAATACAACCCCACCTCTGAAGTATGCTTCTTTCCTTGAATAAGTACAACCTCACCTCTGAAGTATGCTAAGTTCCTTTGAAAAACACAACCCCGACTCTGAAGTATGCTTCTTTCATCGAATGAACACAACCCCACCTCTGAAGTATGCTTCTTTCCTCGAATGAACACAACCCCACTTCTGAAGTATGCTTCTTTCCTTGAATAAGTACAACCTCACCTCTGAAGTATGCTGAGTTCCTTTGAAAAACACAACCCCGACTCTGAAGTATGCTTTTTTCATCGAATGAACACAACCCCACCTCTGAAGTATGCTTCTTCCCTCGAATGAACACAACCTCACCTCTGAAGTATGCTTCTTTCCTCGAATAAGTACAACCCCAGCTCTGGAGAATGCTTCTCTCCTCGAATGAGTACAACCCCACCTCTGAGGTATGCTTTTTTCCTCGAATAAGTACAACCCCACCTCTGAAGTATGCTTCTTCCTCGAATGAACACAACCCCACCTCTGAAGTATGCTTCTTTCCTCGAATAAGTACAACACCACCTCTGAAGTATGCTACTTTCCTCGAATGGGTACAACCCCACCTCTGAAGTATGCTTCTTTCCTCGAATAAGTACGAACTCACCTCTGAAGTATGCTTCTCTCCTCGAATAAGTACAACCCCACCTCTGAAGTATGCTACTTTCCACGAATAAGTACAACCCCACCTCTGAAGTATGCTTCTTTCCTCGAATAAGTACAACCCCACCTCTGAAGTATGCTTCTTTCCTACAATAAACACAACCCCACCTCTGAAGTATGCTTCTTTCCTCGAATAAACACAACCCCACCTCTGGAGTATGCTTCTTCCCACAAATAGGTACCACCCCACCTCTGGAGTCTGCTTCTTTCCTCGAATAAGTACAACCCCACCTCTGAAGGATGCTTCTTTCCTCGAATAAGTACAACCCCACCTCTGAAGTATGCTTCTTTCCTCAAATAAACACAACCCCACCTCCGAAGTATGCTTCTATCCTCGAATAAGTACAACCCCACCTCTGAAGTTTGCTTCTTTCCTCGAAAAGTACAACCCCACCTCTGAAGTATGCTTCTTTCCTCGAATGAGTACAACCCCACCTCTGAAGTATGCTTCTTTCCACGAATGAACACAACCCCACCTCTGAAGTGTGCTTCTCTCCTCGAATAAGTACAACCCCACCTCTGAAGTAGGCTTCTTTCCTCGAATAAGTACAACCCCATCTCTGAAGTATTCTTCTCTCCGCGAATAAGTACAACCCCACATCTGAAGTATGCTTCTTTCCTCGAATAAGTACATCCCCATTTCTGAAGTATGCTTCTTTCCTCGAATAAGTACGACCACACCTCTGAAGTACGCTTCTTTCCTCGAATAAGTACAACCCCACCTCTGAAGTATGCTTCTTTCCTCGAATAAGTACAACTTCACCTCTGAGGTATGCTTCTTTCCTCGAATTTGTACAACCCCACCTCTGAAGTATGCTTCTTTCCTCGAATATGTACAACCACACTCCTGAAGTATGAATCTTTCCTCGAATAGGTACAACCTTACCTCCGGAGTATGCTTCTTTCCTCGAATAAACACAACCCCACCTCTGAAGTATGCTTCTTTCCTCGAATGAGTACAACCCCACCTCTGAAGTTTGATTCTTTCCTCGAATAAGTACAACCACACCTCTGAGGTATGCTTCATTCCTCGAATAAGTACAACCCCACCTCTAAAGTATACTTCTTCCCTTGAATAATTATCACCCCACCTCTGAAGTATGCTTCTTTCCTGAAATAAGTACAACCCCACCTCTGAAGTATGCTTCTTGCCTCGAATAAGTACCACTCCACCACTGAAGTATGCTTCTTTCCTCGAATAAGTACAACCTCACAACTGAAATATGCTTCTTTCCTCGAATAAGTACAACCCCACCCCTGAAGTTTGCTTCTCTTCTCGAATAAGTACCACCCCACCTCTGAAGTATGTTTCTTTCATCGAATAAGTACCACCCCACCTCTGATGTATGCTTCTTCCCTCGAATAAGTACAACCCCACCTCTGAAGAATGCTTCTTTCCTCGAATGAGTACAACCCCACCTCTGAAGTGTGCTTCTTTCCTCGAATAAGTACAACCACACCTCTGAGGTATGCTTCATTCCTCGAATAAGTACAACCCCACCTCTAAAGTATACTTCTTCCCTTGAATAATTATCACCCCACCTCTGAAGTATGCTTCTTTCCTAAAATAAGTACAACCCCACCTCTGAAGTATGCTTCTTGACTCGAATAAGTACCACTCCACCACTGAAGTATGCTTCTTTCCTCGAATAAGTACAACCTCACCACTGAAATATGCTTCTTTCTTCGAATAAGTACAACCCCACCTCTGAAGTCTGCTTCTCTCCTCGAATAAGTACCACCCCACCTGTGGAGTATTCTTCTTTCCTCGAATAAGTACAACCCCACCTCTGAGGTATGCTTCCTTCCTCGAATAAGTACCACCCCACCTCTGAAGTATGCCTCTTTCCTCGAATAAGTACAACCCCACCTCTGAAGTATGCTTCTTTCCTCGAATAAGTACAAACTCACCTCTGAAGTATGCTTCTCTCCTCGAATAAGTACAACCCCACCTCTGAGGTATGCTCCATTCCTCGAATAAGTACAACCCCACCTCTGAAGTATGCTCATTTCCTCGAATGAACACAACCCCACCTCTGAAGTATGCTTCTTTCCTCGAATAAGTACAACCCCAGCTCTGAAGTATGCTTCTCTCCTCGAATAAGTACAACATCACCTCTGGAGTGTGCTTCTTTCCTCGAATTTGTACAGCCCCCTCTCTGAAGTATGCTTCTTTCCTCGAATAAGTACAACCACACTTCTGAAGTATGAATCTTTCCTCGAATAAGTAAAACCCCACCTCTGAAGTGTGCTTCTTTCCTCGAATAAGTATCACCCCACCTCTGATATATGCTTCTTTCCTCGAATGAAAAAAACACCACCTCTGAAGTATGCTTCTTTCCTCGAATAAACTCAACCCCACCTCTGAAGTATGCTTATTTCCTCGAATAAGTACAACCCCACCTTTGAAGTATGCTTCTTTCCTCGAAAAAACACAACCTCACCTCTGAAGTATGCTTCTTCCCCCGAATAAGTACAACCCCACCTCTGAAGTATGCTTCTCTCCTCGAATTAACAGAACCTCACCACTGAAGTATGCTTCTTTCCTCGAATGAACACAACCCCACCTCTGAAGTATGCTTCTTCCCTCGAATAAGTACCAACCCACCTCTGAAGTATGCATCTTTCCTCGAATTAGTATGACCCCACCTCTGAAGTATGCTTCTTTCCTCGATTAAATACAACCCCACCTCTGAAGTATGCTTCTTTCCTTGAATAAGTACAACCTCACCTCTGAAGTATGCTAAGTTCCTTTGAAAAACACAACCCCGACTCTGAAGTATGCTTCTTTCATCGAATGAACACAACCCCACCTCTGAAGTATGCTTCTTTCCTCGAATGAACACAACCCCACTTCTGAAGTATGCTTCTTTCCTTGAATAAGTACAACCTCACCTCTGAAGTATGCTGAGTTCCTTTGAAAAACACAACCCCGACTCTGAAGTATGCTTTTTTCATCGAATGAACACAACCCCACCTCTGAAGTATGCTTCTTCCCTCGAATGAACACAACCTCACCTCTGAAGTATGCTTCTTTCCTCGAATAAGTACAACCCCAGCTCTGGAGAATGCTTCTCTCCTCGAATGAGTACAACCCCACCTCTGAGGTATGCTTTTTTCCTCGAATAAGTACAACCCCACCTCTGAAGTATGCTTCTTCCTCGAATGAACACAACCCCACCTCTGAAGTATGCTTCTTTCCTCGAATAAGTACAACACCACCTCTGAAGTATGCTACTTTCCTCGAATGGGTACAACCCCACCTCTGAAGTATGCTTCTTTCCTCGAATAAGTACGAACTCACCTCTGAAGTATGCTTCTCTCCTCGAATAAGTACAACCCCACCTCTGAAGTATGCTACATTCCACGAATAAGTACAACCCCACCTCTGAAGTATGCTTCTTTCCTCGAATAAGTACAACCCCACCTCTGAAGTATGCTTCTTTCCTACAATAAACACAACCCCACCTCTGAAGTATGCTTCTTTCCTCGAATAAACACAACCCCACCTCTGGAGTATGCTTCTTCCCACAAATAGGTACCACCCCACCTCTGGAGTCTGCTTCTTTCCTCGAATAAGTACAACCCCACCTCTGAAGGATGCTTCTTTCCTCGAATAAGTACAACCCCACCTCTGAAGTATGCTTCTTTCCTCAAATAAACACAACCCCACCTCCGAAGTATGCTTCTATCCTCGAATAAGTACAACCCCACCTCTGAAGTTTGCTTCTTTCCTCGAAAAGTACAACCCCACCTCTGAAGTATGCTTCTTTCCTCGAATGAGTACAACCCCACCTCTGAAGTATGCTTCTTTCCACGAATGAACACAACCCCACCTCTGAAGTGTGCTTCTCTCCTCGAATAAGTACAACCCCACCTCTGAAGTAGGCTTCTTTCCTCGAATAAGTACAACCCCATCTCTGAAGTATTCTTCTCTCCGCGAATAAGTACAACCCCACATCTGAAGTATGCTTCTTTCCTCGAATAAGTACATCCCCATTTCTGAAGTATGCTTCTTTCCTCGAATAAGTACGACCACACCTCTGAAGTACGCTTCTTTCCTCGAATAAGTACAACCCCACCTCTGAAGTATGCTTCTTTCCTCGAATAAGTACAACTTCACCTCTGAGGTATGCTTCTTTCCTCGAATTTGTACAACCCCACCTCTGAAGTATGCTTCTTTCCTCGAATATGTACAACCACACTCCTGAAGTATGAATCTTTCCTCGAATAGGTACAACCTTACCTCCGGAGTATGCTTCTTTCCTCGAATGAACACAACCCCACCTCTGAAGTATGCTTCTTTCCTCGAATGAGTACAACCCCACCTCTGAAGTTTGATTCTTTCCTCGAATAAGTACAACCACACCTCTGAGGTATGCTTCATTCCTCGAATAAGTACAACCCCACCTCTAAAGTATACTTCTTCCCTTGAATAATTATCACCCCACCTCTGAAGTATGCTTCTTTCCTGAAATAAGTACAACCCCACCTCTGAAGTATGCTTCTTGCCTCGAATAAGTACCACTCCACCACTGAAGTATGCTTCTTTCCTCGAATAAGTACAACCTCACCACTGAAATATGCTTCTTTCCTCGAATAAGTACAACCCCACCCCTGAAGTTTGCTTCTCTTCTCGAATAAGTACCACCCCACCTCTGAAGTATGTTTCTTTCATCGAATAAGTACCACCCCACCTCTGATGTATGCTTCTTCCCTCGAATAAGTACAACCCCACCTCTGAAGAATGCTTCTTTCCTCGAATGAGTACAACCCCACCTCTGAAGTGTGCTTCTTTCCTCGAATAAGTACAACCCCTTCTCTGAAGTATGCATCTTGCCTCGAATTAGTTTCACCTCACCACTGAAGTATGCTTCTTTCCTCGAATAAGTACAACCCCACCTCTGAAGTTTGATCTTCCCTCTAATAAGTACCACCATACCACTGAAGTATGCTTCTTTCCTCGAATAAGTACAACCCCACCTCTGAAGTTTGCTTCTTTCCTCGCATAAATACAACCCCACTTCTGAAATATGCTTCTTTTCTCGAATAAGTACCAGCCCACCTCAGGAGAATGCTTCTTTCCTCGGATAAGTATAACCCCACCTCTGATTTATGCTCCTTTCCTCGAATAAGTACAACCCCACCTCTGATTAATGCTTCTTTCCTCGAATAAGTACAACCTCACCTCTGAAGTATGCTTCTCTTCTCGAATAGGTACAACCCCACCTCTGAAGTATGCATCTTTCCTCGAATAAGTACCGACCCACCTCTGAAGTATGCTTCTTTCCTCGAATAAGTACCACCCCATCTCTGAAGAATGGTTCTTACCTCGAATAAGTACAACCCCACCTCTGATTTATGCTTGTTTCCTCGAATAAGTACAACTCCACCTCTGGAGTATGCTATTTTCCTCGAATAAGTACCACCCCACCTCTGAAGTATGATTCTTTCCTCGAATTAGTACAACCCCACCTCCGAAGTATGCTTCTTCCCTCGAATAAGTACAATCTCATCTCTGAAGTATGCTTTTTCCCTCGTATAAGTACAACTCCACCTCTGAAGTATGCTTCTTTCCTCGAATAGACACAACCCCACCTCTGAAGTGCGCTTCTTTCCTCGAATAATTAGAAATCAACCTCTGGAGTATGCTTCTTTCCTTGAATAAGACCACCCCACCTCTGGAGTATGCTTCTTTCCTCGAAAAAGTACCACCCCACCTCTGAAGTGTGCTTCTTTCCTCGAATAAGAACAACCCCACCTCTGATGTATGCTTTTTTCCTCGAATAAATACACCCCACTCCTGGAGTATGCTTCTTTCCTTGAATAAGTACAACCCCACCTCTGAAGTATGCTTCTTTCCTCGAATAAACACAACCCCACCTCTGAAGTATGCTTCTTTTCCCAAATAAGTACAACCCCACCTCTGAAGTATGCTCCTTCCCTCGAATAAACACGACCCCACCTCTGAAGTATGCTTCTTTCCTCGAATAGACACAACCACACTCCTGAAGTATGCTTCTTCCCTCGGATAAACATAATCTCACCTCTGAAATATGCTTCTCACCTCGAATTAGTACCACCTCACTTCTGAAGTATGCTTCTTTTCCCGAATAAGAACAACCCAACCTCTGAGGTATGCTTCTTTCCTTGAATAAACACAACCCCACTTCTGAAGTTAGTTTCTTTCCTCGAATAAGTACAACCTCACCTCTGAAGTATGCTTCTCTCCTCGAATGAACAAAACCCCACCGCTTAAGTATGCTTCTTTCCTCGAATAAGTACAATCCCACCTCTGAATTATGCTTCTTTCCTCGAATAAACACAACCCCACCTTTGAAGTATGCTTCTTCCCTCGAATGAGTACCACCCCGCCTCTGAAGTATGATTCTTTCCTCGAATAAGTACAACCCCACCTTTGAAGTATGCTTCTTTCCTCGAATGAGTACAACCCCACCTCTGAAGTATACTTCTTCCCTCGAATAAGTACAACCCCACCTCTGAAGTATGCTTCTTTCCTCGAATAAGTACAACCCCACCTCTAAAGTATGCTTCTTCCCTCGAGTAAGTACCACTCCACCACTGAAGTATGCTTCCACCCTCGAATAAGTACAACCTCACCTCTGAAGAATTCTTCTTTCCTCGAATAAGAACAACACCACCCCTGAAGTATGCTTCTCTCCTCGAATAAGTACCAACCCACCTCTGAAGTATGCTTCTTTCCTCGAATAAGTACCACCCCACCTCTGAAGAATGCTTCTTTCCTCGAATAAGTACAACCCCACCTCTGATTTATGCTCCTTTCCTCGAATAAGTACAACCCCACCTCAGATTGATGCTTTTTTCCTCGAATAAGTACAACCCCACCTCTGGAGTATGCTTCTTCCCTCGCATAAGTACAACCCCAACTCTGAAGTATGCTTCTTTCCTCGAATAAGTACTACCACACCTCTGAAGAATGCTTCTTTCCTCGAATAAGTACCACCCCATCTCTGAAGAATGCTTCTTTCCTCGAATAAGTACAACCCCACCTCTGATTTGAGCTTCTTTCCTCGAATAAGTACAACCCCTTTGCGGAGTATGCTTCTTTCCTCGAATAAGTACCACCCCACCTCTGAAGTATGATTCTTTCCTCGAATAAGTACAACCCCACCTCCGAAGAATGCTTCTTTCCTCGAATAAGTACAATCCCATCTCTGAATTATGCTTCTTTTCTCGAATAAGTACAATCCCACCTCCGAAGTATGATTCTTTCCTCGAATAAGTACAACCCCACCTCCGAGGTATGCTTCTTTCCTCGAATAAGTACAACCCCAATTCCGAAGTATGCTTCTTTCCTCGAATAAGTACAACCCCACCTCTAAAGTATGCTTCTATCCTCGAATAAGTACCACCCCAACACTGAAGTATGCTTCTTTCCCCGAATAAAAACAACCCCACCTCTGATTTATGATTCTCTCCTCGAATAAGTACAACCCCACTTCTGGAGTATGATTCTCTCCTCGAATAAGTACAACGTCACCTCCGAAGTATGCTTCTTCCCTCGAATATGTACAACCCCACCTCTGAAGTATGCTTCTTTCCTCGAATAAACACAACCCCACCTCTGGAGTTTTTTTTCTTTCCTCGAATAAGTACAACCCCACCTCTGAAGTATGCTTCTTTCCTCGAATAAGTAAAACCTCACCTCTGAAGTATGCCTCTTTCCTCGAATAAGTACAACCCCACCTCTGAAGTATGCATCTTTCCTCGAATAAGTACAACCCCACCTCTGAAGTATGCTTCTTTCCTCGAATGAGTACAACCCCACCTCTGAAGTATGCTTCTTCCCTCGAATAAGAACAACCCCACCTCTGAAGTATGCTTTTTTCCTCGAATAAACACAACTCCACCTCTGAAGTATGCATTTTTCCCTGAATAAGTACAATTCACCTCTGAAGTATGCTTCTCTCCTCGAATAAGTACAACTTGACCTCTGAAGTATGCTTCTTTCCGCGAATAAGTACCACCCCACCTCTGAAGTATGCTTCTCTCCTCGAATAAGTACAACCCCACCTCTGAAGTATGCTTCTTTCCTCGAATAAGTACAACCCCACCTCAAAAGTATGCTTCTTCCCTCGAATAAGAACAACCCCACCTCTGAAGTATGCTTCTTTCCTCGAATAAACACAATTCCACCTCTGAAGTATGCATTTTTCCCTGAATAAGTACAATTCACCTCTGAAGTATGCTTCTCTCCTCGAATAAGTACAACCTGACCTCTGAAGTATGCTTCTATCCTCGAATAAGTACCACCCCACCTCTGAAGTATGCTTCTTACCTTGAATATGTACAACCCCACCCCTGAAGTGTGCTTCTTTCCTCGAATAAGTACAACCCCACCTCTGATTATCCTTCTTTCCTCGAATAAGTACAACCCCACCTCTGAAGTATGCTTCTCTCCTCGAATGAGTACCACCCCACCTCAGGAGTATGTTTCTTTCCTCGAATAAACACAACCTCACTTCTGAAGTATGCTTCTTTCCTCGAATAAGTACCACCCCACCTCCGAAGTATGCTTCTTTCCTCGGATAAGTACCACCCCACCTCTGAAGTATGCTTCTTTCCTCGAATAAGTACCACCCCACCTCAGGAGTATGTTTCTTTCCTCGAATAAACACAACCCCACCTCTGAAGTATGCTTCTTTCCTCGAAAAAGTACCACCCCACCTCTGAAGTATGCTTTTTTCCTCGAATAAGTACCACCTCACCTCTGATGTATGCTTCTTTCCTCGAATAAGTACCACCCCACTTCTGAAGTATGCTTCTTTCCTCGAATAAGTACAACCCCACCCCTGAAGTATGATTCTTTCCTCGAATAAGTACAACCCAACCTCTGAAGTATTCTTTTCCCCTCGAATAAGTATCACCACACCTCTGAAGTATGCTTCTTTCCTCGGATAAGTACCACCCCACCTCTGAAGTATGCTTCTTTCCTCGAATGAGTACCACCCCACCTCTGATGTATGCTTCTTTCCTCGAATAGGTACAACCCCACCTCTGAAGTGTGCTTCTTTCCTCGAATAAGTACAACCCCACCTCTGAAGTTTGCGTCTTTCCTCGAATAAGTACCATCCCACCACTGAATTATTCTTCTTTCCTCGAATAAGTACAACCCCACCTCTGAAGTATGCTTCTTTCCTCGAATGAGTACCACCCCACCTCTGAAGTATGCTTCTTTCCTCGAATAAGTACCACCCCACCTCTGAAGTATGCTTCTTTCCTCGAATAAGTACAACCCCACCTCTGAAGTGTGCTTCTTTCCTCGAATAAGTACAACCCCACCTCTGAAGTATGCTTCTTTCCTCGAATAAGTACAACCCCACCTCTGAAGTCTGCTTCTCTCCTCGAATAAGTACCACCCCACCTATGGAGTATTCTTCTTTCCTCGAATAAGTACAACCCCACCTCTGAGGTATGCTTCCTTCCTCGAATAAGTACCACCCCACCTCTGAAGTATGCTTCTTTCCTCGAATAAGTACCACCCCACCTCTGAAGTATGCTTCTTTCCTCGAATAAGTACAACCCCACCTCTGAAGTGTGCTTCTTTCCTCGAATAAGTACAACCCCACCTCTGAAGTATGCTTCTTTCCTCGAATAAGTACCACCCCACCTCTGAAGTATGCTTCTTTCCTCGAATAAGTACAACCCCACCTCTGAAGTATGCTTTTTTCCTCGAATAAGTATCACCCCACCTCTGAAGTATGCTTCTTTCCTCGAATAAATACAACCCCACCTCTGTATGCTTCTTTCCTCGAATAAGTACAACCCCACCTCTGAAGTATGCTCCTTTTCTCGAATGAGTACAACCCCACATCTGAAGTATGCTTCTTTCCTCGAAAAAGTACAACCCCATCCCTGAAGTATGCTTCTTACCGCGAATAAGTACAACCCTACCTCTGAAGTATGCTCCTTTCCTCAAATAAGTACAACCCCACCTCTGAAGTATGCTTCTTTCCTCGAATAAGTACAACTTCACCTCTGAAGTATGCTTCTTTCCTCGAATAAGTACAACCCCACCTCTGAAGTATGCTTCTTCCCTCGAATGAGTACAACCCCACCTCTGAAGTATGCTTCTTTCCTCGAACAAGTACAACCCCACCTCTGAAGTATGCTTCTTTCCTTGAATAAGTACAACCCCACCTCTGAAGTATGCTTCTTTCCTCAAATAAGTACAACCCCACCTCTGAAGTATGCTCCTTTCCTTGAATAAGTACCACCCCACCTCTGAAATATGCTTCTTTCCTCGAATAAGTACCACCCCACCTCTGAAGTATGCTTCTTTCCTCGAATAAGTACAACCCCACCTCTGAAGTATGCTTCTCCTCTCGAATGAGTACAACGCCACCTCTGAAGTATGCTTCTTTCCTCGAATAAGTACAACCCCACCTCTGAAGTATGCTTCTTTCCTCGAATAAGTACAACCCCACCTCTGAAGTATGCTTCTTTCCTCGAATAAGTACAACCCCACCTCTGAAGTATGCTTCTCCCCTCGAATGAGTACAACCCCACCTCTGAAGTATGCTTCTTTCCTCGAATGAGTACAACCTCACCTCTGAAGTATGCTTCTTTCCTCGAATAAGTACAACCCCACCTCTGAAGTATGCTCCTTTCCTCGAATAAGTACAACCTCACCTCTGAAGTTCGCCTCTTTCCTCGAATAAGTACAACCCCACCTCTGAAGTATGCTCCTTTCCTCGAATAAGTACAACCTCACCTCTGAAGTTCGCCTCTTTCCTCGAATAAGTATCACCCCACCTCTGAAGTATGCTTCTTTCCTCGAATAAGTACAACCCCACCTCTGAAGTATGCTTCTCTTCTCGAATAAGTACAACCCCACCTCTGAAGTATGCTTCTTTCCTCGAATAAGTACAACCCCACCTCTGAAGTGTGCTTCTTCCCTCGAAGATACGCCAAGCCCATGTTCTCTCTTGATGGTCTCCTTATTCCAGTATTCCCTCTTCAGGCGCTTCCTAATGGCGTCGAATGCATGGTTAAAGAACGAGTGACGAGATGGTGAGATGATGAGACGATAAGGTGTGAGGATGGTGAGATGATGAGATGATAAGATGGTGAGCTTGGTGAGATGTTAAGATGGTGAGGATGGTGAGATGGTGAGATGATAAGATGGTGAGATGATAAGATGGTGAGGATGTTGAGATGGTGAGATGATGAGATAGTGAGATGATAAGATGGTGAGGGTGGTGAGATGATGAGATTGTGAGGATGGTGAGATGGTGAGGATGGTGAGATGATGAGATGGTGAGATGATGAGATGGTGTGGATGGTGAGATGGTGAGGATGGTGAGATGATAAGATGGTGAGATGATGAGATGGTGAGATGATAAGATGGTGAGATGATAAGATGGTGAGGATGGTGAGATGGTGAGATGATAAGATGGTGAGATGATAAGATGGTGAGGATGTTGAGATGGTGAGATGATGAGATAGTGAGATGATAAGATGGTGAGGGTGGTGAGATGATGAGATTGTGAGGATGGTGAGATGGTGAGGATGGTGAGATGATGAGATGGTGAGATGATGAGATGGTGAGATGATGAGATGGTGAGGTGGTGAGATGATGAGATGGTGAGATGATGAGATAGTGAGATGATAAGATGGTGAGGGTGGTGAGATGATGAGATTGTGAGGATGGTGAGATGGTGAGGATGGTGAGATGATGAGATGGTGAGATGATGAGATGGTGAGATGATGAGATGATGAGATGGTGAGATGATGAGATGGTGAGATGATGAGATGGTGAGATGATGAGATGGTGAGGTGGTGAGATGATGAGATGGTGTGGATGGTGAGATGGTGAGGATGGTGATATGATGAGATGGTGAGGATGGTGAGATGGTGAGATGATGAGATGGTGTTGTGGTGAGATGATGAGATGGTGAGGATGGTGATATGATGAGATGGTGAGGATGGTGAGATGATGAGATGGTGAGATGATGAGATGGTGTTGTGGTGAGATGATGAGAACGTGAGGATGGTGAGATGATGATTTTCAGGTTTCTGATGCGGTAGAAAAGGAAGCTGTCGCTTTTGGAAGTTCACATCAATGATTGTTCAAGACGGCAAGATAATCTGAAATCGTTGAATTTACTCCAAGCTCTAATTATTTCCACCCTAGTTTTGAATATTTCATTTTGAAACAGCCACAGTGACTCATCAATCTCCAGAATGGATCCAATTCAATTCAATTCAATTCAATTTTTAAATCATTTTATTCATGTTTTGTACCTCTGAATTTGTAACACTTTCACATTTTCATATAATAAACCAAAACAAGAAGCCAACGTAAGACAAAGTCTTGTGTGCGGGCTGTCCTATAAAAATATAATAAGAGTAAGTCGGTTCAAAAACTATATAACTTATATATGAATAAACCTAAAAAAAAGAAAAAGAAATGCAAAAAATAATGTATCGGCCACTATTACAATATTGGACACAAAACAAACTCCTCCGGGAAAATCCCAATCAAATCAAAGCGTATAAACCTTTCGACACACCTACACGCCTACAGCAAAAAAAAAAAAAAAAAAACGAAAGAAAAAACAAAACAAACACAGCTATTAAATTTTTAAAAATCCATCAGTTTCAATATAGAGGAATTTTCAGTGATATCTAGCCACCTGCTAAGTGCCTCTTTAAACGAGTATAGTGTACTACATTTTCTAATATCTAATGGTAATTTATTGTATACATATGGACCCAGGTAATCAGCCTGTTTCTGGCATAAGAGTTTATTCATTTTAGGTATACTCACAGTGAATGGAAAAGTGGACATGTTATTTAATCTGGTGATGTGGGTAGGTGGTATAGTAATTACTTTATATTTGTCGAAATGTTTATACGTATTAACCAAGATTTCCTTCTGAAAAATCTGTTTTATGCCCAATATCTTACATTCTTTGAAAATTAATGTGGAGGGGAACTGATAGTGCTTTTTAAGAATAACTTTAAGTAGTATCTTTTGGATAATAATAAGAGGTTGAAGATACGTATCGTATGCTCCACCCCATCCAATTATGCCGTATTGGTAGATTGAATGGACAAGGGCATTATACACCTGTAGCAGCAAAGTTCTCATCATCACATTCCGTAGTCTATAAAATATATACAATAAATAACGAGTTCTTTTTACACAGGAATTGATGTGCTCATTCCATCGTAGGTGACTGTCCATCATTATACCGAGATATTTTACACTGTTGCTCTTTTGAATTTCGTAGCAATTGCATACATTGTCGACAGCGCAATCCATATTATGCAATTTCAATTTATGTTCTTCCGAATGGTGAGTTTTAGACGTAATTGTGAAATTTAGATATACTGTCTTGATTTTATTGGGCGTTAGTAAACTATTGTTGAGCCAGTCAAAAATGATTCTAAGAGAATGGTTAGCCCTACTATAAACGTTACTCCAGTTGACATCTTTGAAAACTAATGCTGTGTCATCGGCGTACGTCACTATAAGACCGCCAATATCAAGATTACATAAGTCGTTAATATAAATATTGAAAAGAGTTGTTCCTAAAACCGTTCCCTGTGGTATCCCACATTTAATTATTTTTTTAGAACTTGAATCGCAATTTATTTTCACAGCTTGTTCTCGACCTGAAAGATAACTTTTAAATAAGGCAAATGCTAAACCCCTTACACCAATTCTCTCTAGTTTCAACAACAGTTTACTATGATCCACTGTATCGAAAGCTTTGGCTAGATCTAAAAATATAGCGAGTACTTTATTATTTTTATCCAACGCTTCATAAATATGACTTGTTATTCTATGAATCGCATCATTGGTACTAAGGCTCGATCTAAAACCAAATTGATTAGGAGAGATTATATTATATTTTTCCAAAAAAGTTGTTAATCTAATTTTAATACATTTTTCTAAAAGTTTAGCCACATTGGATAGGAGAGATATCGGTCTATAATTTCACACATAACACATTAACATAACATATCATTAACACACATTTCATATAACACATAATTGTATATGAAAGTGATATTAATTATATCACAGTCCCTGTATTTGCATCTTATCGATTACCGGTAATTAACATTATATGAGAATTGATTCCATTATTCACACATATTTATTGTGTCATGTTCTCTATATTTATAGAAACAAACAAAATGAAATCTCTGGAGGTGGCATGTGCCCCACTTGTCTACTCCTGCCGCCGCCACTGACCCCGGCCACCAAGTGCGCGCATGCGCGCTCTTGCTTTGTGCTGTTCGCTAAAACCAAACAGCTGTGTGGCAGAAACGAGCCGACTTGGCCCAATTAACTGTGACCTTTGACCGAAATCAGCAAGAAGCGTTGTTCACTCAATTAAAATCATTGAACATGTCGATGTTGTCGTAGATCTTCCCATGCAGTCAGTCATTGGAACAAAACAACGTTGCTAAGCGACCGTATCGACCTATGACTGAGATGACAAGCATCTTATTAATATAATTATATAATTATATTATATAATTAGTATTTAGTACAATTGATATTCACATTATTCTTTGTAATTGCAGAAAATTTCAGAATTATCGAAAAAATATGTATTCACCGATGCCAGTAGATCGCAGTCATCAGTACAGTGCGTGTTTAAACCCAATATAAGTGAATAAAATGTATTGTTAGTTGTTTTTTTATATTATCCATATTGGGTTCATAACGATGCGCTCTACTGGTGACGAAGATCTATTGGCGTCGGTGAATGATCTGTGAGTTGATGGGATGATCTAGGTTAGTTTATTGCGTGCTTTTCAGGATAGTGGGAAGGAGTCGGTCTTGGCCTGTTTCTGAGGAACCATCTCAGTATAAAAAATAGAAGAAATCCACTGACTTTAGTAAACGCTCAACCGATTTTCATGAAAGTATGGTGAAAAATGTCCGCTATCGTCTCAATAGGCCTACTTGAAGATTTTCGAATGAAGATTTTGTACTACTTTCTTCGTCATTCTTATATTTTTGTTTTATATATCAGTCCGTGATAATGATGAAAGTGAAGTCGTGTCTCGGATTGACCAATCAAAGGTCATCGTAGATCATCAACAAGGAATGCGATTCAGTGATAACAAGCGGGTCAAAGGTTACCAAACAATCATGTCAATTCTATCATCAAAACATTCAATAGGAATACTATAATGTCATGTTTCTATACATAAGTATTATTTCCGTGTTGACAATCAAATCTTGCCAAGCTTTCTTGAACACTGGGAGAAAAATAGATTTCTTTCACTGTTCTAAGGGCAAAAAATGTTCGCAGGGGATTTCACAGATATGATGAATGGTGACACGTCATAAAACTTGAAACGTGCAGGATATACAGAATTAACAAATACATCACAAGATGCATATGTCGAAACTGCAAATGACTTGACTTTCATGATGAAAAAGGTGTAACGATCAGTGACAGAAACATTCGATCATTCAGGCATGGCTTTTTGCCTCACAGCGTACCGTTACATATTGTGAATGTTTATTATGGATTGACAGTATTTCATAAGCAGTGTTGAATTCAGAGATTTCGTTGCGGGGGTGCTTCTGTGTTTTCCGGGGGGAGGGGGGGGGGGGGGGGGAGGGCAAGGGATACATCCAAAAAATTGAGCATGAGAATCCATATCAGGCCAATATATATGAATGAATGAATGGATATTAGGGTTTTAAGGCGCATTGACAGCGAGGTCATTTAGCCCCTGTCAAAATAATTTGCTGAATAAAAAGGTAAGTAGTGTATATATATATATATATATATATATATATATATATATATATATATATATATATATATATATATATATATATATATATATATGTGTTTGTGTAAGCTTTCACAAGGTATTAAATTATTAATAGTAAAGTTTTCGGACACACTTGTGTTATCTATGTAATACATTTTAAAAATATGAAATATAAATTAAAAAAATATAAATAAATAAAAAAAAATAAAAAATAAATAAAAAAATAAATATAAAATATAAATTTTAAAAATATAAAATGTATTACATAGATAACACAAGTGTGTCCGAAAACTTTACTATTAATAATATATATATATATATATATATATATATATATATATATATATATATATATATATATATATATATATATATATGAATATATATATATATATATATATATATATATATACAAAAATACGCCTTGATATCGGCGGTGCAACAATAATAGAGGCAAAATGCTAAAAATATCACCAGCATTGATCAAATTGACTCCACTCCAGCCACTTCTGACACTTGAGGTGTCACTTACCAGGATTCACTTACTTCACTTCACTTTACTATTAATAATATATATATATATATATATATATATATATATATATATATATATATATATATATATATATATATATATATATATGAATATATATATATATATATATATATATATATATATATATATATATATATATATATATATATATATATATATATATATACACAAAAATACGCCTTGATATCGGCGGTGCAACAATAATAGAGGCAAAATGCTAAAAATATCACCAGCATTGATCAAATTGACTCCACTCCAGCCACTTCTGACACTTGAGGTGTCACTTACCAGGATTCACGGGTAGAAAGCAAATAACAATACAATTGAATAACCTCTGATATTTTTTTTTCTCAGAACCGGTAATGAAAATTGAATTCCCAATACTTTTTAGTTTTTACAAATATAAAAAAAAAACGGAATATAGGTTTCTCAAAAAAATACACTATATACCTAGTGCTTAATGTTTTTTATCCCGGGGGGCAAACGACGAGCTGCGGGGGGCAAAGCCTCCCCGCAGGTATGCCTGGATTCAACACTGTTCATAAGATACTCATCTGAATCTAGTGTGAAGCAGTTTCACTATGTTATATTCAGACGGCGAGCCACTAAAGGATCGTGGATATGTTACGTTGGTACTGAGAATTTCACGCTGTGTGTATAGGTTGCCCTTTTGACAATTTCGATCCATAACCACTGATTCTAATTTCAAATATTTGACGAGTTCTGAAACACTATAGGCCTACTCAATGTCTGAACGTTCCCCTCCCTCGATACTATCGTGAAATATGAAGTGCAAGAAAAGGCTACGTACGTTTTTGCTTTTTCAATGCGCCCTATTAATATAATTCCTAATAAATCAGTATGAGACATGCAGCTATATAGATTGTTCGGGGGTGGGAATGAGTATAGATGATGAATGATGTTTATGAGAAACGAAAATCGAACCCACGCCTGATTTGACTTCAGTTTTGGAAAAAGTGCCCGAGAGTTGGCTGAGGCCCGAAAAAGGGATGGGGAGAGAGAGAGGGGGGAGGGGTGAGGCTAACAGTGGAGTTTTAAGAAAATGAGTGAACTTATTTTCAATTAGATGAGCGTAGTGAAGCTTTCCATTTCACACCCTGAAAAAAATGGGCTTCGTTTTTATGTTTTTTTTTTTTTTTTTTTTTTTTTTTTGTAATTATGTACGCGGCATACAGGTCTGAGAAATGAATCAATCAACTTGAAACTTTTTCTGAACGTTGGTGTCATACCAAAATAGGTTGGGATTGTTTTTCAGGAAAATCGGTTCGACGGTTTTTCCGGAAAAGAATCGGAAAGTTTGAAATATCCTCGTAAGAATAACCCGGAGAAAAATACTTGAAAAACAAGAATTTTTCAAATGCTCTCAAATTTTCACCGAATATGAACAATACTATCAAACACCTTTTCAGAGATTTTTGCAACAATCGAATGAGAAATAACAAAGAAAACGCAATGAAAGTGGACATTTTATTGAATATTTTGATCAATTGGATTTGCAAAGTGTATATGCGACAGGTTACAGCACTATAGATATCAACAAGATGCAAGTAAGGTTTTTAAGCGTTTGAAGTAATCCAAGGTTTGTAGATGTAAATTGAGCTGACAAGTTATTTTTCATTCTAGATTTCCATACTTCTAAGCTCATCTCACAACGCGCATCCCGCGTTTTCCTAGTTATTCTTTGGGGTGGTGAGATCGCCTTTGTGGTGCCCCGTTCAAACGATCTCATCTTTCATCCATTGCCTTAATTGGGGAACAATGATTTGTATCAAATTTCGATGTTATTAAAAAAAAAGTTTGATGAAATCAATGTTGAACTTCATTGATCAAGGTATAATCTTGAATGGGAATCTTTTTTCGAATATTGAACTCTTGAAATCTTGAATTGAATCTTGATTGGATTCTTGACTAAAGTTACATCACGTTGAGAGAGAAAAATGCTATTTTGACCAGATTCAAATGAAAATTAAACCTTTCTCCACACACAAAATGTGTGGAATTTGAAAATGAGAATGGGTACATATTTATTTTCCACTAGGAAAACGCCATATATGCGTTGTTAGACGGGCGGATAGTATAATAGTATGTCGACTTTTTCAATTGCTGCAATTAAATTGGAGGAGATGTATTGATGTGCTATCACTGATCATTTTACCGGCATTTATGAAAATACGAAATACAGTTCACACGTTTTGAAGGAAATCTTGAGAAAACGTTATTTTTGTTTCCATAGCTTATATTTCGCTCCTTGCTCCTCTATTAACGAAGTCTATGTAATAAATATGCTTTTTCTAGTTAGTTATTGAAACGTATTCGAGGAAATTCTCATGATTGCCAAACTTTTGCCTACATTCGCCAATTGGGTGACATTTAAGTTGGAAATGGGTAAAAACTGCTTCGAGTGGTACCAATTCAGCACATTTTATGTTTTTTCTTCAAAATGGCTGACCCGATCAAGCTGAAAATTTCCGGTAATGTGTATCAAAATGTTATTCAACTTCACGTGAAATTTCATTTTTTTGGAAAATGAAAATATTTTCTTATTTTTCTGCTGTGTTATTCTAATGAGTATTTTTGAAATTTCTAAAATTCATAAAAATAAAAGTTATCACCCGATAATGCCACAAAACTATATACAGCTGAGTTAAATGAGGAACCATAGTGAAAAAAAGTTTGAAGTTGATAGCTGTAGTCGTTTGACCTGTGGAGCACCGACAAAAAAACATAAGATGAAAAAAAAAAAACGAACAATTTTTTCAGTAGGGCTATATGTCAAATTGAATCCGCGCTAAAAAAAAGCTCGTCTGATAATAATCAATTATATCCATAACCATATCTTCATTTTCAATTAATTTTTAATTCTCATTGAACAGCATAATTTCAAGTATATTTTGGCAGTTAAAACAAAGGTGAAAGATTACTCATCAAACACTAATATTCATTTAGATTCAACAACAAACACAAGATTAAAATTCAATGGGACAAGAACACAAATCAACTAGTCACATAAACTTTATTTTATCAACTGAAAATATCTTCTTCTACCACAACAATCCCATCCTTGCTAATCCCCAGCCATCTGAAGTGACCCATCCAAGTCAATAGATTGGGACATAGTCATGTTGAAAAATACTAGGAAAACGCGGGATGCGCGTTGTGAGATGAGCTTAGAAGTATGGCAATCTAGAATGAAAAATAACTTGTCAGCTCAATTTACATCTACAAACCTTGACTTACTTCAAACGTTCAAAAACCTCACCTGCAACTTGTTGATATTTATAGTAACCTGCAACCTGTCGCATAAACACTTTGCAAAACCAATTGATCCAAATATCCAATAAAATGTACACGTTTATTGCGTTTTCTTCATTATTTCTCATTCGATTGTTGTACAAATCTCTGAAAAGGTGTATGATAGTATTTTTCATATTCTGTGAGAATTTGGGAGCTTTTGAAAAATTCTTGTTTTTCAAGTATTTTTCCTCCGGGTTATTCTTATGAGGATTTTCCAAACTTTCCGATTATTTTCCGGGAAAACCTTCCGACCGATTCCTCTGAATAACAATCCCAACCTATTCTGGTATGACACCAACGTTCAGAAAAAGTTTCGAGTTGATTGATTCATTTCTCTGACCTGTATGCCGCGTACAAAATTACAAAAAAACAAACAAAAAAAACAAACAAAAAAAACATCAAAACGAAGCCCATTTTTTCGGGGTGTGAAATGGAAAGCTTCGCTACGCTCATCTAAATCATGAACATACAATTTGAACAGTTGATATATTAGTAGAGAAGCACAAAATTGATATTCCTTGCATCTCGCATTTTGGGTTACAAGCAGGACACATACCTCATTTTCTTCAGTAAAGTGCGCTAAAAACGAATATGCCAGTGTCCAAGCTGGCAAATGACCCGGGCTCTTTTGGTGGGAGGTCAAATGTCAAGCGCGCAATTTTGCATGGAAACGTTAATAACTCGGTAGTGATTCGTCCTAATGCCTTACGGTTTTCTATATTTTGTTGCTCATTATATTTTCTCATAGCGTGATCAAAATGTTCCACCATATTTGTGACACAATAATTCTTGACGCCATCTTGAAAATGAAATACTGATTTTGATGCGTCGTTTATCTCAGATATTCTGAAGAGTTCATCGATATGCGTAAAATAGTTCGAACAAATATTGTGCACAATTTAGTTGGTTATCGGTGACAGCTTATTTCATACGATTATCACAATATTCACGCATTTCAGAGCCGTAAACGTGAGCGCGAGTGCGGGAGTTTTATACACATTATAAGCCTGCTGAATGCATAATTGTAAGCCTGGCTACGATGCGCTCCGAGTTTTTGATCTCAATTGATATTAGGTTCACCAAAATTGATGGCATTATTGTATTGATACAATTATAACAAATGCCAATATATATTTGTACTGTATTTGTTATATATAACCGTCTGGTCGTATCGTCAAGGTATGCCTACATCAGATTGGTGTTTTGTTAGTGTCAAAGTGCTGAATCACATATTGATTGAGAATAATATGGATATGCCTGCAAAAAACCCAGTTTATTCATTTCACATAAATCATGTTCGTCATTTGATGAAATGCCTGGAAAATATTCAGAAGAAGATATATCATCACGATTTTTGACCAATTTGCATTGAAATTTGAAATTGATCGATGTAGACCCTACATGAGTGATTAAAATACAAGACTTCAAGTTGAATTTGAAGTTGGGAATTGTAACACGTTATCTATGTCATACTTTGATTACATACTATGATGTTGATTCGTGATCTAGTCGAGTGGTAGCTCTATGTGAGCCAAGTCCCGCGAGCATCCAGCTCACCCTGTTAAGCTCTCACTCTGACTATGTGTTGCTATTGTGATACCAGTCCCCACAGTTGCATGCTGGCATGCATCTGAAATCTTGTGATGTTTCATCATTTGTTTTAGTATTTGTTTGATATACTATGATTACTGATATGCTGACAAATCATAAATGATGGCTTACTGCCATACTCAATTGTGATGCTATTTGAGCTATAAGTTATATTGTGAAATATGTAAATTGTGTACCGATTTCTTCGAGAGAGGGTTAAAGGAATGAACAGCACTACTAATACCACTACTACATGTCATGGTAGGTTTGTTTTGAAGCATACGCACTGCCGAGTGCAATAATGGTTCTTCTTTTCTTTGCAGTCACATGATATCAGCTCCAACATTTTTCAGGATATGGGATCTTGAATCATGAGAACAGGTTCAAGATGTCCATCTTGCATAAACCACTCACTGTTTGTATACAGTGGAATTGTAGGAAAGGCTTCCGTTGATTTCCACCAAACATACTATTGATATGTAGCTCGTCTGATGTGCTGGATCAGTGCAACTCTTGTAGGAGAGACTTTCACGAAGTCTTTCTCTGAAATTCTGAAGAGAGAACACCTGACTTCTTCTATAGACTGGGAACTCGTTCGTGGATCGTAAAGTTTGCAGACGGAGGCTTCTGCACTCGCGATGCCCTCTTGACTCATGGAGTTGTCTTTGCAAAATTCGCGAAGGAGAGTTGCATTCTGCTGAAATACGTTTTTTTCTGCTGTGCCTGATCTCATCCAACATTCTTGAGGCAAAGATTTCAGTAGTGCTACTAGAAGCACTCAAACGTCAGTGTCCCGGCAGTGCACAATAGATCACGAATCAACATCAATGTATGTAATCAAAGTATGACATAGATAACGTGTTACAATTCCCAACTTCAAATTCAACTTGAAGTCTTGTATTTTAATCACTCATGTAGGGTCTACATCGATTAATTTCAAATTTCAATGCAAATTGGTCAAAAATCGTGATGATATATCTTCTTCTGAATATTTTCCAGGCATTTCATCAAATGACGAACATGATTTATGTGAAATGAATAAACTGGGTTTTTTGCAGGCATGTCCATATTATTCTCAATCAATATGTGATTCAGCACTTTGACACTAATAAAACACCAATCTGATGTAGGCATACCTTGACGATACGACCAGACGGTTATATATAACAAATACAGTACAAATATATATTGGCATTTGTTATAATTGTATCAATACAATAATGCCATCAATTTTGGTGAACCTAATATCAATTGAGATCAAAAACTCGGAGCGCATCGTAGCCAGGCTTACAATTATGCATTCAGCAGGCTTATAATGTGTATAAAACTCCCGCACTCGCGCTCACGTTTACGGCTCTGAAATGCGTGAATATTGTGATAATCGTATGAAATAAGCTGTCACCGATTAACAACTAAATTTTGCACAATATTTGTTCGAACTATTTTACGCATATCGATGAACTCTTCAGAATATCTGAGATAAACGACGCATCAAAATCAGTATTTCATTTTCAAGATGGCGTCAAGAATTATTGTGTCACAAATATGGTGAAACATTTTGATCACGCTATGAGAAAATATAATGAGCAACAAAATATAGAAAATTGTAAGGCATTAGGACGAATCACTACCGAGTTATTAACGTTTCCATGCAAAATTGCGCGCTTGACCTTTGACCTCCCACCAAAAGAGCCTGGGTCATTTGCCAGCTTGGACACCGGCATATTCGTTCTCAGCGTACTTTACTGAAGAAAATGAGGTATGTGTCCTGCTTGTAACCCAAAATGCGAGATGTTTGTGTTCTAGAAGGTTTTCTCATTTCTGCTTCTCTACTATATCCCTTAATTCAGCTCATCCAGATCACCTTCCACATTATTGGGCCTATTGCCCAGCGTATCGGAATGAACCGACCGACGAGGTTTCTCCTTTATTTTTTCATGTCTGTCAGATCATTATAGAAAGACTCTATACTAGGAAAACGCGGGATGCGCGTTGTGAGATGAGCTTAGAAGTATGGCAATCTAGAATAAAAAATAACTTGTCAGCTCACTTTACATCTACAAACCTTGACTTACTTCAAACGTTCAAAAACCTCACCTGCAACTTGTTGATATTTATAGTAACCTGCAACCTGTCGCATAAACACTTTGCAAAACCAATTGATCCAAATATCCAATAAAATGTACACGTTTATTGCGTTTTCTTCATTATTTCTCATTCGATTGTTGTAAAAATCTCTGAAAAGGTGTACAATAGTATTTTTCATATTCTGTGAGGATTTGAGAGCTTCTGAAAAATTCTTGTTTTTCAAATATTTTTCCTCCGGGTTATTCTTATGAGGGTTTTCCAAACTTTCCGATTATTTTCCGGAAAAACCTTCCGAACGATTCCTCTGAATAACTATCCCAACCTATTCTGGTATGACACCAACTTTCAGAAAAAGTTTCAAGTTGATTGATTCATTTCTCTGACCTGTATGCCGCGTACATAATTACAAAAAAAAAAAAAAAAAAAATCATAAAAACGAAGCCCATTTTTTGTCAGGGTGTGAAATGGAAAGCTTCGCTACGCTCATCTAATACTAGGAAAACGCGGGATGCGCGTTGTGAGATGAGCTTAGAAGTATGGCAATCTAGAATGAAAAATAACTTGTCAGCTCAATTTACATCTACAAACCTTGACTTACTTCAAACGTTCAAAAACATCACCTGCAACTTGTTGATATTTATAGTAACCTGCAACCTGTCGCATAAACACTTTGCAAATCCAATTGATCCAAATATTCAATAAAATGTACACACTTAATGCGTTTTCTTCGTTATTTCTCATTCGATTGCTGCAAAAATCTCTGGAAAGGTGTATAATAGTATTGTTCATATTTGGTGAAAATTTGAGAGCTTTTGAAAAATTCTTATTTTTCAAGTATTTTTCCT
>OZ023328.1:9918437-9923437 GCA_964007535.1 Brachyptera risi | reverse complement strand
AAAAAAAAAAAAACGTAAAAACGAAGCCTATTTTTTTCAGGGTGTGAAATGGAAAGCTTCGCTACGCTCATACTAGGAAAACGTGGGATGGGCGTTGTGAGATGAGCTTAGAAGTATGGCAATCTAGAATGAAAAATAACTTGTCAGCTCAATTTACATCTACTAGGGAAACGCGGGATGCGCGTTGTGAGATGAGCTTAGAAGTATGGCAATCTAGAATGAAAAATAACTAGTCAGCTCAATTTACATCTACAAACCTTGACTCACTTCGAACGTTCAGAAACCTCAACTGCAACTTGTTGATATTTATAGTAACCTGCAACCTGTCGCATAAATACTTTGCAAAACCAATTGATCCAAATATTCAATAAAATGTACACGTTTATTGCGTTTTCTTCATTATTTCTCATTCGATTGTTGTAAAAATCTCTGAAAAGGTGTATAATAGTATTTCTCATATTCTGTGAGAATTTGAGAGCTTTTGAAAAATTCTTGTTTCTCAAGTATTTTTCCTTCGGGTTATTCTTATGAGGATTTTCCAAACTTTCCGATTATTTTCCGGAAAAACCTTCCGACCGATTCCTCTGAATAACAATCCCAACCTATTCTGGTATGACACCAACGTTCAGAAAAAGTTTCAAGTTGATTGATTCATTTCTCTGACCTGTATGCCGCGTACCTAATTACAAAAAAAAAACATACATAAAAACGAAGCCCATTTTTTTTCAGGGTGTGAAATGGAAAGCTTCGCTACGCTCATCTAACAAACTTGGACTTACTTCAAACGTCCAAAAACCTCACCTGCAACTTGTTGATATTTATAGTAACCTGCAACCTGTCGCATAAACACTTTGCAAAACCAATTGATCCAAATATTCAATAAAATGTACACGTTTATTGCGTTTTCTTCATCATTTCTCATTCGATTGTTGTACAAATCTCTGAAAAGGTGTATAATAGTATTTTTCATATTCTGTGAGAATTTGAGATCTTTTGAAAAGTTCTTGTTTTTCAAGTATTTTTCCCCCGGGTTATTCTTATGAGGATTTTCCAAACTTTCCGATTATTTTCCGGAAAAACCTTTCGACCGATTCCTCTGAATAATAATCCCAACCTATTCTGGTATGACAACAACGTTCAGAAAAAGTTTCAAGTTGATTGATTCATTTCTCTGACCTGTATGCTGCGTACATGATTCCAAAAAAAAAAAAAAAAAAAAAAACATGAAAACGAAGCCCATTTTTCTCAGGGTGTGAAATGGAAATCTTCGCTACGCTCATCTAATAAGTTCTATTGAAAAATATGTAAATTGTGTACCGATTTCCTCCGTAGAGGGTTGAAGGAATAAACACTACTACATACTACCACTACTACTACTACTACTACTACCACTACTACTACTTCTACTACTAGTACTACTACTTGTAACTTGTTCTATAATGTTCATTAAAAAAAAATTAAAAAAAAAAAACTACTACTACTACTATGTCTATGTATTTATATATCATCCAGACAACTGAATTAAGTGTACATATTTTGTTGTATTGAAAATGTTAATAGACCCGCAGACATGTTCGAAATTTTTACTTTGCGGGTCTATGGTATTTTAATATATGTAGTTTTGATAATAAAAACAAATTTGCAAAAAATACTACTACTACTACTACTTGGAAAACAGGAAAAAAGCTTTCTCATACCTGTACTCTTTAATAAAATTCCCTCAGAGTTATTGACTAAAGCAAAAATATCAAAAGTCAAGACTGAAATTAAAAAATGGATTTGTCAGAATTCGTGTTTGACCATAGATTGAAATTTACCAACTCGATTGTACTTAGATAATGTGATTATAAAACATGTCTCAATTTTCTTATTTTACAATTTGCAAACTTCTTATTTTTTATAATAATTATATTCAGTATCTAGACGATGTATTATTTTTCATATATTAATTTCTAAGTATTGTAATTCGATGTAAACCCACAGACAAGTCATTTTTGTTTGACTTTGTGGGTTTACGCACAACTTGTAACTTGTTATATAATGTTCATTAAAAAAATTAAAAAAAAAAAAAAAAAAAAAACTCAAGACTACTACTACTACTACTACTAATATCTATGATCGGATAATGCTTACGTCATGACTCGAGAGTCTCTGGAGGCGAAAAAAAAACAATTAGGATTTCTAAAATTGGGATAATGATTTCCCAGTTTTCTTCAAGAAAGGAAGAAATTTAAATGTTGTCCTGGGAACGTCCTTCAACTTATCGTAATTTGTATACACGAGATATGAAGGTTCGAACCACCCTAGTGCTAGTGGTGTGGGATAGGGGGACGGTAGCTCGGAACCTTATTCATTCATATAGATACGAGAAACTGTTTCACATATTGCCGTTTGTGGCACAGACAAAAACAGATACAAGAATTGAAACTTTCATAAAAAAAAATTGGATTGGCAAGTCTACACTCCATTGTTAGTTCTGATGATGGAATAATAAAAAAACTATCGTTCTAACAAAAAGATGATGTTTCGATTCAAGAACTTGAGCTATATCTCACTGATTAAGATTTAATATACCCATATATATCATTCACCGAGGTAAAATGAAGTTCTTTTGACCCTATTGACGCATTGTATGGAACAAATCATTTAAACAAAACATTAAAAAAAAACTTATTTCAAGTCCAATTGCACTAAGAATATTACATCACTTGACCCTGCACTGGAGTGTAAATAAACAGGGTCAGGGGATTCTCGACTCCCCCCCCCCCCCCCCCCCCAAACTGTCGAGTGCACGTGCACTTGGCTGCGCCACACCATGTGCGCAGAAGGATGCGATTGCCGTGCGCATGAATGATGCCATCTCACGATTTGGCAATGTCCAAGTCAACGGACTTGTTAGATAAGCGATAGCGAAGACATCCATCCCACTCTTATGGAGCTTTGTCTGTTTTCTTTTTCCCACTGCTCAGATCGCGGGGGTTGACTGATCGACTTCAGATAACTAGTATCATAGTGTGAATGTTCATTATAGATCCACAGTAATCTAGCAGAAACCTCTCTGCGACCTGCGCGATGTAAAGCAGCTTCACATCAATATGTTCAACGGTTCAACCGGAAAGTTACTGCGATCGTTCATATGGTATGCTGACACTGAAAATGTCACGCTGTGAGTGTAAAGATTCCCCTGAGTCATCCGTGTCGCTGTTAGTTTGTTCACAGAATATTGCTTCATATTTATAGATCGAATTTCTTCTCATAGAGATCTTTAATCAAATACCCATTAGACGTCAGCTATGTTGCTATGGAAACATGATGTCAGAGCATGTCAACTTCAGAAATAGACTTTGTATAGGCCTATATACTCCCTGGTTTATCCAGTCTCAGCATATAGCCTAACATAGATATAGACATTATAGCTTTCGCCTGGTTTTACCATAGTATATCTTCATTACAATAGTTGTATATTTATATATTGGGTTTAACGACGCACTTGACTACGATCTATTGGCGTCGGTGAATGATGTGTGAGATGAGGGGATGATGAGATGAGAGGTTCTTTCATTAGGTGTGTTTGGATAGTGGGGAGAAGTCGGTCGTGGCCCTTTGTCCAGTATTAATCTGAATGACGGAGGGAAATTACGAAAAAGGCCTGTCGGGATGGTCGACCACGGCGAGAATCGTACCCCGGTCTCCTGAATGACGATTCAGTGCATTAACCATTCGGCCACACGCCTCAGTATGGTGCTGTACAACGAAAGGACCTACACCAAAGGAGTTGTACAAAATCACGATAGAGATTCGAAGAGTATAAATTCGAAGAGATTCGAAGAGTATCTAATATTTCAATAGATAATACAGTCAGCAAGCTGACAGCTATTTCAGCAATTATATTATGGGGTCGTAGGTAGTAGCAACTTTACAAAATCAATGGTAGTAGGTATATTGAGTAGACCCTAATAGTATACCTTTCGTTTGGGGAATGATGATGATGAATATTGCTTGCTTAACGACGCCACCAACAGCTAGGCTATACATGGGTACGAATGAGCTGGTGATTATAAAGAGATGATATGATGATAGGTGAAGGGAAGTTTACAAAAACCCATGCCTTATGCGGGACTCCAACCCACGTCAAACCAGGAGCGGCTGGTCCATATGGGCACTAGGACTCGAGCCCCACCAGCACTCCAGAAAAGGCAGTAATGAATTGAATTTCGATTAATAGAATGAATAGTAATTGAATACAAACATTTTAATTTTCAAATATGATGTAAAAATACCCCTATAGTATTCATATTGGATACAAACATGAAAAAATCGTTCAGTATTCGATAGTCAAGTTTTTACTGTATGATGTAGATCTCGTGGGGCTCAGATGTGAGTGAGCCCAACCACACGTCACTGTAAGCACCCGACGCATGCGCGAAGCGTGAAAATATGCAGTGTATATTGTGGCAGCAAAACAAGAGTCGATGGGCTCTACTAGTTTGAGCCCCAACTCCACTCATCGCACTGACTGTGTATCGGAAACGTTCGCTCACCAATATCTCACAAGACACATCGTCCCCCTCCCCACCCACCCGGCCACACTTCAATGTTCAAGTACTGAATTAATGAAATTCATTTGTTTATAGCTAATCTATCAATTTTAATTTTATTATTATTTTATTTACTGATAACATATATTGATTTCCTCTGTGGTATAGAATGTAGACCTTATATTTGATCAAATTCTTATTGAGAACCACATCGAGAACTGAAAGAATTAAATAATCTCCACTTTTCTTCAAAATTATCAATATCTGCACTTTTTACGGAATACTTATAAGAATATGTGTATTCAGTAAGACCATGATTTAATATCAATCCACACTAATATGGTTCTCTGTGGAATTTCTGAGAGGTTATAGGCCTATATGGAGTAATGCAGACTAATATGTCTTGCCATCAATATATTCTCATTACCCGCTATTACTCGTTTATTCGTGTTAATTTTTACT